>OU342736.1:370360247-370513789 GCA_910589765.1 Avena atlantica
CCCTCCCCCCACACCTCCTCCTCAAACCCTAGCCACCCTGCTGCCCTCCTCTCTCTCTCTCCAAACTGCGCGTAGGCGAAGCCCTACTGCAGAAACTCTCCACCACTTGCACCGCGTCGTCGTGTTGTAGATCCAATCCGTCTCTCCACCATACTTGCTGGACCGAGGAAGGAGGAGACGTCGAGGTGCCGCACGTGTGCATCTCTCGGAGGCATCGCCACTTGCGGTGTTAGATCGGATCGGATCGCGAGGAGGAGAAGCGAGTACGACTACATCACCCACGTTTCGACGAACATTCCGCTGTGCGAACCTTAAAGGGTATGAAGATCTCATCTAATCTCTCTCGTTGTTTGCATCTCCTAGATTATATCTTGGCTTTCCCGTTCGCATCCGTAGAATTTTTTTGATTTACTATGCTGTGAAACCCTTCAGTGGTATCAGAGCTAGATCTATGCGTAGATGTGTTTCACGAGTAGAACGCAACATGGTTGTTGCGGGCGTTGATGTTTTCTTTTGCAAGCCTCTTGTTTGTGTTCTTCTTATGACGCGGGATAGTGAGATCGAAGTGGTCCAGGCCAACCTTACGCGACGTCGTTCGCGAGACCGGCTCCGCACTTGACGTGTGGCTTGTTCCACACATGCGGCTGGTGGATGCCAGTTTCTCTCACTATAGTTGTCATGGGATTTACACCGGAGTTTGGCAACCATAATATCACCGTTGTGGCTTTCCGTAGGTAAGGATCGTTCTTAGCATGCTACTCCCATAAGCCAGGTAAAACATGCAACAACAAAGTAGAGGCGTCTAACTTGTTTTTGCAGGGAGTGTTTTCTGTGATATGGTATGGCCCAAGATGTGATATGTATGTTGTATGCAATGATCATGTTTTGTAATGTTTCACGACTTGCATGTCGATGAGTACACAACCGGCAGGAGCCATATGGTTGTCTTTATAATTGTGTATGACCTGTGTCAACTTCTTATGCGCCATGTAATAGCTTTACTTCATCGCTAAGTAGTTAGCAATAGTTGTAGTTGCTGTTCGTGGTGGAGGCAATCATGGTGGAGTGGTGGAGATCATGCCGACACGCACAAGATGGAGATCATTGCGCGAAGATTGGCTATACCATGTCACATAAAGTTATATGCATGTGATGTTTATCTTTTTATGTATCTTATTATGCTTAGATCACGACGGTAGCATTATAAGATGATTCCTCACTTAAAGATCAAGATAAAACTGTGTTCTCCCCATGTATGCACCGTTGCGAAAGTTCGTCGTGTCCAAGCATCACGTGATGATCGGGTGCTATAGACTCTACGTTCACATACAACGGGTGCAAGCCAGTTTTGCACACGCGGAAATACTTGGGTTTGACTTGACGAGCCTAGCATGTATAGACATGGCCTCGGAACACATGAACCGAGAGGTTAAGCATGAGTCATATGAATGATATGATCGACACTTCGTTGTCCACCATTGAAACCACATCTCTTCTCGTGAAGATCGGATTAGGTGTGGTGAATTTGGATCATGTTCACTAAACAACTTGAGGGATGTTGAATTTAGTGGGAGTTCATCTAGTAATTTGATTAAGTTGAACTAATTGGCATGAACATAGTCTAATTTGTACTTGCAAATATTGTAGATCAAATGGCTAAGTCCAACTTCAACTTCAACGTTTTTGCTGAGAAATAAAAGCTTAAGAACAATGGGTCTAACTTCACCAACTGGTTCCGCAATCTGAGAATCATCCTCTCTGGCGGACAAAAGGACTATGTCCTTGAGAAAGCGCTAGGTGACGCCCCTGCTGTAGATGCGCCGGCTGATGAGAAAGCTGTCTATCAGTCGCGCAAAGATGATTATGGTGTGATTAAGACCACCATGTTGTTTGCTATGGAATCGGACCTTCAAAATCGTTTTTAAGACTATCCCGGGCCCTTTGAGATTCTTGAGGAGCTGAAAACTATGTTTTAGACTCAGGCCCGTTCTGAGAGATATGAGATCTCTGAGAAGTTCTTTAACTGCAAGATGGAGGAAGGGAGTTCCGTTAGTGAGCACGCCATAAAGATGTCGGGCTACACTCAACGCCTTGAGCAACTGGACTGCAAGATTCCAGAGGAGCTCAAGATTGACAGGGTTCTGCAATCACTCTCTCCCAGCTACAAAAGTTTTGTAGTGACTCATAATCAGATTGGTTCCACTGATACGATCACCGAGCTCTTCGCAAAGCTAAAGGCTGCGGAGGTGGACATCAAAAAGGATAATCATGTGTTGATGGTCAACAAGCCCCCACCTTCAAGAAAGGTAAGGGTGGAAAGAAGCCCTTCAAGAAAGGCGGCGGCAAGCGCGTTGCCCCTGCTGAGAAGAAGCTCAAGTCTGGACCTAAGCCGGACACTGAGTGCTTCTATTGCAAGGACAAGGGTCATTAGAAGCGCAACTGTCTGAAGTACTTAGCGGACAAGAAGGCTGGCACCATCAAAGGTATATTTGATATACATGTTACTGATGTTTTCCTTACTATCCCTCGTTGTAGTGCCTGGGTATTTGATACTGGTTCAGTTGCTAATATTTGTAACTCGAAACAGGAGCTACGGAATAGACGGCGGCTTGCGAGGGATGAGGTGACGATGCGCGTTGGCAACGGATCAAGAGTTGATGTGATGGCCGTCGGCACGCTCTCCTTAGTTTTACCTTCAGGATTAGTTTTAAACCTCAATAAATGTTATTATGTGCCTGCGTTGAGCATGAACATCATTTCTGGATCGTGTTTATTGCAAGACGGTCATTCATTTAAATCTGAGAATAATGGTTGTTCTATTTATATGAGTAACATCTTTTATGGTCATGCACCTGCTGTGAATGGTTTATTTCTTCTGAATCTCGAAAGGGATGAAACACACATCCATAACAT
Organism: Avena atlantica; assembly: GCA_910589765.1. Classification (NCBI taxonomy): domain Eukaryota; kingdom Viridiplantae; phylum Streptophyta; class Magnoliopsida; order Poales; family Poaceae; genus Avena; species Avena atlantica. The sequence goes on from OU342736.1 coordinate 370,363,161, forward strand.
TGAGGCTAAGAGATGCAAAGTAGATAGTGATAATATTACTTATTTGTGGCACTGTCGTCTAGGTCATATTGGTGTAAAGCGCATGAAGAAACTCCATTCTGATGGACTTTTGGAGTCTCTTGATTTTGAATCATTTGACACATGCGAACCATGCCTCATGGGCAAGATGATCAAAACCTCGTTCTCCGGAATGATGGAGCGAGCAACGGACTTGTTGAAAATCATACATACCGATGTATGCGGACCGATGAGTGTTTCGACGCGCGATGGATATCGCTATTTTCTCACTTTTACCGATGACTTAAGTAGATATGGGTATATCTATTTAATGAAACATAAATCTGAAACATTTGAAAAGTTCAAGGAATTTCAGAATGAAGTAGAGAACCATCGTAACAGAAAGATTAAGTTTCTACGATCCGATCGTGGAGGTGAATATTTGAGTTATGATTTTCTCACGCATCTTAAAGCAAGCGGAATCGTTTCGCAACTCACGCCACCCGGAACACCACAGCGCAATGGTGTGTCTGAACGCCAGAATCAAACTCTATTAGATATGGTCCGATCGATGATGTCTCTTACTGATTTGCCGTTATCACTTTGGGATTATGCATTAGAAACCGCTGCATTCACTTTAAATAGGGCACCATCTAAATCTGTTGCGACGACACCGTATGAACTGTGGTTTGGTGCTAAACCTAAGTTGTCGTTTCTTAAAGTTTGGGGATGCGAAGGTTACGTCAATAAATTGATGCCGGACAAGCTCGAACCCAAAGCGGAAAAATGCGTCTTCATAGGATACCCTAAGGAAACTATTGGGTATACCTTCTATCACAGAACCGAAGGCAAAGTGTTTGTCGCAAAGAACGGTTCCTTTCTTGAGAAGGAGTTTCTCTCGAAAGAAGTGAGTGGGAGGAAAGTAGAGCTAGACGAGGTTGTTGAACCTTCTATTGAGTTGGAGAGTAGCGCAACACCTAAAATTGTTCCAGTGCCGCCTGCACCAACAATATAGGAAGCTAATGACAAGGATCATGAAGCTTCGGACGATGCTACTACTGAACGTCGCAGGTCGACAAGGTCGCGTGCCCCTCCTGAGTGGTACGGCAACCCTGTCTTAACTGTCTTGTTAGTAGATGACAGTGAACCTGCGAACTATGAGGAAGCGATGATGAGCCCAGACTCTGAGAAATGGCTAGAGGCCATGAAATCCGAATTGGGATCCATGCGCGAAAACCAAGTATGGACTTTGGTAGACCCTCCTAGCGACCGAAAGGCCGTTGAGTGCAAATGGATCTTCAAGAAGAAAACGGACGCGGATGGTAATGTTACCGTCTATAAAGCACGGCTTATCGCGAAAGGTTTTCGACAAGTTCAAGGTGTTGACTACGATGAGACTTTCTCTCTCGTAGCGATGTTTAAGTCCATTCGGATTTTATTAGCAATTGCTGCGTTTCATGATTATGAAATATGGCAGATGGATGCAAGACTGCGTTCCTCAATGGCAACATTGATGAAGAGTTGTATATGATGCAACCCGAAGGTTTTGTCGATCCTAAGGATGCTGATAAAGTATGCAAACTTGAGCGTTCCATTTATGGACTGAAGCAAGCATCTCGGAGTTGGAACCTTCGTTTTGATCAAGTGATCAAGAGCTTTGGATTTGTTCCAAATTGCTACGAAGCTTGTATCTACAAGAAAGTGAGTGGGAGCTCAGTGACATTTCTGGTACTATATGTGGATGACATATTGATTATTGGAAATGACATTAACATGATTAACGATGTGAAGAGTTATTTGAACAAATGTTTTTCAATGAAAGACCTAGGGGAAGCTGCTTATATATTGGGCATCAAAATCTATAGAGATAGACAAAGACGCCTGATAGCTTTAAGCCAGAGTACATACCTAGACAAAGTTCTGAAAAGGTTCATAATGGATAAGGCGAAGAAAGGTTCAGTGCCTATGTTGTCAGGTAAGACATTGAGCAAGGCTCAGTGTCCAGCTACGGTAAATGATAGAGAAGCTATGAGCAAAGTGCCTTATGCCTCGGCCATAGGTTCTATCATGTATGCCATGCTGTGACTAGACCGGATGTGTCCAATGCTCTTAGTTTGACGAGCAGGTACCAAAGTGATCCAGGAGTGGAACACTGGACAGCCGTGAAGAACATCCTAAAGTACCTAAATAGGACTAAAGAAATGTTCTTAGTCTATGGGGGTGATGAACACCTCGTCGTAAAAGGTTACGTCGATGCTAGTTTTGACACCGACAAGGATGATTCTAAATCTCAGACAGGATACGTTTATATTTTGAATGGAGGAGCTGTGAGCTGGAGAAGCTGCAAGCAAAGCGTGATCGCGGGATCTACAGTAGAAGCGGAATACATGGCTGCTACAGAAGCGTCAAGTGAAGGAGTTTGGATCAGGAACTTCATCATTGAGCTTGGGGTGGTTCCAAGTGCATTGGACCCACTGGAGATATTGTGTGACAACACTGGCGCCATAGCACTCGCTAAGGAACCAAGATATCATCCAAAGACCAAGCATATCAACCGCAAGTTTCATATAATCCGAGATTATACAGTAGATGTAGATCTGAAGATTAGCAAAGTACATACAGATCTGAATGTCGCAGATCCGTTGACTAAACCTCTTCCACGTGCAAAACATGATCAGCACCTTAGTGCCATGGGTGTGAGATTGTTGCCAAATGTAAACAAGATTATTGACTCTAGTGCAAGTGGGAGACTGTTGGAATTATGCCCTAGAGGCAATAATAAAGATGTTATTATTATAATTCTTGTTCATGATAAAGTTTATATTCCATGCTAGAATTGTATTAAGCGGAAACTTTAATACTTGTGTGGTTTGTGAACAACACCGTGTCCCTAGTATGCCTCTATGGACTAGCTCATTGATTAATGATGGTTAAGGTTTCCTAACCATATACATGAGTTGTCGATTAATAATGAGATCATATCATTGGGAGAATGACATGATGGACAGACCCAAACTAAGCGGAGCAATTAGATCGTGTCATCGAGTTCATCTTTGTGAAGCTTTTCCTATGTCAAATATTGTATTCCTTAGACCATGAGATAATACAACTCCCTGGTATCGGAAGAAAGCTTTGAGGTCATCAAACGTCATCCTATGAGAGGGTGATCATAAAGGTGTCTCTCAGGTGATCGGAAAGTACCTGTTGGGTTGTATGTATCGAGATGGGATTTGTCCCTCCCAAGTCAGAGAGATATACTTCGGGCCCACTCGGTAATCGATAACAACACCGCTTGCAAGCATGTGGAGTTGATCACAAAGTGATATCGGGTTACAGAACAAGTAAAGTACTTACTGTGAACGAGATTGAACTAGGTATGACGGTACCGGCGATCAAATCTCGGGCAAGTAAAATATCGCGAGACGAAGGGAATATATATATGGGATTGATTGAATCCTGGCATCGTGGTTCATCCGATATGATCATTGATGAATGTGTGGGAGTCAATATGGGTTTCCAGACCCCGCTGTTGATTATTGATATAAGATCATGTCTGCATATTCTCGAACCCGAAGGGTCACACACTTAACGTGTCTCGACGCTAGGATAGATTGGATAATTGGTTTTTGAATTTTTGTTCGGAGTCTCGGATGGGATCCGGGACATCACGAGAGGTTCCGGAATGGTCCGGAGAATAAGATTCATATAAGGCAGTGCAGTTTTTGGAGTTCGGAATTGTTTCGGGTTAATCGGTATTGTACCGGAAGATTCTAGAACCTTCCGGAGGGGGACCAATGTGGCCCCACCTGTCGGGAGGGGGCATGGGCCTATGAGGGAGTTCCCTGGCCGCATTGGGCCCAGCCGGCCAGACCTAGGGCAAACCCTAGCAAAGCTTCTAGAAGTGGGGGGGACTTGCCCCCCACTCCTCCCTCCTTGGCCGACGGCCTAGGGCTTGGGGGAGGGGCTAGGGCTGGCGCCCACCCCTCTATATATAAAGGGCTGGGGCGCACCCTCCCCCACACCTCCTCCTCAAACCCTAGCCGCCCTGCTGCCCTCCTCTCTCTCCCTCCAAATTGCGCGTAGGCGAAGCCCTGCTGCAGAAACTCTCCACCACTTGCACCGCGCCATCGCGTTGTAGATCCAATCCGTCTCTCCACCATACTTGCTGGACCGAGGAAGGAGGAGACGTCGAGGTGCCGCACGTGTGCATCTCTCGGAGGCATCGCCACTTGCGGTGTTAGATCGGATCGGATCGCGAGGAGGAGAAGCGAGTACGACTACATCACCCACGTTCCGACGAACGTTCCGCTGTGCGAATCTTCAAGGGTATGAAGATCTCATCTAATCTCTCTCGTTGTTTGCATCTCCTAGATTAGATCTTGGCTTTCCCGTTCGCATCCGTAGAATTTTTTTGATTTACTATGCTGCGAAACCCTTCAATACTCACAGTAGAAATTTCCTTTACCAGTTCCACTCTTCAATAGCGCTTCACTCCCCGGCAACGGTGCCAGAAAATATTCTTGATGACCCACAAGTATAGGGGGTGTATCGTAGTACTTTCGATAAATAAGAGTGTCGAACCCAACGAGGAGCAGAAGATGTTGCCAAGTGGTTTGGATCAGGAATTCACTGTAAATACTAGCAAACGGATTTTTAGGGGGTTTTGATAATGCACATAAATAAAGTGCGAGTAAATAAAAGACAATAATAATAATTGTAGCAAGTGCCCAATCCTTTCTTCAGAAAAAGACAAGCCGGTTGTATTACTTAGACCAAACGTTGGATAAGTGTTGTGTGGGTGAACCTATGCTAATGTACCAACCTTACTTGGACTAGTACAAACTTGTGATTATACCCCTTGCAAGCATCCGCAACTACAAGAAAGTAATTAAGGTAGAAACCTAACCACAACATTAAACTCTGAGATCCTACACTCCCTTGTGCAATGCTTTCCTAATGGGGTTTAGGTTTCTGTCACTCCGGCAACCCCACAATTTGTAGCCAAATACACAATGCATTCCCCTAGGCCCATAAAGTTGAAGTATCATGTAAGTCGATGTTCACATGACACCACTAGAAGAATAACACCACAACTTAAATATCAAACCATTGAATATTACTTCAACACAATTCCACTACTAACAACATGACTTCTCCCATGTCCTCAAGAACTAAATGAACTACTCACAAGATATCATATGGATCAAGATCAGAGTTGAAATAATGATAAGCAACAATCTGAACATGAACAATAATTCAATGGTTCCACTCAATAGCATCAACTACAACAAGTAATAAACATCGGGAAAGTTTCCCCTAAGAACTATGCAAGATTCAACCCAATTGTTACAGCAGTATGGAGTGGTGGTGATGGTGCTGGTGGATATGATGGTGAGGATGATGATGATGATTCCGATGAAGTCTAGCTTGATGACGGTGTTGATGGCGACGATCTCCCCTCTCCGGGAAGGAATTTCCCCGGCAGATTTCTGCATGCCGGAGAGCTCTTTTTCTCTCTGTAGTTTCCACCCCGTAGAGGCGGCGACATCTTTCTGTGGTTGCTCCCTGAGTCTTAGGGTTTTGGGAGGATTATATATGCCAAAGGGCGATACCAGAGGTGGGCCAGGGTGGACACACCACCTGGTGGCGCGGCCCAGGGGGACCCGCACCAGGGGGTGGTGTGGGACCCCTGTGGCCATCTCCACTGCTCCTTCTAGCTTCCTTCATCTTCTAGAAAAATAGGGACTTCTGTATATTTTTAGGGTTTCTCTAATCTTCGCGAATATTGCATCTGGACAACGCTTTTTCCATCAGAATCCTAACTCCGGCGGTTCATCCTCCAAAAGTCATCAACCATGCAAAATAGATGAAATAACATAAGTATCATCTCTTAATATGAAATATATCAATGAATAACAGTAAATTATGATATAAAATAGTGATGAAAAATGGACGTATCAACAACCTCATATACAAATACCAGTGGGGGAAATTCCTCCCATCGTCGCGGTTGGTGAAGCACCGACTAGTGCCGGAGGGGGAGTGAGTCCCACAGCCCCGAGAGGGGGAGTCCATTGTCTTTCTCGCCCACTTCGTTCGTGGCTTCGGCCTCTAGGTGAGCAACTTCGTCATGGAGTTGTTCAGCTTATTCGACCTCCAGCTCCATCACCTGGGGGCCAACGCCGTTGTGCAGCTGTCACATCACACGGCATGCTGGGAATCTTACTTGGGGGTTCGCCCTGATGCGGAAAATTTCCTCAAGTTCTTAAACTTCAAGTCTCAGACATTGAGCCAGGGCGGGCCGTTGGTGGAGACCGGCTGCTGCGCCACCTACCCGCGGGGCACCTCGGTGATGCCGCAGTTTGACATTCCCGACATGGTGAAGCTGGGGTAGCACTCATATTTTGATGTGAGAAATGCCACCAAGGTCAACTGGATCTGTCTCCCGGTCTTCACCAACGTGTCATCGATGCAGAAAGGCTGGGCCACCAAGAACATGTATTCCCATGCGGACATCGACCAGATGGCGGCCCGGGTGGAGGCGATGGTGGCGACAGAGCGTCTCACCGGTCGGGACATAACGCCGTCCTGGATGGCCTGCCGGGTGTTCTGCTCTAGAAGTGGTCGCACAAGATGTGCCACCTCTCCACCATGTACGACCCGACCCGGACATCCCAGATCGACCTGCCACACGAGGCCATTCGAGACTGGCTTGCCATGATGTCGAAGTTCCGCCTGGAGGTCGAATGGCACTACTCCTACTCGCCATATCGCCGTGGCTGGCTGCCGCCTCAGGTAAGTTATGTTTTCTTTGCCGGATGGATTTTTTCCTTAAGGGTTGCTTCGTGTTTCTTATGTTCCCCCTTGAGTAGATTTTACGGCGCAACAAGCTGAGGACGGTATGGGCAACCGTTCTCTCCCCACCTTCCCTGCCGATAGGCAGCCGCCAAAGAATCCGTAGATGGAGGCGGAGAGCTTCCCCATCCGGGCCGGCGACGGCCCCTCGAACCTGCACGGTAACAATCTGTTGCTTCTCGTCTTCATTCAGCTCGCCGCCTCGGTCGACACTTAATGTTTTCGTGTATGTCGTTGTAGCTGCGGATGGGGACGAGGGCGCTCGTGCTGCAGGTGCCATGGCGAAGGTGAGGGGGAAGAGTCTGGCGGCCAGCACCGCTCCTGCCACTAGGGGCCATAAAAAAGTGCATCGGGTGAGGGAGGTGGGCATTATGCCCTCCATTCCCAGGTATGTGCCTTGATTTGCTTCTGCTATTGTTGTTTGCCGACTTGGCTTTGTTTTGTTGAGTTTTTCCTTGTTTTGTTTAGCGACGCAATGTCACTGGGCGGCTCTGGTGCTGCCACCACCGCACCTGCCCTGGCTTTGTCTCGGGAACCGGCTGCGCTCGCCCCAGCTCCGTTAGCCCCGAATGCACCAACGGGGAGCGAGTTGGCTGCACCGACGCCTCGCCTCCGCTTGCACCCTCTCCTACTTCACCGGCCACGACCATGCTGCACCACTCTCATGCGACTTTGCAGATTGCGCGGCTCATCACGGCTGGTCACGGCCCCGCCACTCCTCTGGCCCGCCCGATGGCCGGCATGAACCCAACTTGGAGCGATGCTCCTGCCGATTCAGCCTTGCCCCTTATCGAGGAGCCGACGTCGAGCGCCCCGGTGCAGGAGGTTGCGGGTGGCAACGGTGGGGCAGGAGCTTCCGGCTCCGCTGGAGCCGAGTTGGTGGTGGTAGCGGACTCGCGCGCCACCGCTGATGACGATGAGGTGCTAGTGGCCGGCTACAGGCCAGCTCCGGTTTTGCTGACACCGGGTGCCATCCTTGCCCAACTCTCTGGCTCGGCTCCCGTCTCCATTAACCAGGCTCTCCACCTGGTGGATACGATGGAGCGGTGGCTCGGCGAGGCGAAGAATATGGCTGTTTCTTTGTGTCGAGGGAATGACCACGGCAGATGCTGCAATCGGCAGCGAGTAGTAGAACGAAGGGCAAGGGCGGCCAGCCATCTGCGGTGCGAGATGAGGGCAAAGACACAGGGATTTACCCAGGTTCGGCCCCCCGGAGGGTAAAGACCTACTCCTGCTAGATTGTATTATGGAGGTGATTACAATGGGCGAACTCGGCGACTAGGCGGCGAGTTGCTTGGGTGTATGAGGGAACGTGTCTCTACTCGCCCCTTAGGGAGGTTTATATAGGCTCACCTCCCCTAGGGTTTACATATCTCAACCGATTAGGTTACAACTTTGTCGATCGTTTAAGTCAAACCGACTGGACCTATCTACTCGCCTGGGCCTTTGACCTCCAGTCGCCTGGTGCTTTGACGGGCTTCTGATCCAGTCGCCGTTCTGCAGGCCCACTCGCCAGCCCTTGGGCCAGTCGGAAACGTCCCGCTGAGGATACCCCAGTAGGCATATCCCCATCAGTAGTCCCCGAGGCCGTCGTTGATTAGGCGCGGGTGGCTGCTGGCAGTCGGAGTATACGGCTTCAAGTTGGCATCCAGTCGAATCGTCGGCGGGCTCCTGCACGAAGGAAAAAATCTGGCGAACCGAGTTGCGTCTTAGGTGAGTCGAATCAACGAGTCGCGGCCTCGGCGAGTAACTCAGCGAGCCGGGTGGCAGGAGGCGGACCGTCGGGCGTGGTCAAACTAGCCGTTAAGGTAACTTAACGGTAACTTTTGGCGTAATCATCGCGCGGTAACGGCCCCCTAATTTGGCGGGCAGCTCCCGCTATATAAGAGGAATGGTAGGTTATCGGAAAGCCAACCGCCCACCATTTCTTCCGAGTACGCACATCTTCCGTTCGTTAATCTCGCGATCCGATCGACCCGCAATCTTCCGCCCTCCAAACAAATCCTCGGCCATGGCCCTCTCTACTGAACCTTGGGGTAGATCCAAGTGCACCAGGGCGCAACTGGCCTCCTTCGAGGAGGCCGGAATCCTGCGGGCCGGCTGCTGGCGAATTCCCGCAGCCGGGGAAACAACCCCGAACCCGCGCGAGAGAGAGTTCATCTGTTTCGCTAGTCACCTCGAGCGGGGTTTAGGATTTCCCACTTCTCTGTTCTTCCGGCGCTTCTGCGCCTACTACGGGATCCAGCCCTCGGATCTGGGTCCCCATAGTATCGAGCAGCTCGCCATCTTCGTGGCGTTCTGCGAGTGCTACTTGGGCTGCAGGCCCTATTTTCCTTTGTGGCAAGATCTGTTCCATGGACGGATCAGCCGCGAGGAGGCGGGCGGCCCAATGCTAGCCGCAGGGGGCTTAACCTTCCAGCTCAAATCCAAAGCCTCCTTCTTCGACCTGATGCTGCCGGCCAAAGCGGCGAGCGATTGGAAAAAGTCTTGGTTTTACGTGACCGAGGCGACCCCGAAGGATGAGGCGGCGATCCCGCGGTACTCGGCCAACCGTCCCGAGCCGCGCAACCTCCAGGTCGTCAAGCTCCCCGATGACCAGCGGATGGTCGTCGACGAGATGCTCCAAACCATTCGTGGTCTGAAGAAGAAAGGGCTCCAGACGGTGAATTTATACAATTGTTGGCTTGGGCGACGGCTTGTTCCACTCGCCCAACGCGAGCACTACATGTACCAGTACACGGGCCGAGAAGACTCGACGAAGGCCTGCCTCGCCGAGTGGAAGCTGGAGGACTACCTCCTGGCGCTGAAGAGGATTACCCAGGCGGCATACACGGATGCGCAAGCCGGGGTCCCTCCCTACACCGCGAAGCGTCCGGCTCCAACGGTAATTATTTTATCTTGTTCGCAGTCGCAGCATGTGCAGTCGCGGTAATCTTAACTTTGTTTCGTGTTTACGCAGCTATTCCAAGTGGTGGAGGGGTGGCTACCACCCGCCGATGACGAGAGCTCCGGGCCGTCCGCCCAGGACACAAGCGAGTCGCCACCCGCCAAGGGTAACGCGGACGACGACGACGAGTCCGAAGAGGAGATTGCCCCACTGGTCCGAAAGACCCGCGGGCAACGTCAGCGCGAACTCGAGGCAAGCAGGAGCCTCGAGCGTCATGACGATGACGAGGAACTCCCGGAGACCACCTCGCTCCGTCAGGCCACTCCCGCGAAGAAGAAGAAAGAGTCGAGGGCCCCCTTGAGGAGGAAGACGAAGCCGCCGAAGGTGGCCTCACCGCCGCGCTCGGCGAGCAGCTCCGATGCCCACAGCTCGGCCGGTGACGAGGCGGCCCCGCCAACAACCGCGCTAGATGCGCCATCCACGGAGGCACCGCTGGCCTCAATGCCTCCGCCCTTCACGCCGGTCTCCGGGCTAGGGAAGGCTCCAACCGAGGCGACTTCACCTCGCAAGGAGGTCCTGAGCGTAGCGGACTCGCCTCGCAAGGAGGCTCCGGCCGCGGCAGCCCTTCCTCGCAGAGAGGTCTCCGCCGAAGGCGCCCCGGAGGCACCAACCGCTACCTCGACATCGAAGAAGCCATCCGTATCCTGGGCCCCTGGCGTCCTGGAACTGGGGCTCAGTCGCCGGTTGGGCCCCGAGCTGGAGAAACCAGCCGGCCTTCGTACAGGGCTGCGTTTCATTCCAGTCGCCAAGTAAGCGCACTCGGCCTTCACCTTTCTCTTCTTAGTACTTTGACTGTTTTTACTGAGTTGTCTCGATGCGTAGGACCGGAGTGAAGAAGATGGGCCACCCGACGGTGGCCAAGGTGCCCTCCGCCGCTAGTGAGGAGGACCCTTCCCGTAAGAGGAAGGTGGACGAGGTCACCACCTCCACGGAAGGCAGCAAGAAGGCCAAGGGCGACGACATCGTTGCTGTCTCTGACGACACGGCGATCGCGCCAGCTAGGCCCGCTGTGGAAGCGACCGCGTCCACGAAGGGGGGCGTTTCGTTGCCTAGACCGGAGGAGGCGAGTTCCCTTGGGGCGGGCGCGTCAATCGCTACCTTCCCTCGCTTCATGACCAAGGCGGCCTCGGCGAGTGAGGCTGCGGCTCCGAGCCCCGCTCCAGGGACTGCCGATGCTGAAATTGATCCGCGTCGCGGGCACACACCGGCGCTGCTCGCATCTGTGGACGCGGTGGAACTACACGGCATGCTTGGCGCAGCCATCCAGGTACCTCCAGTCCCCGAGGATCAGGTCGGTGCTTAGCAGCGGCGTGATTCTTATAGTTTCTCGTTTTGTACTTTCGCATCCAGTCCCCGAGTGCATACGCGCTTAATTTTAGCGGGTATGCACTGAGGAATTTTCGTGATCGCCAGTCCCCAAGTACGCACGCGCTAAATTTTAGCGGGTGGGCACTGAGTAATTTTCGTGATCGCCAGTCCCCGAGTGCGCACTCGCTAAATTTTAGCGGGTGGGCACTGAGTGATTTTCGTGATCGCCAGTCCCCGAGTGCGCACGCGCTAAATTTTAGCGGGTGGGCACTGAGTAATTTTCGTGATCGCCAGTCCCCGAGTGCGCACGCGCTAAATTTTAGCGGGTGGGCACTGAGTAATTTTCGTGATCGCCAGTCCCCGAGTGCGCACGCGCTAAATTTTAGCGGGTGGGCACTGAGTAATTTTCGTGATCGCCAGTCCCCGAGTGCGCACGCGCTAAATTTTAGCGGGTGGGCACTGAATAATTTTCGTGATCGCCAGTCCCCGAGTGCGCACCCGCTAAATTGTAGCGGGTGGGCATTTGGTGTTTTCGTTGTCACCAGTCCCCGAGTACGCACTCGCTATATTGTAGCGAGTGGACACTGAGTAATTTTCGTGTTGCTGACTTTGAAATTGTACAGGGTCTGCAACTGGAGTCGGCAGAGCGATTGGCTGCAAAGCAGCGTGCGGAGAAGGAGTTAGCCACTCTCCAAGAGGTTAACAGGGACCTTCAGGCTGTTGCTGCGCAGGCAGAGGCGGCTTGCCAAGAACTTGTCCCAGCTGGCGAGCTGATGGCGGCAAAGTCTGCGTTAGGCACTGCCGAGCAAAGGATCGCCGACCTCGAGCGCGAACTGCGGGAGGCGAAAGAGGAGGCGAGCTTGGCGAACGGGCGAGCTAAGGCCGCTGTTGCGGCCGCTGAAGAAGACCGGAAGGTATCGGAGGCCCTTATTGTTGGGCTTCAAGACGATCATACATCGCTTCAAAATTTCATCACGGAACTCGCTCGCCCGTTGCTTGGTGAGTGCGCCTTCCCAGTCTTGCAGTCACATTGTTTGTGGTTTCCGTGGTGCTCACAACTGTTTCCGTCTAGCAGGCCGGGTGATTGGCAGCCATGAGGAAGCGAGCTCTCTTGATGCGAGGGAGTGCGTGAGTATGCTTGTCGACTCAGCAACGCTGTCGGCGACGAGCATCCGCGCCTACCTTCAGGAGATGTCGCCCACGGAAGTTATTCCCAGTGACCTCGTTGAGGTGTGGGAGTACTTGGAGAAGGCGCCCGCGGTCGTAGAGTTCATGACGCGATCGGCGTTTCGGCGTGGAGCATCGACAGCTCTGAGCCTTGGACTCGCCCACTTCCCCGAGGATTTCGACCTCGACGATGTGACGAGTGGGTATCCTTCGTCGACTGGCGTGGTGGACCTGTCGGAGGTCCTCAAACTGCAGGAGCGAGCTGCCGCGTACTCGGAACGTGTCTGGGCGATGGGCGACCTCCTTCCTTATCAGGAAACGGTCGTCGCGCCGAACGACCCCGAGCCGCCGCATCGCGACTTCAAGGTCGAGCAGCCCTTCCGCGCGGCGATGGCGGGCGAGCTGACGACGTATCCATCGAACCCGTATACTCCGTTCATTCGGAAGCGGCGGGATACTGGTGCATCATCGTCAAAGCCTGCAGAGTAGTGTAGCAATTCTGCCGAACAGGCATAGTTTGTAATGTAAGACAATGCGATGTGCGATTGAATCAGATGTTGTGTTTATTTTGCGAAATCGTGTTTTGGATTGATTTTGGGTGAGTCCCCGAGCGCGTCCGCCCTTTTATGGGGTTCACCTTGTACATGATGTTTGTTGTTATCATGTGTTTTGTTTAGTTTAGTCGACTCGCCCGAGCTCGGAGAGCCAGTCGCACGGCGACTCCCTTGGGTGCTCTTTACTTTACCGTTTTCCCGGACGCGAACGGGGTCGGGTGGCCGAGTCCCCGAGCATGGTACTTGGTATTTCGAGGCGCGACTCGAGGGTGGTTGAGGACTTAGCGCGTTGGTGTGGGCGCGTCACTCCTGCCTGGCCCGGGGGGTCAGTCGCGTGGCGAGTCCAGGGCGTGCTCTCTTACTTGACGTTTTCCCTGACCGATCGCGACGAACTGGTATGCAGTCCCCGAGCGTGGTACTTGGCCGTTCGAGTCGCTACGCCGAGGATGCGGAGGACAGAGGTCGCTGTGAGAAGCGAGGGCAGTTGTCTTGGTTTGCAAAACCAGTCGAGCTAGGCGACTCCAATGGGGCTCCGGATTGGCGTTTTTCGTGGACGACGCAGGACCTGAGGTGACTCAGTGCTCCCACATCGCACTACTTGGCCGTGCCGGTCGCTGTACCAAAGGTTGACTTCTGCATGTTAGCGTGATGCTGTTATTACAAGTGCGAGTGGCACAGGGCATGGGGAGTAGACGCAATTTGCGATAACTGTTTCTTTTATTTCATAGCGACTGGAGAGTACATATGTGGGGTTCTAGGAGTAGAACTTCCGTAGGAGATTTACATTCCAGGGCCGCTTGACATCGAGTTCGCCGTCCCCGCGGACGTCGATGAGGTAGTAGGCATCGTTGCCGAGTACGCGTCCGATGGCGAACGGGCCTTCCCACGGAGGAGAGAGCTTGTGCATGCCCTTCTTGTCCTGGATGAGGCGTAACACCAAGTCGCCTTCCTGGAAGGTGCGGGTTTTCACCCGTCTGCTGTGGTAGCGGCGGAGCCCTTGCTGATAGATAGCGGTACGCGATCGGGCGAGGTCGCGTGCTTCATCGAGTTGGTCGAGCCCGTCTTGGCGGGCCAGTTCGTTTGCGGCCTCCGTGTAGTGGACGATCCGCGGCGAGTCGTGTTCGAGGTCGGTGGGCATGACAGCTTCAGCGCCGTAGACCATGAAGAAGGGGGTGAATCCGGTCGACCTGTTGACCGAGGTGCGGATTCCCCAGATGACGGAGGGAAGCTCTTCGACCCAGCATCCAGCGGTGCGCTCGAGTGGTACTTGGAGTCGCGGCTTCAGGCCGTGGAGGATGCTTTGGTTGGCTCGTTCCGCCTGGCCGTTGGATTCCGGGTGTGCGACTGACGCGAGGTCGAGCCGGATGTGGTGCTCCTCGCAGAACTCGGCCATTGCTCCCTTGGCGAAGTTTGTGCCGTTGTCCGTGATGATGCTGTTAGGGAAACCATAGCGGTATATGAGCTCTCGTAGGAACTTGGTGGCAGTCTTCCCATCGCACTTCCGGACTGGCTTGGCTTCTACCCACTTTGTGAATTTGTCGACGGCGACCAGCAGGTGGGTGTAGCCGGAGGGGGCCTTCTTGAAGGGGCCCACCATGTCCATGCCCCACACGGCGAATGGCCAGGTGATGGGGATGGTTTTGAGCGCCGAACTTGGAACGTGCGTCTGGTTGGCGTACTTCTGGCACCCGGCGCATCGCTGGACGATGTCGACGGCGTCGGCGTGTGCGGTGGGCCAGTAGAAGCCGTGTCGCATAGCCTTGGCGACTAGGGAGCGCGCGGCAGCGTGGTGGCCGCAGTCGCCTGAATGGATGTCGTGTAAGATTTTGCGTCCTTCAGCCGGTTGGACGCAACGTTGGAACACGCCGGTGACGCTGCGTTTGTGTAGCTCGCCGTCGATGATGGTGTAGGACTTGCATCGGCGAGCGATCATTCGAGCGCTTGTCTCGTCTGCGGGCAGGTTGCCTGTCTCCAGGTAGGCGATGTAGGGCTTGGTCCAGTCGTCTGGCTCGGTGACAAGTGCGACCAAGGTTGCCTCTGGTTGGAGAGGGACTCCGATGTCGATCTCCCTCGGGGGAGAGACTGATGGCTTGGAGATTGTATCGAGGAACACGCCGGCGGGTGGTGCGAGTCGAGCCGACCCGATGCGAGAGAGGGCGTCGGCCTCCTCGTTTTTCCGCCTGTCGATCCATTCGACGGAATAGCCGGTGAAGTGGCCGCCCAGCTTGTCCACCTCTTGGCGGTACGCCGCCATGGTAGGGGAGACGGCGTCGCAGGTGCCGGCGACTTGTCCCGCGACGAGGTCGGAATCACCGTAGCATCGAAGGCGATTGACACTCATCTCCTTTGCGGCTCGCATGCCGTGGAGGAGGGCCTCGTATTCGGCCATGTTGTTGGTGCAGGGCGTGAAATCGAGGCGAAGGATGTAGCGGAGCTTGTCGCCCTTTGGTGAAGTCAACACAATCCCCGCGCCTGCACCGTCCGCGTTCTTGGACCCGTCGAAGTGTAGGTTCCAGTAGTGGAGGTACGGCGGCTTGTCTGGCTGCTGGGCCTCTTCCCAGTCGGCGATGAAGTCTGCCAGTGCTTGGGACTTGATCGCCCTTCGTGGCTCGTATTTAATGTTGTGGACGCCGATCTCGACGGCCCACTTGGCGACCCGCCCGGTCGCCTCGCGATTGCGGATGATATCTTGTAGTGGGGCTGAGGAGACGACCGTGATGGGGTGCTCCTGAAAGTAGTGCGGCAGGCGCCGTTGAGCCCTGAAGACCGCGTATACCAGCTTTTGGTACTGTGGGTATCGCTGGCGCGACTCGGTGAGGACCTCGCTGATGTAGTAGACCGTCCGCTGGACTGGGCGCTCCTTTCCTTCCTCTGGTCGTTCGACGACCATTACAGCGCTGACGACGCGCTCGGACGCCGCGACGTAAACCAGCATGGGCTCTTTGTCGACGGGTGCGGCGAGTAGTGGTGCGGCGAGTAGCACCTTCTTGAGGTCGCGGAGCGCGTCGTCCGCCTCCTTGTCCCACTGGAAGGTGGGGTTCTTGCGCATCAGGCGGTATAGGGGCATCGCCTTTTCGCCCAGGCGGGGGATGAAGCGACTGAGAGCCGCTACACGCCCGGCCAGCTTCTGGACGTCGCGCAGGCACTCGGGTTTGCCGAGCCGGGCGACCGTGTCGATCTTCGTTGGGTTTGCCTCGATCCCACGTTTGGAGACGACGTACCCTAGTAATTGCCCGGCGGGTACACCGAAGGTGCACTTGCCTGGGTTGAGTTTTATCTTGTACCTCCGCAGGTTGGCGAAGGTCTCCGCTAGGTCGGCGAGGAGGTCTCCTTGGCGAGCGGATTTTACGACCACGTCGTCGATGTAGACGTGGATGTTGCGGCCAATTTGGCTCGCGAGGCATTCTTGCATGCACCGCTGGTAGGTCGCCCCGGCGTTCTTGAGGCCGAAGGTCATGGCGGTGTAGCAGAATGCTCCGAATGGCGTGATGAACGCCGTCTTCTCCTCATCCTCGACAGCCATTTTAATCTGGTTGTACCCGGAGTAGGCATCGAGGAAACACAGCGACTCCGAGCCCGCGGTTGAATCGATTATCTGATCGATCCGCGGGAGGACGAACTGCTCTTTTGGGCAGGCGCTGTTCAGGTTTGTGTAGTCGATACACATTCTCCAGGTCCCGTTTTTCTTCTCGACCAGGACTGGGTTTGCCAGCCACTTGGAGTACTTGATTGGCCGGATGAAGCCGGCAGCGAGCAGGCGCTGCACTTCCTCGGCGATTGCTCGACGGCGCTCTTCATTGAAGGGCCGTAGCGACTGCTTGACTGGTCGCACTTTGGGGTCGGCGTTTAATTTGTGCTCAGCGAGCTCCCTAGGGACACCAGGCATATCGGAGGGTTTCCACGCGAAGATGTCCCTATTCTCACGAAGGAACTCGATGAGCGCGCCTTCCTACGCTGGGCTCATGCCCGTCCCGATCGTCACCGTCTGGCTGGGGTCGCCTGGGACCAGCTCGACGGTGCGGGTGTGCGTCGTGGCCTCAAAGGTTGAGGGGTTTGTGCCCTCTGAGTTGGGCTTCTTGAGTATTGTGGGGTCGTCATTGTTGACCCCGCTCGCGTATTTGGCGAGCTCATCGGCGTGACTAGCTTCCGCCGCGATGACGGCGTCGGCGAGTTCGGCTCCTTTGGCCTCGCATTCGGCGGCCATGTCGGGGTCGCCGTTAATGGTGATGACGCCGCACGGCCCGGGGAGCTTCATCGCGTTGTACGCGTAGTGGGGTGCCGCCATGAATTTGGCGAACGCCTGGCGCCCCAGGACGCAATGGTAGGGGCTGTCGAAGGGCACCAGCTCGAAGACGATCCGCTCGGTGCGGAAGTTTGCCGGAGTGCCGAAGGTGACGGGTAGCGTGACCTTGCCGATCGGGTAAGCCTTCCGACCGGGGACAATGCCGTGGAACGTGGTGTGGGTTGTCTCGATCATCGACTGCGGGAGCCGCAGCCGCCTGAAGGTGTCGAGGTAGAGGATGTTGATGGAGCTGCCGCCGTCCATCAGAGTCTTGGGAAGCCAGTAGTCGCCGACCTTGGGCTTGACCACCAGGGCGACTCGTCCTGGATACTCGATGCGTGGTGAGTGGTCTTGCCGGCTCCAGGTGATGGGCTGTTCCGACCAGTTCAGGAACTGGGGGACGTCTGTCTGGGCCACCGCGTTGACGGCGACGGCGCGGGCGATTACCTTCTTCTCGCGCTTCGTGTTGAAGCCGGTGAAGGTGTGGAGCGAGCCGGCTATGTTGCCGAATTTTCCGCCATTTTGCGGGTTGTTGTCGGTGTCCTCCCGCGCGTGTCGTGCCTTCTCGATTTCCCTGAGGGTGTGGCAGTCGGCGGTGGTGTGCGTGGCGGGCTTCCCTTCCCTGCTGTGATACGCACATGGTTGGTTAAGGAGGGCCGCGGGATCGAACCTTGGCTTGTTCTTGTAGTTGCCGCCATCGCGTCGTTGCCCTCCGTCGCGGCGGTAGCTCTTGGGCTCGTGTTGTGCGTGCCCAGCGTTGGCGACGAAGTCGACTCGCCCGTCGTTGCGGCGCTTGCCTGTGAGGCGGGTGCCGCTGTAGCGTAGGTCGGCTCGACGTCCGCCGTCGTTGCCGCCCGTGCGGCGTTGCCCCCCTGACTCGTCGTCGCCGTCTTGGTTGGGATCTTCCTCGGCGTACCGCTTAGCGATCTCGAGGAGGTCGGGGATGTTGTCGAGTGTGCGGGCGTGTCGCTTGAGCTTGGCGACTAGAGGCTCGTAGCGGCACGAGGTCTTGAAGCAGTGGATCGCGGTGTCCGGGTGGATGCCGACCGCGTTGTACCAGAGCTCCTGCCACCGTTGGACCCAGTTGCGGGTCGACTCGCGGGGTCCCTGGACGCAGCGTTCCAGGTCCTCGATGGTGGTGGCGCGGGTGTAGGAGCACTCGAAGTGCCTGACGAAGGCGTCTCGCATTTCCTCCCAGGAATCGATACTGTCCTGGGGGAGCGTGTTGATCCATTGCCTGCACGTCCCCTCCATCATCAGTGGGAGGTAACGGGCGGCGAGTAGGTCAGTGTGACCCGCGATCCCCATTGCCATGAGGTATGTGTCGAGCCAGACTGCGGGGTCGTACGAGGAGTCGTATTTTTCGATCTCCTTTGGCGCCTTGAAGTTTGGCGGGTACTTTTCGCCGCGGATCATTGGTCCGAAGCACTTGGGCCCCAGTCGACTGAGCGACCCCATGGGCTCGCCATCGCGGCGAGTATTTAGGGTGTGCCGCAAGTCGTCGGGCTGGCGTGCGCGCCAGTTTTGGTTGTTGATGATGTGAGTGCGGGCGTCGACGGGTTCTCCGTTGGCGGCGACGAAGTTGGTCGCCGGCCTGGGATCGTTGGTGGAGAGTGCCGCGTTCGCGGGTCGGCGTTGGAGCTGCAGTGGCTCCGGCGGCGGGCAAGTGAGGGTATTTGCCGCCGCGGGGCGGCCGCTTGAGGCCGCCCTGCTTCCTGAAGAGCGTGAGTATACTCGCCCTTGCGAGTCGGCGCCCGCTTTTTGCTGCTCCACGGCCTTTGCGAGCAGGGCCCGAACGTACTGGATTTGCAAGGCGCCGTCGCCGGTGGCCGTGATGCTGTCGGCTGCTGCTCGGCCTGCCACTAGGTTGTCCATCGGGGTAGAGAACAGTGGTAGGCCGTTCGCGTCTCGCTCCCGTGAGGAGACGACTATGCGCGGCTGGTCCCTGGGAGGGGTGCGGTTGGGTGGTGGTGGGGCACCCATCGCTGTTGATCCTGGCGGGGGTCGAGCGCTTCCGCCTGGTGGCGCGTTCTCGCAGATTGCGCGCTCGGCTATGCGCGCCGGGTCGTTCTCATCGTCGAAATTCAGGGCGCGCCCCTGAACGGTGGGGTTCAGGCGCGACCTGATCCGCTGCTGGTGGTAGCGTGACAGTTCTTGCGCTGTCACCTGCTCTAGGCGAAATTTTTCGCGCTCGGCCTGCTCCTTGCGTACTGCCTCCGCCAGTTTCAGGCGGAGTTCCTCGACCTCCGTTGCCGTAGCGTTGGGAGGGATCGGGGTGGAGAAAGGGTCCTCCGGCGGATCGGCGCCGGTGGCCATGTAGGTCGCAGCATGGCGACCGGTTCCGTCGTGGAGGTCGGCGGAGTTTTCCGACCCGGAGTCGAAGTCGAAGATCCCGAGGATGGAGGAGTCCTCGAAATCTCCCGCGTTGGAGACCTGAACGATGGAGCCCGCGGACGAGGCCGCGGTGATGGATCCGGCGAGTGACGCCGGGGTCGTCGAGTCGGCGTCGTCTGTGACGGCCGCGTCTTCTGCGGCCGCCGACGTTGCTATGGGCCGAGTCGTACTCGGAGGCGAGGCGGTGGATCGCGCGGACCTGGCTCTCGGAGAGCCGATCGCGTGGTGGTGACTCGCGGATGCGAGCCGAGTCCTCCGAGGTGGTGATGTCGGTGAAGCCGACGAAGAGGCTGATCGTGCCGATCGGCAGGATCACGCTGTGCGTGACGGGTCGTGCCGCCGGGACGTAGCTGCTCGGCAAGATCTGGAGCATCTCGCCGATCGCTATCATGCGGCCGGTGGCGACCGTCTCGTTGACGGGCAGATTGGATCTCGCCGCAGAACACCGGCCAGACCGGCCAGGCCCCACGGTGGGCGCCACTGTCGAGGGAATGACCACGGCAGATGCTGCAATCGGCAGCGAGTAGTAGAACGAAGGGCAAGGGCGGCCAGCCATCTGCGGTGCGAGATGAGGGCAAAGACACAGGGATTTACCCAGGTTCGTCCCCCCGGAGGGTAAAGACCTACTCCTGCTAGATTGTATTATGGAGGTGATTACAATGGGCGAACTCGGCGACTAGGCGGCGAGTTGCTTGGGTGTATGAGGGAACGTGTCTCTACTCGCCCCTTAGGGAGGTTTATATAGGCTCACCTCCCCTAGGGTTTACATATCTCAACCGATTCGGTTACAACTTTGTCGATCGTTTAAGTCAAACCGACTGGGCCTATCTACTCGCCTGGGCCTTTGACCTCCAGTCGCCTGGTGCTTTGACGGGCTTCTGATCCAGTCGCCGTTCTGCAGGCCCACTCGCCAGCCCTTGGGCCAGTCGGAAACGTCCCGCTGAGGATACCCCAGTAGGCATATCCCCATCACTTTGGAGGTAGGTTTCTCTCTCCATTTTTTAGCTTGCTTTTTCAGTCGGGTTTTACTGCTTTTTTCCCTTACTTCCTTCTTTTCGCAGAAAGCATTTACTGAAGTTGCGAGAAGTACTCAAGATCTAGGGCGTAAGGTTGCTTTCTCGGACATATCTTGGAGATTATCCCCCTTTGACAGATTTGTGTAGACCGTCGCATACCCTCCTGCAGCCATGATAGTGGATAGGGAGAAGGAGGTGGATAGGTTGAAGGCGAAGGTCGCCCGGCTAGAGAATTCCAACAAGACCCGCCAAGGTTAGATTGACCATCTGGTGGCGGCGAAGAATAAGCTGGAGACCTATGTCAAGAAAGCAAGAAGATTGCAGAGACCCATGCTGAAGAATGCAAAAATATGGAGGATGCCTACGGCAAGTAAGAAGAGCTCCTCAAAAAGGTCCAGGCTTGTGAGAAGGAGGCGACAGTGTAGCTGGAGCGCATCACCGAACTGGTCGTCAGTAAGTTTACTCTGCCCTATTGAAAGGATCGTATGGGCACCTAGAGGGGGTGAATAGGTGCTACTTCAAATTTTCTTCTTTTTCAAATTAGGGTTTGACAAGAAAGGTAAATTCTCTAGATTATGCAACTACAGTGAATTTACCTATATGTCAACCATGCACAAACTAACACAACACTAAGCAAGAACAAGTAAGTAAAGTGCGGTAAAGGATAGAAGTAACCAAAGGAGTGGACACGGAGACACAAGGATTTGTTTCCCGTAGTTCCTTCATTTTGAGGGGAAGTACGTCTACATTTGGAGAGGGGGTGGTTTCAAACCACCAACGCCACGAGAGTCCTCCCTTGTTCTCCGATGAATCTCACCCCAACGGGCTCGATCCACCTTCCACTATATCAGCAACCTTCGAAGTGGAAGCCGGCACCTTTACAACAAGTTCGGGGCACACATCCACAACTTAATTGGAGGCTCCCAAATACAAGCAAGCTGTCAAGACAAATCAAAGACAAGCTTGTAAGAACCAAATCAAAGTTAGGGTTTCTAATGAAACACTAGAGCTTGGGGGCCCTCAAGTGAATGAGGGGGAAATGAAGATCTCTCTCGGTGAAGATGTAGATCAAGGCCTCCTCCTTCGATTCTCCAAAGATCAATGAATTTGGATGGTTAGATGGAGAGATCTTGTAGATTTGGTGACTCTAATGGAGTTGGTGTTCTTGAGCAGCTCGAGCGACTGGAGGAAGAAGATAAGGGTCCCTTTTTATAGGCAGCCCCCTCCACGAACCGTTTTCTGACCGTTGTAGAAAAGTCAGATCGGAGACTCCGGTATGTAGACCAGAGACTCCGGTCTACACCGGAGAATCCGGCCAATCTCCAGACCAGCCTTCGGACCGCCCATCTGAATGACCCAGACCAATCATGACCCGGCAACACCAGAGACTCTTGACTGAGCAAGAACCAGAGACTCCGGAGTATCCTCCGGTGCAGGCTCCGGACCCCTAGTCAGAATGTCCCAACCCAGATCCTGAAGACACCACCGGAGACAGATCCAGAAACTCCGGACCACACCGGAGACTCCGGTCTTGGCAGACCGGAGACTCCGGTCTGGAGTTTCCATACATGTGTCAAATGAGTGTGGGCTTCTCCCAAGTGTGAGGGTGCTTTTCACTTATCATAATATCAACCTATGGACAGTGACAAACTGTAAAATGATCTACTTGTTGTTACCGAACACCAAAAGTGATTATGAAAATAAATGCCCTTTCACCTATCCTTTTCGTCTATGCTTTTCATTCCATCTGCCTTAGCTGGTTTTAACTTTCTTCATCTTCCGGCAGCAGTTCATTATCCCGAGTCGACCGACCAGACCCATGCTCGCCTGCCTACGGAGGAAGCCGGGTGCGACCTCACCCCATAGGATCTGGTGACGGTTATCTCCTAGAAGGCCGACCGGATCCACAATGCCAGCATGGATATCTTCACATATCTCTGCCGCTCGTCCGCGATCCCGCCAGCATCGACGAGTTGGCCACTGGACTCAAGACGGACGTCTACCTGATTGACACCTCGTGGTAATGGGCAGCGCGTGGTGGCATGGAGATGACGCTGGTGCTGTTGAAGTCCTGGTACCCGGACATGGACTTTCCTAGCCTTTCTCGCAGTTTCCGCGCAGGGACCAGCTATGAAACTCTGCGCCGGGACATCCCACAGATTCGAGCGTATGGTATCAAGATTTCAAGCTGCGGGCAGCTGGATCGTGACTATAGCGGCCCAGTCGTGCCCGAGGCATTTGAATGGGTCTCGGCGCCTCCGGAAATGCACATTCCGCCTCGAGCTGATCTTGCCACTCCTGTCACTGCTGCCGACATTGCCTCCTCCAGACAAGATGCAACCGAAGCTCCTT
This sequence comes from Avena atlantica, assembly GCA_910589765.1. Taxonomy (NCBI): domain Eukaryota; kingdom Viridiplantae; phylum Streptophyta; class Magnoliopsida; order Poales; family Poaceae; genus Avena; species Avena atlantica. The sequence continues at coordinate 370,386,033 of OU342736.1, forward strand.
CTTCCTCCACTAGGCCCCAAGTTTAACTCATCGGGATGCCGAGTGTATTCGTGTTGCCAAAAACTTGTTAACTATTTTGCCGCTCTTTTGTGAACAACTGATGTGATGCCAAACTATTGTGGAAACTTCGTCTTCCATTGTTTTTATGGCATGCTTTTTTTGCTTATACGGCATGTCTTTAACTTGTTGGTTTTTGTCCTTCTGATTGTTTCCATCTATGTGCCTTTGTGTGGGTGCGCGGGAGCGCGCCCATTGGGTCTAGTCCCCGAATTAAAAGGTTATCTAAATTGCAGTTTAAGCATGACAACAAATATTCGAAATAGCACATAGTGCATTTTGAATTTGAAATCTACATACATAATAAAAGTATATGAATACTACCATGTTATGTGTATAATGTTGAGGCTTAGAGAATATTTCTCATAGAGTGTGTTCCAATATTTAGTGCCCATGAGGAAGTCCATGAGACCAATGTAACGTCACTGCTAGTATTTGGAACCAGAGACCCCACTCTGTTGCCAAAAACATTATACATATACAAGAAGTTGTCATAGATATGATAAAGGGTATTAGTGTCATATAAGATGACATTAATAAGTTGCAAAGGATTCATAAGGAATGAAATGTTCATATCCTAGACTTAAACCTCTTCCATGATCAAGCATAATCAGAAGTGCCAAGTTGTTTGGTACTGATGATTGAATAACAAATGCATGTAGTTTATTTATACTCTAGTGCAAGTGGGAGACTGGAGGAAATATTCCCTAGAGACAAATAATAATATTGATTATTAGCATATTTCATAAAGTTTATAATTAAGTTTTATATCATGCTATAACTATATTAAATGGAAACTTCAATGCACGTGTCATATACAAACATCCAGGAGTTGAAACTCTAGTCACTGGTTCATTGGTCAATAGACAATAGAGTCATCTCATTGGAGAATGAGATGGTGAACATACCCTATCTAAAGAATCATAACACGATCATGTCACAGAGTTTAAGTTGCAATGATTAGGAAACGTAGTGACTCATTTCTTAAAATTTGAGACCATATCTAATCACTGCCTCCTGAGAATAATTTAATGGAATATAACGTTACCCGGTGGAACGGTGATCATAAAGATTACATTGGGTATCTGAAGGAACAGGTAGAGTTGTATGCATCAAGAGCGGGATTTGTCAATCCGTGTGACGGAAGATAGTCTAGGCCCACTCGGATGAGTTATATCCATAAGTCGTGCAGCGTGTGACTAGGTCACGAGGATATCACTTATCGGATCGAGTAAAGTAGTTATTGTCAGTAACGAGGTTCAACCTGACATGGTGATGTCATTGATCAATCCTTAGACAATACAAGTATAATAGAGGGAAAAGGAATAAGACACAACGTTTATAGTTCAATGACAAGTTTCATGAATGCACATGTGGTCATCATGGGCATCCAAGTCCCGCTGTTGATCATTGGTTAGAGAATAGTCTTGTCCATGTATGGAGTGTTCCCGAACAGTTGGGTAGAATGCTTAAGGGTTTGACCAAGCTCAGAGATCATTATAGGCATATTCAGAATCACTGAAGAGAAGAGAGGAGAAAAACCAAAAATGTTCTGAAGAGATTCAAAGGTGTTCGGAGAAAGAATAAAGGAAAAAAGAAAAATAAAACATCACAGTGGGCGGAAAATAGTTGCCTCCGCATGGGGAAGGGCTGCCGCGTCGACCGCCGATGTCGTGCTGAGCCGCGGGCAAGCAAGGCCGGTCCACCTGGGACCGCCTGCGACCGCGTGTTGCCTGGTAGGCTGTGGGGTGGGCATCCCACCCAGGCGCCTTCCTGGCTGTTGTGACGAGGGAGCATGGCGGCCCACCCGCCTGGCCGCCGCCGCTTCCCTCTGCTGTCGCGGGTTGGGACGGCGGGAGCTGGTGGCCCACCCGGCCACCACTTCTAGCCCACCCGGGTGCAACCCCTTTTTTCCTTGGTTTTCCCTTTGGTTTTAGTCCCACATGGGAAACCTGAAGGGGAGGGAGCCCCTCCCTCCGCCTATATATAAAGGTGCCCATAGGAGGATTAAAATATACAATAAAATAAAGAAAAAGCTTGTACAGCCTATCTTCTCTCTCTCTCTCGACCGTGGACCCCTTGTTAGGGCTGTGCGAGCGAGGAGTTCCCTAGCGTTCTTTAGCTTCTTTAGAAAAAGCTTGTGCAGCCTATCTTGTGCTAGGAAGACCTGCCACCGCTGCGCCCTCCAAATTTGTCTCACCACAACACCTTCACAAAGGGAAGCGTCGTCGACACAGCGTTGCTATCCGGACCAGTGCAGTGGACCTAGGGTTTCCTCGGGCACTTGGAGTAGAGTGGAATGGGGATATCCGCGATGCCCTCCAAGAAGGAATGGTGCCACCCGAAGGCGACACCGCGACAGAGTCGGCACCGACAAGGATTTCTCCCTAACCCCATCCACAAAACAACCCAAAGCGATTCAGAGCACCACCGCCAACCTCACCACACACCAACACGTGCCACCACGATCTTGGGTTCACCATCGACATCGTCTCATCGGCAAACCGCCCGCAAGACGGAGGCATCCATGGTGTGCAGGTTAGGGGCGTCAGCACTGCCGCCCCGCAGGAGGAGCCCACCTCTAACACCTAACGGTGGTCATTGACCGGACAACATAGCGGGGCACACCAGGCCCAAGCGAGCCCATCCGGGCCTAGATGGGCCCGTAAAGTCCCCGCCGTCTTACTGCAACGGACAGGCCACTACACCGCCACCCCAACCTCAGCTCCTTCGCCGCTACCATCTCTGGGAGGCGACTCCGCTGCGGACGCGCTGGCCCGCCAAAGCCTCGGGCCCCAATCTAGACCAAGAAAGCATCGCACCATGCCCAGTTCCCGCGGCGCCATCACTTCGTCACCCCGCCAAGGTCGTCGGAGCTGTTGTCTTGTGCCGCTCGGATGAGCCCAAACCGCCGCTTCCTAGGGCGCACCGCCGCTGGAGAGAGAGCTGGCCCCGACCAGATCCCAGAGGCGCAGGTAGAGGACAGCCTCCGCCTCCATCGCCGCTTGGGCTTAGCCCAGCGGCCTCTGCCGGCGGTGGCAGCGGGAGGAGGAGGAGGAGGAGGGAGGGTTCGGCCGGGGCGGCAGCAGCACCCCCTCGCCTCGGGGAGGGCGAGAGGATGTGGTCAAATCTGGCCAACGGGCCGGCCCGGCACGGCCCAGGCCCGGCACGCGCCAAACGGGCCTGGTCCGACACGGCACGTGCCGGTCCGTGTAGCTCGCGTGCCGGCCCGTGCCGGCACGGGGCCTGCTTCCCAGGCCCGGGAACGGCACGTCGGCTTAACGGGCCGGCCCGTGACACGTGAAACATGCCAGCCCGTGTTGTTTTCCGCCGGCCCGTTGAATTTACCCTTCAATATTCGTCGAATCTGTTCTTTTTCAGCTAACTATCGGTGGTCAGTTGGTAAGGTGGAGCGCGGGCGACCCACAGGTCACGAGTTCGACCCCTGGACGACCCCTTATAGCTTGTATTTCGATTATGCTCAGAAACATATGCTAAACGGGCCGTGCCGGGCTGGCCCGCGTGCCTTTTAGCTTGTATTTCGATTATGCTCAGGAACATATGCTAAACGGGCCGTGCCGGGCTAGCCCGTGTGCCTAAGGCCGCGGCCCAGCCATGCCAGGCTTTTTATGCGGGCTGCGGGCCGGCCCGCAAAAGCCCGGCCCGATGGCCAGGTTTGGATGTGGTTTCGCGCTAGATGCTTTTTGCATGTAAATTATCTTGGGACAAAATATCAATAAGGGCCGCATGGATTGGTCTTTCGTGCGGCGGCCGTGCCATTTCTCTTCTCACCGTCCTTCCTTTTCTTTCTGAGATGAATTCTTCAAGGCCAAGTGTAAAGAATCTCCCGATGGACATAGACTACCTGAATATGAACGAATATGAACGCCCTTTCGCGCTAGATGCTTTTTGCATGTAAATTATCTTGGGACAAAATATCAATAAGGGCCGCATGGATTGGTCTTTCGTGCGGCGGCCGTGCCATTTCTCTTCTCACCGTCCTTCCTTTTCTTTCTGAGATGAATTCTTCAAGGCCAAGCGTAAAGAATCTCCCGATGGACATAGACTACCTGAATATGAACGCCCTTTCGTAATACTAGCATATTAGCATGTAGTAACTGTTCCCCTCCTTGAATGAATCCAGGCAGCTTCCCTGCCCGTGTTCTGGATTTGAAGACATTGGCAGCCTGAAGCAGGTTTACGAAGAATTTCACTGACGTAATGTTTGGCTGATATTTTTTCAAACCTGGCATAAAACCTCACGGGGGAAGAAAACTGGGTGCTGAATCTATCCAGTAATGAAATTGTCTCCGCTGGCAGCTTCCACCGGGCGGTGTATGAGGAACGTACCACGATCAGTGCTTATGCACTTGGGAATAAGAGACATACTCTTTTTTTTCTGAAGGGGAGGCCGAGATCGAGAGAACTCGTCTGAAGGTACAACAGAGAGGAGGTTACAGGATCAGAAGCATGCACGACTTCAACTGGAATTTTTGCAAACTATTCCGTTTCAGTGCTATGAAATGAGATGAAACCTGGTGAAATTTTCCGCACGAATCTCAAGGCATGCAACCAGCTGAATCTAACAGCGCGGACATATGCACGCCAGATTCGCCGGGTTCGTTACAGGATACAGGGGGAGGTCACAGAAGAAGAAGAAAGAAACAGAAAATGCAGTTCAGATGAAGGGCAGAAAATGCTACGCAACAACCTATCTCAGAAGAGACATGGTTTGCTGTTACAAAAGAGTAACACTTGAATAAAATCCATAAAATTGCGCGGCGAGCTCATAATATAATCAGTACTAAGTTATCCACGCACAAAAAGCAGTATAATAATAATAATAATAATAATAATAATAATAATAATAATAATAATAATAATAATAATAATAATAACATATGAGCAAAACCCCGAGTGCTTTACCATGTTGTCAGCATATATGTAGTTATTAGTTATCTGAACCTGTGTTGAGGTATTTGGACAAGGCACATGGGATGTACTTTGTTCTGTAAGTGCATCCTGAAGGTAATGGCACCAGCTCTTGTGCTCTCTTGTCCCTCATGTTAATGGTCACGGCCCAGCTGGCCATATGGTCGTAGTGGACCTGCTTGCACGTGAGGTAGACAAGATCACCGTCATCCATGCTCAGAGTCGGGTAGCTCGTTAGAAGGTCCTTGAGTGTCAAACCCCCAACTGCACTCTTCTTCTCCCCCAGCAGCAGCAGCTGATGATCAGGAAACAGCAGGGTGCAATCACTTGGGCTGCTGTTGGCGAGGATGTCATCCACATGGACCAAGCCCCTCTTGCGCCAGAGCTTGGACGAGATCGGCCTATCCCACACGATGATCCTCCAGCCCAGGTACTCGTACTCCTCTTCCTCTTTCTTTTCCTCACGAGGATCCCACCAAAGTTCTGAATCGTGGAGCACCTGCACATCCGCGCTGGAGACGTCGTCTGGGATCTGACGACGAACGACGCACCTCCTACAGATTTCCCGCTCCACGCACCGGATCACGCCGTCCACGCACACGACGTCGCGGAAATGCCGCGCGGAATATGAACATTCATGGAGGTCCACCTGATTGGCGGGGAGCAAGATGGGCAGCGGGATGAAGCTCAGCGCGGGGCTTTCGTCGACCACGTTGCACACCAGGATCCCACTCCACGGATCCACCCAGCCGATCTTGCCGCCGCCGAGCGTGATGATCTTCTCGGGCTTGACCTCCATCCGGCCGTAAGCGGCGAGCTCGGGCTCGACCACCAGCTGGTGGCACGTCCATGTTCCCGGCTCCGGCTCCGACCGGAACACGTGGACCTCCGTACTGCCCGACGATCACCGCGTAGCCGAGGGCCGCCAGGACGAAGTGCTCGCCGCAGTCGCCGATGGGCACGAAACCGATGTTGGCGGTGGACAGTTTCTGCGGCAACTCAGAGAAGTAACGACCTATGTTCTGGACGAGTTTCAGTGTCGGCGTGCGCCCGGCGGCGCTATACACCAAGTACTCAGTCTCGGCAGCATGGAAGATGACTCTGGATCGGAGGGAGAGGGTGAGGAGGACCAGGTTGTCCTCCGAGTGGAGGATGTCTGCGGAGAAGTCGCCCCGCGTCAGGCCGGGGCAGTGGATGCTGAAGTGGGAAAGGACCGGCGGCTCCGCAGTGAAGAAGGAGACCGCGACTTCTTGCCCATTGCTCGTCAGGGTTCTAGCTACGGTTGTGTTCTCGCGTTCGTCGACCTGCCCAGATGTGTCCAGGAGGACCCAGGCGAGGAGGTCGGAACGGCGGGCGTTGGTGGCATCGCTGCCTAGTGGTAGGATCGGGGGTCGGAAGGACGCCATGGATCTCTCGAGGCCGGCGGCGGAAGAGATCAGATTTTGAGTTACCCCTCGAAAGTTAGGGTCCAATACTAGCAGGGATATAGGCTCGGGTCGCTCGCGGTTCACAGGATTCCTAAACCTTTTTTTTATTTTTTGCAAACTGAATTGTACTACTCAAAACACAGGAGTTACAAGATTTTGGCAAATGTCATATAACCCATCTGGTCCTGAATGCATCCATACCGCCATACGCAGTGGCAGGGCTAGAGAGTCGACAACCAGGATGCACAATAGCGCCAAATAAAGTGGTCAAAAAATATTTTTTAGAGGTTGCACATATAGTAAAAAATTGCTATTTTGTATACAAAACAAAATTTATCCGGTGTGTGCACCCCCATGCTTGCACTTGCATCCGTCACTGGCCGTACGAATACTAGTCCTAGCATAGTTAGCCATGTAATGGCTGCTAGCCTGCTAGTATTTTGATATCTACTAATGTGAGCAATACAATTTTGACAAACCTTCAGCAAGGTTTTAATCTCCTCTACAATGGACATATGGACTGATCTATCCAGCAGATCACTCTTGATCATCTTCACCATTTCCAGACAATCAACCTCAATCAGGATCGGTTGACTGCACTGCAGCGTCAGAGAAAGGCCCTCTCTTAATGCACTTAATTCAGATTCTAAAGCATCTCTACAATTCGATATATGTCGGCACGACGATAACATTATATCACCCATATGGTCTCGCACAACCATTCCAGCACCTGCACCCCCTGCCGCATCAAATGAACCATCCGTATTCAGCTTAACCCGGTCGTGAGGGGGAGGTATCCGCTTGCCTTGGTATCCCGGCAAGGGGTCCTACCCCTGTATCACCATTGCACACATCGTATCCTCTTCGGCGACTAATACAATCAGAAATGCAAGAGGTAGGACTATTAGCCTCAGGGCGGCCTGAACCTGAGTAGAATCCCAATTGCCTCTTGAGCCGATTGCCTCTCATTTAGCAAGCATCAAAGGATGACAGTAAATCTAGTTTCTTCTCCTGTAAGCAAACAATATGGCAAGTTAAGGCCGCCATAGTATAGTGACGATCCGAGTCGTTTAGAACCCGCACACTGAGCTCTCACTATATTCATGAGCGTTTCTAACATGCAAAGAAAGCAAACCCTGACAGAAAAACCTGATGACTAACATAACAGTCTTTGGTTACATTAAAAAAGTTAGTGCCAAATGACAGTTTCCTGGGTCTGGGACACAATCCAGCAGCCAGGAAAGGCACAAACAGGGGATATCCAACTTACTAAGGGCTTATTTGGTTGCAGGGCGTCAAAAACCCAGGGAAGAAATAGCTCCCCGCAGGGAATTTTCACCTGCGCACGGGATACCCTCCCATCTAGGGGAAAATGTGCCCATTCCCTGTTGTCATTTGGTAGAAAGGGGAGGGGCTGGGAGGGGAACAAGCCTGGGCACAAAATTATCAGGAATATAGAGAAATACGACATAGTTCTAAATATTTTTTAAATTTATCACAATCGATTTCTTTTGACAAATTTGTAATAAATATCAATTCCAAACAATCAGACATAGTTGAAAAGCTAGAAAATCCAACAAGACGCCACAATATTAAGACACATTCTGTAGCTTTTCTTCCAAAAATAAACACAACTCGCACGAAAAATTTATTCATGTCAATTATCTAAATTTCACCAAACTGGATAGCAGAAATAGAACTAGATTAGTATAGAAGTCTCATATGCTTATGCATACCACAGATGCCAACATTCACAGCTTGGTACATGACTTCCGTTTAAAACATAAATAGTTTATTAACATGAAATCCAATAAAAGATTGCATGGGCGTGATGATCCGTGCTTCTTCACCCTTGCCGCTGCTAGAACTTCTACAATCACCTTGTTGGGAACATCTTCATGAGATTTCCATGGTATCCTTCTACTCCTCTCCTGGTAGACCATCCATGTGTTCAGAATAAAGAAATAATCAGTATATGACTGTTAATATAATCATCAATTGAAATATGGAGTTATGGATAAACTTTAATTTTACAGTAAAGTGACAGCTAAAGCAAACTTGTTGCAGTGACTTCACAGACAAGTGTCGAAAAAGGTAAATATGGAAGAGGAAACATATTAATGTATAATCAGTTCATAACTAGGCACTGGACACACCATGCTGAAACATCAGAGGCGTGGCGGTAACATTACAATAGCACAATGTGTATTCAAACAAGTGCATGAACAACAAACATTCATACAACAAAACTGAATTATTAACTGCAAGAAAAATTATCACCAAATAGTTCCTGCTGGCCATACATGTGTATCTAAAACGAACTCTCATAGTGGCATGTCTACATACAGTAGGCTTCAGGTTTACTCTAAAACCCAAACCTTTTTTGGAACTAGACGGAAAAAGGGACAAAATGATTGTTGTTGCACACTTTAAAATAGCAGTGCAAGCAAGTATAGAAGTTGTAGCATTAGCTAGCACTGAATCACAATGCAGTTCAGTACAAGCAATTTTTATGCCATCAACCTCCACAATTATATTAGCTACAGCTGGTGATGCATTACCATGCACCTCCAGTACCTAGCCTATATTACCTACAATTATTGAGTAGACAAAAAAGAAAGGGAGCTTGCCTCACCAAGCTAAAAAGATGCTGTTGCATGCCAATGGCAACTAATCCGTAATGTATTAGCAATGCCAATAGCAACAATGAATATGCTACGGTCTGATCCAATTTACGCTAACCATGGCAGGAGAACACTATATGCATGGGGACAATATAGTGCTTTCGCTTGCATATTATTTGACTGGGTACCTTCCTCTCTTCTATGGACTGCCAGCAAGAAACAGACCATTGTCCTGTTATTTGTTGACAGTCTTTTTTGCCTGAAACAAAAAAAGAAAGGCTGTCAAACAACACGATCCACAATGCATTTGCACAGCTAGTGCAGGAAACAACAAATTAACATAAAACAACTAGATTCGTTTACTGAAACATCAAGTTATAAGTCATAAATTAAGAGAACAAGTACTAATTTAAGGTGGTTGATAAGCAAATTTAGTTATTATGCGGAGACAGCATATTAGTGTACCACCCTTGCCGGTGTGATCACCGGCGAAGGGATCGGATGACCTTTCCATGAGGAAGAAGCTAGAACAGGAGGGGGAGAGGGAGATCGAGTCCAACTTTTCTTTCTCATTTCAGATCATGCCTCTCTCGTTACAACCTCGAGTCTAATATAACGCACACACCCAGCTGGCACGTAGGCCACACGCACCACTCGTGCACCGCACGCCACACCTGAATCATTAAGTCACGCAACCCATCTACTGCACAGTACCGTGCGTGACAACACTCCCGGAGCAGAGCTTGCTTGTCCCCAAGTGAGCATGTCAGGGAATCGTGAAGTGATCACATTCCAATCTTCCCAAGTCGTTGAGTCTGCTGGGATCGATGTCCATTTGATCAGGACTTGTGTGATTGCAGCTCCCCCTTTCTTCACCATCCTGCGATCAAGAATAGCTTTAGGTACCGTCTCTGTTGCATCCAAAGCTAGAATGGCCAGCTCCGAGAAGATTGGAGTGTAGTCAGGGCGGAATTCCTTCAACTGTGAGACGTGGAAAACAGGATGTATGAGACTGCTATCTCGGAGCTCTAACTTATATGCCACCTTGCCGATGCGTTCCACGATTTTGAAGGGCCCGAAGAACTTGTAGGCCAGCTTGGGAAAAGGTCGATTGACCATGGATTTCTATGCATATGGTTGCAGTTTGAGCAACACAATGTCGCCCAATTGGAATTCCTTTTTTTGTCAGCCTTCAGTTTCATCCTGTTCTGAGCAGCAGCTAGGTTCTTCTTTAGCATTTCCATTTGGGTATCTCGCTCTATCAGTATATCAGGTAAAGGAGCATTAGGATCCACAGGCACTGGTGGTGTGCAGCCCACATATGGCTCATGCCCATATAGTGCTTTGAATGGAGATCCTCCGAGAGAACTGTGAAAGGATGAATTGTGCCACAGCTATGCTAATGGTAGCCAACTTTTCCACATCTTAGGATTCTCCTGAATGCTGCAACGAAGGAACATCTCCAAACTTTGATTCACCCGCTCACTCTGGCCATCGGTTTGGGGATGATAGGCCGTTGTGAACTTCAGTTTGATTGCCAATTTGGCAAACAATAGGTGCCAGAAATTGCTTGTAAAGATCTTATCACGATCAGAGACAATTGACTTTGGCATCCCATGCAATTTCACCACAGAGTCGACGAATATCCGTGCCACTTTTTGAGATGTGAAAGGATGTTTGAGGGGTAGTAAATGTGCGTACTTCATGAAGCGATCAACCACCACTAGAATGGTGTTGGCTCCTTCAGAGAGAGGGAGTCCTTCGAAGAAATCCATGGTGATGTCTTGCCAGGCCCAGGCCGGCACCGGAAGAGGCTGGAGCAGTCCTTGCGGATGCTGGTTGGAATGCTTCGCGTGTTGGCACACCGCACTGGTGAACAAAATCTGTGATGGCCTGCTTCATTCCTTGCTAGGCAAACAACTTCTTGATGCGCTGGTAGGTATCTTGGATGCCAGAGTGGCCGCCGATTGCACTAGAGTGGAAAGCAGTGAGCAATTTTGTCTGCAGCGCAGAGTTATCCCCAATCCAGACACGGCCATGGAATCTGATCAGACCCTCTTGCAGTTCATAGACATGTTCATCTAGGATGACTATGGCGAGCTCGATGAGACGTTTATGCGCATCAGGATTAGTGGTGTAGGAGTTTGCCACTTCTTGCAGCCAGCCACTTCAGCGCGTGCTTGCACTGCCATGAGGTGTCCGACACGCGAGATGGAATCCGCGGCAAGATTCTCAGATCCTTTCCTGTATATGATCTTGAACTGCAGGCCCATCATGCGCACCATCCCCTTACACTGCAGGGGGGATTGCAGGTTTTGCTCATCGAGGTAGCACAAGTGAACTCGCCGAGCTGTAGGTATGGTCTCCACCGCTCCACCGCCATGACCATCGCCAAGAATTCCTTGTCATAGATGGACAATTGCTGATGAGACGCGCTTAGCGGCTTACTGAGAAACGCCAACAGATGTTGGTCCTGCATAAGTACAGCCCCGATCCCCAGCCCGCAGGCATCTGTCTCAACCACAAATTGTTTGTCAAAATTGGGAAGTTGCAGAACTGGAGTGGAGCACATAGCTTCTTTAAGTGCCAGAAAAGCCGCTGTCGCTGCATCAGACCACAGTAGACTCTTCTTCTTCAGCAAATTGGTGAGGGGTCGAGCGATAATCGCATAGTTTTTGACAAACTTGCGATAGTACCCTGTCAGACCCAAGAATCCCCGTAATTCAGTGATCGATGCTGGTTGAGGCCAGTTCACCATGGCTTCTGTTTTATGTGGGTCAGTGGCGACGCCGTCTGCCGAGATGATGTGGCCCAAATACTCGAGACTGCGACAGGCAAAAGAGCATTTGCTGGCTTTGACAAAAATCTTGTTCTGACGGAGAAGGAGCAATACTTCTGTCAGATGAGCAACATGTGCTTCGACAGTAGCGCTGTAGACGAGAATATCGTCCATGAACACCAGTACTGACTTGCGCACATAGGGACTCAACACTAGGTTCATGACACACTGGAATGTTGCCGGCGCGTTGCATAGCCCGAACGGAATGACCCGAACTGATAATGCCCCTGATGAGTTTTGAAGGCCGTCTTGTGCTCATCTGCTGGCAACATACGGATCTGGTGATATCCAGCTCGAAGGTAGAGCTTAGAGAAGACCGTCGCCCCCGCCAATTCGTCAAGAAATTCATCGATAATAGGCATTCGGAACATATTCTTGATGGTGAGCTCGTTCAGTCGACGATAGTCAATGCAAAAACGCCATGAGCCATCTTTTTTCTGAACGAGGAGTATGGGCGAGGCATAAGGAGACATGCTTGGAACAATGACTCCTGATTCCAACATGGACCTGACCAGTTTCTCTATCTCATCTTTGTGCGCTGGTGAGTAGCGATATGGTCTGGCATTGAAAGGCTCAGCATCTGATTTCAGTGGAATGGCGTGGTCATATTCCCTTTCTAGCGGAAGCTCTGTTGGGGTGGCAAAAACATCCTCGTACCCTTTCAATATTGCCTGAATGTCAGGAGGTACCGTTGCTTTAGTGTCATCAGAGGTTGGTTGTACTATGGCTATCGCCCAAATTTCGTTGCCTTTATACCATTTGACTAGTTGTTCCACATGCAATTCTTCCAGTGTCTCTTTCTCAGGCGTTGCCACTCCCTTCAGCTTGAGGAACTTTCCTTTGTGCTCAAAAGCTAGGCAGTGGTTTTGCCAATCGGTCACCATGGGACCAAATTGCTGAAGCCAGTCCATGCCTAAGATTGTGTCATACGCTCCTAGTTCAAGTACACGCATATCTGTGTTGAAAGTCGCTCCCTGACACCACCACTCCAATTCAGGCACCATCTCAGAGCATTGCAGCAGAGACCCATTTGCTATCTTGACAGGCACTATGGAAGTTTGCTGCACTTTGCAGTGGAGCCGCTCAATGAGATTTGCATTCAGAAAATACTGCTGATGCCTGAATCCACCAAAATGAGCAACACCTGATTTGTGGCATCCCGCAAAACCACTACTAGAAAATCGCGTTGTTTTTGTGCATTGCATCGTCATGACCGCATGCTCATGTCATCATGCCACATTGCATTTGAGCATCGTCATCATCTTGCATGTGCTTGTATAAAACTATTTTCGGAAAAACCGGTTCCTGTTTTCTAAACGCCCCGTCTTTATTCAAACGCAAACCCGGGTCGCCGGAATATTTTGTTTTGACTAAATATGTTTTGCAAACGATCCGTTTAAACAAATAAAATATTGCATTATTTTTAGTGGGGGCAGTCGAACGGGCCGATCCGACCCGAACGACCACCCCCGGTTCCAAATCGGTCCACCTAAAATCCTACAGCTACCTACACCTAATCTACCCCCCCAACCAGCCACCTCACCCCCACCAGTGGCCTCCCGACACCTCACCCTCTCCCTCCCCTAACCAACCCCAAACTGCCACCTCACCAGCCCCCACACTCTCTCCTCTCTCTCACCAACCCACCCAGCAGTACACACCCCGCACGCACACAGGCCACACCGCCTGCGCCCCTGGGCCCCACCCCTGGCACCCCTGTCCCCCGCGCCTCCCTCTTCCCCTCTCCCCCTCCCCAGGCGAGCGCCCCGACCCCCTGTCCCCCGCCTACCGCCTCCGAGCCCGGCCGCTCCCACCGTCCGCCGCCGGCGCTCCCCCTCGCCACCTTCCTCCCTCGCGCGCTCGCGAGCCACCGCCTCCGGCCACGCCGCTCCCGCGCGCTCCCCGCCCCGCTTCGGCCGCGCCCCGCGCCGGCGACCCGCGCTCAGCTCCGCCGCCCCGAGCCGCCTCCGCCTCTCCCCAGGTGCCCCGTCCGCTCCGCCTCGCCCCACCGTCCCCGACACCGCCGCTCCCCTCCGGCCGCGCGCCTCCCTCGCCGCCCCTCCCCTGTCCGCCGCCGCCCCGCTCACCGGAGGCCGCCACCCCGCCGTTCTCGCCCCCACCCCTCTGCAAGCTCGCCGCTCGCCTCCCTCCGGCAGCCCGCTCGCCGCCGCTCGTCGCCGGGCCGCGAGCTTTCTTCCCCGCCTCCGCCGCCGCGCATCCCCGCCGGCCACCTCTGCGGGTTCCGTCCGCTCCGCCGCCAGCACCCTGTCGCATCGTCGCCCTGCAGCGGTCGGACCGCCTCTGGTCCCTCGTTTTGCGCAGGCCCCACCCTGCCGTCCTCTGCCTCGTCTCGGGTGAGCCCCCGCCTCGGCCGCCAGCAGCCGCCGGCCCTGGCCATGGCGCCCTCCGCGTGACCGCCACCTTCCGGCTTCTGCAACCCCAGACGCCCATCGATGACCTTCCCGCCGCTGCAAGGCCACGCCCGCCTCCGCTGCACTCGTGCGTCCTCGCCGGCGCGCGTTCCGTCAGCAACCGCCTCACGCACGCCATCGCCTTCTTCGGTCACGTGGTGCCGTTCAAGATGCCAAGGCCGACACGGGATGAGAACCAAAGTCCACACAAGACCGTTCCCGTTGAGGACAGGAACCCTTCAAGATATTTGTGACAACAAGCTCGGCACCGGCAATCGATTGAGATCCCGGGTACTTCATCGTGGGAACTAGGGGCGAAGGAGCCGAGTTGACAAGATCTACCTCATGGAGCGGCGAACCCCGGACCCGGAGCTTCCCTGGACACCAAGAACTACCGGCGACCCGACCAAGACCCGAAGACCGATCCCGGCGTTGAACCGAACCCGCGGACGCCAAGATTGCCACGAGAACGCTCCCGAACGCTAACACCGACTCGGTGGCGCGGGCCTGACAAGACCCTCGCAACGCCAAGATCGGCCCGTGGAACCGACAAGATCGACCACACCGACGCCATGATCTCCCTCACGGAATTTGAAGACCGTTCCGATTCCTCGAACCCCTCCGAGCCGCTAAGATCGCCATGAACGACAAGTGCTTCACCCCGGACACCGAGACCCTGGACGACAAGTTCTCCGTCTTGTATCCGCTTCCGCCGAGACCGACCCCGTCGAACCCTGGACCCTGAGACCGAACCCCGAACCCCGGAACCCCAAGTTCGTCGAGACCCCTAATGTGTGACCCCTTTTCTCGAGCCCTATTTTATAATTGAAATATAAACTTGTTGCATATTGAATTGCCATACTTGCATGCATATTTGTGTGGTTTGGGGGCCTTATGCCAATTCACCTAATAATTAAATATGGGGCCCATATGCGGGCAAATCCAGTCTCATATCGGCCTCATTTAAACTTGTGTAGCGAACCGGTGATATATTCCGCCATGTTAAGACAACATTTAATTTGCGGGATAGATAAATAACTCGAACCGTTTAATTAATTGTCGGGACCCCGGTTCCGCTTAATATGGCCTAATTGCATCGCACCTTTGCCATGTCACACATCATACATGCATCATGCCGATCTTCTGCCGTAGTATTAAATATTGCATCCGGTGTTTCTTCTAGTGTTTTGCTTCTTCGCGGATAAGGCCGTTGAGTTGATGCGAGTGTCGACCCGATCTTCGGTTGAACCTTCGGCAATGTTTTCAGGCGAGCATCTCCCTCTTTCTACCTATCTTACTTTTATAGTGTTTTACTCCTTCCTGTTGATCTATTGCTATCTGTGTTGCGATGCTCTAGTTTCCGTACCCGTGATATCCCTTGCAGCCCTATATTGCCTTGGATACATCCTATTACCTGTTGTTTGGTAGTTAGTTGGACTTGCGCGTCGTAGTCGCTTGCTCAAATGCTGTTGCGTGTCGTCCAGTGCCACAGTTGTTGATGTTTTGCCACATGTTGATGTTGGAGATGATCATAGTTTTACTTATCGTTCACTTTAATTCCTGTTTAACAACTAAAATTGAAGTAAGCAGAGGCATCGGTGGGTGATAGATAATATTTGGTTTACGAACGCCCACTTGTGTCCCGTAGGACCCCGAGTACTTGATACCTGTTCCTTGATTTATCGCGCTATCCACATACGGGGAATTATGGGACCCCCTTAGCCAGAGCTTGATTCCGTCTTATTTCTTGGGGCCACAAACTAGTTTGAGGTTTTATTTACTATCCTGTACTTATGCCATGCTTTACTGCCTTATTTAAATTGTGCGACAGATAGCACCTGTACTGTTTAGGAATTGTGACCCGTTTTCGCGATATCGACAAGCCCAGTCACACTTTCGGGTTCCCAGTCGTTTACAGCCGGCCCCACAAACCTTAAGTCCGTCTCGAAGTCAGCTAACTTCGTTGCGGGTCTACTTTAAGGGGTGGCCCCCTGAAATATTTCTGAATCTTGTGATTGCTCTGTCGTGAAAGCCTCGTTGGGTTTTGATTTGGTTTTTCCGAGGTCGATCGTGTGTGTGTTGCTATTTGTGCACCCCGGCCGGGTTAAAACTTTCTGAAAGCCGTGTCCGCGGTTATGGACGACTTGGAGCACAGTATCTCGATCATAGACAACTATAACTAAAGTTTACTGTTATAATTTGACCTTATAATGACTAGTAATCAGCTTCACTGTAACGGAATGGCTAAATAAAACTGCCAACAATTGCTTGTTCGGGTGTCGCTTGCGACCATTGTATCTGACTAGTAAGTATTGCAACTACAATGGAATGGCTTAATAAAAGTACCAACAACTGCTGGGTTTTTGGGGTTATCTCATGCTCATTGTATCTGACTAGTAAGTGTTGCAACTATCACGGAATGGTTAAATAAAAGTGGCCCACTGCTTATTTTATCAGGATAATTATCTATACTTGACTAGTAATTACTGCAACGATAACCGAATAAATCAAACTGCCAACTGTGTGAGTTCCTCGGTTGACTTCCTCGTTGGTCTCGAGGGGGAAACGCCAGGATGGGTTTGTTTGGTGATAGTATCAAGTTGGATCCGAATAGGTCTTTCTTACCCCTCTCTTATTGCCGCCAGTTCTGTCGAGTCTCTATAGGTTGTTTAGTGCATGCTGCCGCTGCCGCTTCAGTCCACCATACCTATGTAGGCGAGGACCGCCGAATTCTAGCCTCGCCGT
This sequence comes from Avena atlantica, assembly GCA_910589765.1. Lineage (NCBI taxonomy): Eukaryota > Viridiplantae > Streptophyta > Magnoliopsida > Poales > Poaceae > Avena > Avena atlantica. The sequence continues at coordinate 370,403,068 of OU342736.1, forward strand.
GTACTGGCCTCAGTACTGACGCTCCTCTTTTTCCTTTGCCCTTTGTCGGCACCCCTTTTGTTTAAGCAGGTTTGAGTTCGACGCCGTTAGCAGGGTTACCCTTCCGGCTTGGCCTGGGCAGGGTTATGGACGCCATTGGTTATTCTTCAGGGCTCTTAGCCCCATTTGCATCTTGTCCGTAGTCGGACGCTGTATCGTTTTACAGGTGATTTGGATCTTTGTACCGTATATCTGTATTCTTGACTCTTTGAGTCGCTGTTGTATATATCTGTTCTGTGGGTCCCATCGAGGACTGTTGTGTAAAGTTATTACTTCGTTTTCCACCCGCACGAAAGTGCCTGGTGGGCACCTTTGAATCGTTTCTATGCGGGTTTGGCGGATTTCGCTAAAACTTGCATAGGTCCGATTCTGAGGGTGTTACATGATTGCCCACCAATGCTCTGAGTTTCAGTGTCTCTGCGCCTTCAGTTCCAGCCATCGCATGGATCGAGAGGCTCAAATGTTCAGCTTGGTGCAAATCGTGTAACTCCATCAGATTGAGCACCACTTCGGACAGGATCTTAGCATGTTCTTCAGTTTGCACAGCGTGGAGTTCTGTAGTCTGTTTTTAGCGCATTGGTGGCCCCGCTCGTACTTTGCCCCGCACTTGAAACAGAGGCCGTTGGCCCTGCGGTAATCTCGCAACTGACGATAACGTCAGAAGTCGCCTCCTCCCACTTTCAATGCTGACTTGTTGGTTTCCTGTCGAGGTGCAGGCTAATCAGCGCGCCACGCCGCTGCCTACTTCTGAACCCAAGGTTTGGAATAAGCAAACACCTCTTCGTGTACAAGAGCTAGCAGGATTGCCTGCTCGATAGTACCTGGCACTTGCACCTCCACAGCTGCACGAATGTCACTTTTTAAGCCTCGGATGAACTGAGTAACAAAAAATTGTTCGTCGTAGTTGGGATTTTGTATAGAGACTTGATATGAAAGAGCCTCAAATTGCGCCTGATATTCTGCAGCCATGCCTCGTTGTTTCAGTGCCAAAAGCTGCTTCAGGTGCTTGCGATACTCATCTGAGCCAAATTTCTCGGTCACTGCGGCCATAAGCTCCGGCCATGTGTTGATGTTGTGGCGAAGGCGATATGCCTTCAACCACAAAGCCGCGTTGTCGTCCATGTGCAGGGTCGCAGAGACCAGCCAGAGCGAGGGGTGAACATTGAACAGTCGAAAGTAATCCAAACACTTGTCCTTCGAGATCTTAGGTTGCTCGCCATCGAAACGGGGAAATGACATCTTGAGATTGTGTTTTGTGAATGTATCCTCCTGGTATCCATGTCTACCTTCGCCGGCGCCTGTGAAACCACCGCCACCAACGCCGCCCGGTCTACCGCCACCAACTCCCCCAAGCACACTGCCGCTCGCGTCCCCAAGCACACTGCCACCCGCGCCTCCAGGTCCACCACTGCCCGCGCCCCCAGGTCCGCCGCTCGTGGTGCCTCCGTGTACGCTGGTGCAGAATGTAGGGGTTCGTAGCATGGAAAACAAAAAAATTCTACCGCATGAACACACAATCAAGATCTAATCTATGATCAACCAAGATCTATCTACTAGATTGTAGCAACGAGTCGATAGAATACTAACCCTCGAAGATCCAAAGCGTTTAACAAGAGCGAATTCTCGTGGGTGATGTAGTCGTACTCTTGCCGATATCAAGATCGTGTAGACGATCCTTCCGGCGCTGCGTTCCGGCAGCGCTTCCGCAGTCGGTCACACGTTCGGTACTCGATGAAGACCTTCCTCTCCCTTGTTCCAGCAGGCAGTGGAGGTTGCAGCACTCTCCTCGCGATTCCGGCAGCACGACGGCGTGGTACCGGAAATAGAGGGGAGATCTCGCAGGGCTTCGCCTTAAGCCGGAGCGAGTATGGTGGACTATGAGAGAGGCCTTGGCGATCTAGGGTTTAGAGGCACCAAGGGGAGAGCTTGGCCGGTGTCTAGGGTTTGGGGAAACCCTAACTCGGCGACTTAGAGGATGCCCTAGGCGGCGGCTGCACTGGAGGTGGCCGGCGACTTGGGGCTAGGGTTTGGGGTGTGAGAGGTGTAGGTAGAGGGGGCACCCCTGCCCCTTATTTTATAGGTGGGAGGGCGCCGGTTGGGAGGAGGGAGTCCTCCCCCAACTCAGCCTCCTTGGCCGGCGGGTGGAGGGAGAGGAACTCCTCCCCAAGTAGGTTTCCTACTCTCCCTCCACCAAGCAAAACTGCCGTTTGACTTTTCAAATTGGCGTTAGACTTTTCAAACTAGGATTTGATTTATCCCTTTATTTTGCTCAGCCATGATACCTAGTACATGATGCAACCATTCCACATTGTCATGACACATTTATGTACCCTTCCCCTCCGGAGTGCCGGACCTTCCGGACCCTTCTAGAACATTCCCGATGAAAACACCGGAATCATTCTCCAACTCCGAAACAGGACTTTCCTTATATGAATCTTATTCTCCGGACCATTCCGGATCTCCTCGTGATATCCCGGATCCCATCCGAGACTCCGAAAAACATTCGGTCTCTTACTCATCATTCCATAACTACTCAACAACATCGAATCCTTAAGTGTGTCTTCCTACGGTTCGTGAATTATGCGGACATGATCGAGACACTTCTCCGATCAATAACCAATAGAGGAATCTGGAAATTCATATGGCTCCCACATATTTCTACGATTACTTTGCGATCGAATGAACCACTTACATACGATACCAATTTCCCTTTGTCTCACGATAGTTTACTTATCCGAGGTTTTGATCGTCGGTATCTCTGCATACATAGTTCAACCTCGTTACCGATAAGTACTCTTTTCTCGTTACCGTGTTATGTGATCCCTTGTGAACCAGTCACATGCTTGCAAGCTAATTGGATGACATTCCACCGAGAGGGCCCAAAGTATATCTATCCGTCATATGGATGGACAAATCCCACTCTTGATCCATGTGCCTCAACCCATACTTTCCGAACACTCAATGCCACCTTTATAGCCACCCAGTTACGGTGTGGTGTTTGATGTCATCAAAGCATCCTTCTGGTGATGGTGATTAACATGATCTCCTGGTCAAAAGAATTAGGTTACTATGTATCAGAAAGCTTATAGCAAATGAACTATATTAAATGACTTGATCTTTATGCTATGCTTAACTATAGGAGTATGTCCATCACATCATTCTCCTAATGATATGACCCTGTTGTTAATAACATCTCTATGTTCATGATCAGGAAACCATGATCATATATTAACCAACAAGCTAGTTTAACAAGAGGCTTTACTAGGGACTCTTTTATGTTTACAAATCACACAAGTATTAATGTTTCCTGTTAATACAATTATAGCATGGTATGTAAACATTTATCATAAGTATGAAGATATGATAATAACCACTTTATTATTGCCTCTTGGGCATATCTCCAACAGTCTCCCACTTGCACTAGAGTCAATAATCTAGTTTCAAACCTTTGTGTATTCAACACCTATGGCTTTCCGGTGTTGTATGTACACGATTGCTAGTGGTTAACTGATCTCCGGATCTGACACTTCCAGGTCCGTGTGTAATTGCATGTCTTTGCGTCTCTACGCATCACTCATTCTCTAATGAGATGGCTTTGTATAAATTTGGTCTTTTGGTGAGACCTTTAGTTCTTTGGGGTTTAAAACATGTTGATAATATTGTCGTACAATATATCTTCATAGTATTATCCCGCTGTGAACTACACCTAGTTTGATAACAAACTACTTGACACAAATGCCCTCTTTAGCTGCTATAATAGCAGTCATACACTTAGCCTTTTGTTGTAGTATCTGTCACAATGTCTTAACTTTGGAACTCATCCAAATCCATTATGGAACTTACTTTCCATTATATTGTGCCACCCTTAGTTTAGATTGAGATAAACTTAATTTGTACTTTGTGACAAAACTAGTATCAATGTAGTACTTTTACAATGAACTAACCATCTATTTGCCACTTCTACAAAATAATATATTCTTAGTTCTTTTACAAGATCATAAGAATATCCTTACTATCGTGCAATGATCATATTATGAATCATTCTGGTATATGCTCATAACATTTAGAGCATAGGACATATCTGGATTTGTACATATCACAGTATGATTGATATAAATACTCTTTGTGATTTCATACATAAAGTATCAATCTATACTTGAATCTTTGTTTCACTTACCAAATGTCAATACACTTGAATATATCATCAATATTGAACTCATTCAATCCTTTCTGTGCGACAAGAACCTTTCTTGTAGTTTCTATATTGAACTCATTCAATATATCATCTATGTACTTTCGGCACAACCATATTAGTGTCTCAATCTATCTATATAGATATTGTTGCCAAATATTTGGGTTTTGCCTAAATCTTTCATCGGGATGAAATTCTTAACATGTGTTAATAAAAGATACATCACTTCCAATCAACAATATGTCTTCCACATAATGTATTAGAAACATGTATTAGCTCTCCCACTTAATTTCTTGCAAATGCAAGCATCTTCATCGTTTCCAACGAATTTAAACTCCTTTAACAGTTTCATCATAGTGAAGATTCCAACTCCGCAATGCTTACTTCAACAATTGAAGTTTGCATATGCTTCTAGCATCCTTTGAATTAACAAAACCCTATGGACCGTGTTATGCACATAATCTAGGTAACAATCTATTAGAAGAACTTGTTTTGCTTATTCAACTACCACATAACAAAAATTATATGTAGTGGTTGCTACATTAATCCGTCTAGACTAAATATCGCTATGAAAGATCAAATATTGTCATAGTCAACCTTTGAACATTGTTGTGAACTCCTTCCCAACATGTCGACTATTTCATAGATGTGCAACATCCATGTCTATTTATTTATAGATCCAAACACAACTGTAAGGTCTTACACCTTTCTCGAGGGTCCTTCAAGTTTAAAACTTGATTTCTCGTGAATGGAACTATCACGGATTTTATGGCTTCAAGCCATTTTACGGAGTCAGGGCCCATCATCGCTTCTTTGCATGTAGTACATTCATTATTCTCAAATAATGATTCAACCCTCAAATCTTGGTATTTGATTGTTTACTCGACCTACTTGGTTCAATAGGAACTTAGTTCTCCGTGACCACAACCTTTGAGGCACGTGAGCCATGAGCATTGTTGCTGCCTCTGGAACACTTTTCGGCGCTGCGCAACTCTGCACATATAGCTAAGGTTCTTTTAACCTTATCAAAGTTCTATTGTCCTCCCACTTAACTTTTCACGAAAAATTCATTCTCAAAGAAACTTGACGTTCTAAGCGACAAACTCTTTTTTCTTTGGTGTTATGGAGGAATACTTACCTATTATTCAAAATAACATACAAAGATATGTTCATCCAATTTTGGTTGCAAACGTCTTTCTTATTCATAGCATACCAATTTTTAAGAAAGGACAACTTGGGTTTTATCCCAAACCATAACTTTATATGGTGTCAATTCAACGGATTATGATGGAGCTCTTTTTAGTGGAAAAAAGATAGTCTCTAGAGCTTTTAATCTTTAAAATATAATGACAGTTTTATAAATTACACATTTGATCTTACCATGTCAAACAAGGTTTAATTACATATCCCGAACGCTCCATACTCTTATGGTGTTTCGGGAAATGCAAATCCATGGAACGATTCCTTAAATCTTAGGTATTATGCTAAACTTGTAACTCAAATATCTTCCTTTATGATCTTATCATAAACTATTTATATTCTTGTTACAATGTTTTTGCACTTCATCTTGAAAATCTTTGAACTTTTCAAATGTTTCATACTTCATCCTTATTAAGTAAATATTCATATATTCACTCAAATTCGGAGAAAACATATGAAGTTGAAATCCATCGCTCTTGACTACACATAATGGACTTCATACAACAATATGTACAAGTTCCAATAAGCTAGTCATTCGTTCCCTTTTGGCCTATGAACGAAGTTTTTAATTATCTATAGGAAAGTTTCACAAGCGTCATTTGATCAAAAATCAAAAGGACTCCAAAATTCCATCCACATGGAGTTTCTTCATGTTTTCTTTCCAATATAATTTAAACAGCGATGTCACTTCCTAAGTGATATTTCAATCAATTTGGCTTTCGACATTTTTAGCACTAGTTTTATGGATGTGATTTCTCCAACGAGATTTGTGAATCATCCATCTTTTATGGATTACGGCAATTATTTGAACAACCCTTTTGTTCTCATAATGCCTGATAAAACAAATCTTGAAGGCAAGCTTTGATGTTTAACAAGAAGCACAATAACCCTTTATTTGTTCTCGATGAACATCATCACATATTCTTTTGCTAGTTACTTAGGCCATTGTAGTTCATGAATTGTGTTGTTTCGTATGACGATTCACACCAACAAATTCAGTATCAAATACTTAAGAACCACATTGTTTAATAAGCAAAGAATATATCCATAACATGTATATCATCTATATACTTAAGATGAGCAATTCTAGTCTTTTCTTTTCTGCCATATACTTATGAGATTCTCTTTCAGTATTTCCTTTTCTATTTGAAAGAATCTATCAACATCAATAGTGGAGCCATATACATGACACATAGTCCAAAGCATGTATAGTAAAATACCAATGTCTTTGGACTTGCACTTTGAAGTAGATCACCATCATCAAATGTTTGGTGTTCTTTCAAATTCCTTTCTTTAGTAATCTCTTGGTGTAGTAAACATTTTACCTACATCAAATATTCACCCTTATCATGGGATTATCCATGGTCAAGCTATTTTTAGCTTGTAACGGTGAATCGCGAGTATAATGTTGCTCTCCAAAACCTTTTGGAGGATTAGGACAACTAGTGTCTCCAACCTTTTGCAAATTCTCATCAAATATGAGAAAATGACTTTTTCCATATTATACTCTATCATGTTGCAACCAAAACTTCGTTTTAGATATCACAATATCTTCCACACATCATGGTTTCTGAAACAACTCTTTCAGATCCTAGATAACCTTGATATTAAGACAATCCTTTGAATATCAAGAATCATGGAGACAAACATGATACGCATACACTAACACTTGGAATTGTCACTCTTGATTTAATACCAATTATTAAACTTCATGGAGTAACCGGAACTTACTGAAAGTTTGCAATAGGACTTTTAAACTTTAGATTAACACTTCAAAACAATACGATACCAGTTCGTAAAGTAACTAACCAGAATTCTATAGTTCTATCATCTCAATTAAAACTAAGCGCAAGGTGGTAAACGGATGCCAATGACTACAACAACTATGCAAATTCACTTTGATTTAATTTATGATAAATAGTGTTCAACTTTTAATCATATTGCCGTTGAACTCCCACTCAAAACAATATCCCTCACATTGTTTTAGTGATCACACGAACCAAATCCACCACATCAAAACCGATCATCACGAGAGTTGATGTAGCTTCAATGGCGAACAATCAACATGTTCATCATATCTACTATATGACTCATGCTTTACCTTTCGGTGATCCGTGTTCCGAGACCATGTATGTACATGCTAGGCTCGTCAAGATCAAACCTTAGCTTCCGCATGAGCAAATCTGGCTTGCTCATGTTGTATACACTCGCAGAATCTAACACACCCGATCATCATGTGGTGCTTCGAAACAACGAGCTTTAGCAACGGTGCTTACTAAGGATGAACACTTTAAAACTTGAAATTGTGTGCTTGAGGGATCATCTTATAATGCTACCGTCGTAAACTAAGCAATACAAGATGCATAAAAGGATTAACATCACATGCAATTCATAATATGTGATATGATATGGCCTTTCTTCTTTGTGCTTCCGATCTCCATCTTCAAGCACGAACATGATATCCATCATCACCGGCATTGCATCAAGGTCAATGACGCCGCTCCATGGTTGTCGTCCACCAGCTTCAATTATTACAACTACTTTGAATAGACACGCGGGTCTTAACAGAATTTAAAGACAACCATATGGCTCCTGCCGGTTGCCAACTATCAAAACGTTGATGCTTGAACTATCAAGTGCCCATTGTAAATTGGATCTATACTATGATGGGAGAGACAGACACCCGCAAAGCGACTTATGCAATACAAGTTGCATGTTGAGCGTGGAGCAAGTCTCATGAACGATGTCATGTAAGGTTAGCCCGGGCCGCTTCATCCCATCACACTGCAAGATGCAAAGTACACAAGAAGCAATTGATAATAAAAGCACCACCGCCCACAATGACCATTGTGTTCTACTCGTGCAACAGATCTACATATAGACACGGCTCTGATACCACTGTAGGGGTTCGTAGCATGGAAAACAAAAAAATTCTACAGCATGAACACACAATCAAGATCTAATCTATGATCAAGCCAAGATATATATACTAGATTGTAGCAACGAGTCGATAGAATACTAACCCTCGAAGATCCAAAGCGTTTAACGAGAGTGGATTCTCGTGGGTGATGTAGTCGTACTCTTGCCGATCTCAAGATCGTGTAGACGATCCTTCCGGCGCTGCGTTCCGGCAGCGCTTCCGCAGTCGGTCACACGTTCGGTACTCGATGAAGACCTTCCTCTCCCTTGTTCCAGCAGGCAGCGGAGGTTGTGGCACTCTCCTCGCGATTCCGGCAGCACGACGGCGTGGTACCGGAAGTAGAGGGGAGATCTCGCAGGGCTTCGCCTTAAGCCGGAGCGAGTATGGTGGACTATGAGAGAGGCCTTGGCTATCTAGGGTTTAGAGCCACCAAGGGGAGAGCTTGGCCGGTGGCTAGGGTTTGGGGAAACCCTAACTCGGCGACTTAGAGGATGCCCTAGGCGGCGGCTGCACTGGAGGTGGCCGGCGACTTGGGGCTAGGGTTCGGGGTGTGAAAGGTGTAGGTAGAGGGGGCACCCCTGCCCCTTATTTTATAGGTGGGAGGGCGCCGGTTGGGAGGAGGGAGTCCTCCCCCAACTCAGCCTCCTTGGCCTGCGGGTGCAGGGAGAGGAACTCCTCCCCAAGTAGGTTTCCTACTCTCCCTCCACCAAGCAAAACTGTCGTTTGACTTTTCAAATTGGCGTTTGACTTTTCAAACTAGGATTTGATTTATCCCTTTATTTTGCGCAGCCATGATACCTAGTACATGATGCTGAAGGGTTTCGCGGCATAGTAAATCAAAAATTTCTACGGATGCGAACAGAGGGAAAGCCAAGATCTAATCTAGGAGATGCAATCAACGAGAGAGATTGGATTAGATCTTCATACCCTTGAAGATTCGCACAGCGGAACATTCGTCGGAACGTGGGTGATGTAGTCGTACTCGCTTCTCCTCCTCGTGATCCGATCCGATCTAGCACCACAAGTGGCGGTGCCTCCGTGAGATGCACACATGCAGCACCTCGACGTCTCCTCCTTCCTCGGACCAGCAAGTATGGTGGAGAGGTAGATTGGATCTACAACACGACGGCGTGGTGTATATGGTGGAGAATTTATGCAGCAGGGCTTCGCCTACAAACAGTCGGGAGGGAGAGAGGAAGGGTAGCAGGGCAACTAGGGTTTGGAGACAAGGTGTAGGGGGGAGGGGGCGCACCAGCCCTTGCCCCTCCTCCAAGCCGTGGGCCGGCGGCCAAGGGGGGAGGAGTGGGGGGCAAGGACTCTCCCCTCTTCTAGAAACCCTATCTCTAGTTTAAACGATTTAAACCCTATAGGATCGGCTGGGCCCTATGGGGCCTTGTGCCCCTGGCCCAATGCGGCCAAGACACTCCCTCATAGGCCCATGCCCCCTCCCGGAAGGTGGGGCCACGTTGGTCCCGTTCCGGAAGGTTCTAGAAGCTTCCGGTACAATACCGATTAACCCGGAACAATTCCGAACTCCAAAAACTGCATTGCCTTATATGAATCTTATTCTCCGGACCATTCCGGAACCTCTCGTGATATCCCGGATCCCATCCGAGACTCCGAACAAAAATTCATAAACCAATTATCCAATCTATCCTAGCGTCGAGATACGTTAAGTGTGTGACCCTGCGGGTTCGAGAATATGCAGACATGATCTTCTATCAATAATCAACAGCGGGGTCTGGGCACCCATATTGACTCCCACACATTCATCGATGATCATATCGGATGAACCACGATGCCAGGATTCAAACAATCACATATATATATTCCCTTCGTCTCGCGATATTTTACTTGCCCGAGATTCGATCGTCGGTACCGTCATACCTAGTTCAATCTCGTTCACAGCAAGTACTTTACTCGTTCCGTAATCCGATATCACTTTGTGATTAACTCCTTAACCACATGCTTGCAAGCGGTGTTGATATTGATTACCGAGTGGGCCCGAAGTATATCTCTCCGACTTGGGAGGGACAAATCCCATCTCGATACATACAACCCAACAGATACTTTCCGATCACCTGAGAGACACCTTTATGATCACCCTCTCATAGGATGACGTTTGATGACCTCAAAGCTTTCTTCCGATACCAGGGAGTTGTATTATCTCATGGTCTAAGGAATACAATATTTGACATAAGAAAAGCTTCGCAAAGACGAACACGATGACACGATCTAATTGCTTCGCTTAGTTTGGGTATGTCCATCATATCATTCTCCAATGTTATGATCTCGTTATCAATTGACAACTCATGTCTATGGTTAGGAAACCTTAACCATCATTGATCAATGAGCTAGTCCATAGAGGCGTACTAGGGACACGGTGTTGTTCACAAACCACACAAGTATTAAAGTTTCCGCTTAATACAATTCTAGCATGGAATATAAACTTTATCATGAACAAGAATTATAATAATAACATCTTTATTATTGCCTCTAGGGCATAATTCCAACAGTCTCCCACTTGCACTAGAGTCAATAATCTAGTTTACATCTGGCAACAATCTCACACCCATGGCACTGAGGTGCTGATCATGTTTTACACGTGGAAGAGGTTTAGTCAATGGATCTGCGACATTCAGATCTGTATGTACTTTGCTAATCTTCAGATCTCCATCTGCAATATAATCTCGGATTATATGAAACTTGCGGTTGATATGCTTGGTCTTCGGATGATATCTTGGTTCCTTAGCGAGTGCTATGGCGCCAGTGTTGTCACACAATATCTCCAGTGGGTCCAATGCACTTGGAACCACGCCAAGCTCAGTGATGAAGTTTCTGATCCAAACTCCTTCACTTGACGCTTCTCCAGCAGCCATGTATTCCGCTTCCACTGTAGATCTCGCGATCACGCCTTGCTTGCAGCTTCTCCAGCTCACAGCTCCTCCATTCAAAATATAAACGTATCCTGTCTGAGATTTGGAATCATCCTTGTCGGTGTCAAAACTAGCGTCGACGTAACCTTTTACGACAAGCTGTTCATCACCCCCATAGACTAAGAACATTTCTTTAGTCCTATTTAGGTACTTTAGGATGTTCTTCACGGCTGTCCAGTGTTCCACTCCTGGATCACTTTGATATATGCTCGTCAAACTAAGAGCATTGGACACATCGGGTCTAGTACACAGCATGGCATACATGATGGAACCTATGGCCAAGGCATAAGGCACTTTGCTCATAGCTTCCCTATTGTAACACCCTCAGAATCGGACCTATGCAAGTTTCAGCAAAATTCGCCAAACCCGCATAGAAACGATTCAAAGGTGCCCACCAGGCACTTTCGTGCGGGTGGAAAACGAAGTAATAACATTACACAACAGTCCTCGATGGGACCCACAGAACAGATATATATAACAGCGACTCAAAGAGTCAAGAATACAGATATAATATACAAGATCCAAATCACCTTGAAAACGGTAGAGCGTCCGACTACGGACAAGAAGCAAATGGGGCTAAGAGCCCTGAAGAATAACCAATGGCGTCCATAACCCTGCCCAGGCCAAGCCGGAAGGGTAACCCCGCTAACGACGCCGATCTCAATACCTGCTTAAACAAAAGGGGTGCCGACAAAGGGCAAAGGAAAAAGAAGGAGCGTCAGTACTGAGGCCAGTACACGGCGAGGCTAGAATTCGGCGGTCCTCGCCTACATAGGTATGGTGGACTTAGCGGCAGCGGCAGCCTGCACTAAACAACCTATAGAGACTCGATACAACTAACGGTTATCAGAGAGGGGTAAGAAATACCTATTCGGAACCAACCTGATACTACCATCAAACAAACCCATCCTGGTGTTTCCCCCTCGAGACCAATCGAGGAAGTCAACCGAGGAACTCACACAGTTGGCAGTTTTACTCATTCCGTTATAGTTGCGGCACTTTACTAGTCAGGTATAGATAATTGTCCTGATGAAAGAAGCAGTGGCCCCTTTTAGTTATTCATTCCGTTGTAGTTGCAGCAATTACTAATCAGATACAGATAGCATGATGTAAAACCAAAACCCCAGCAGTTGTTGGTACTTTTATTCAGCCATTCCGTTGTAGTTGCAATACTTACTAGTCAGATACAATGGTCGCAAGCGACACTCCAACAAGCAATTGTGGGCAGTATTATTTAGCCATTCCATTATAGTGAAGCTGATTACTAGTCATTATAAAGTCAAATTTATAGCAATAAACTTTAGTTATGCTTGTCTATGGTCGAGATACTGTGCTCCAAGTCGTCCATAACCGCGGACACGGCTTTCAGAAAGTTTTAACCCGGCCGGGGTGCACAAATAGCAACACACACACGATCAACCTCGGAAAAACCAAATCAAAACCCAACGAGGTCTTCACGACAGAGCAATCACAAGATTCAGAAATATTTCAGGGGGGCACCCCATTAAGCTACCCGCAACGAAGTAAGCTAGCTCCGAGACGGACTCAAGGTCTGGGTATACGGCTGTGAACGACTGGGAACCCCAAACGGGGCTTGTCGACACCGCGGAATCGTGTCCCGATCCTAAACAGTACAGGTGCTATCTGTCGCACAATCGTAAATAAAGCAGTAAAACATGGCATAAGTACAGGATCGTAAATAAAACCTCAAACTAGTTTGTGGCCCCAAGAAATAAGACGGAATCAAGCTCTGGCTAAGGGGGGCCCATAATTCCCCATATGTGGATAGCGCGATAAATCAAGGAACAGGTATCAAGTACTCGGGGCCCTACGGGACACAAGTGGGCGTTCGGAAACCAAATATTATCTATCACCCACCGATGCCTCTGCTTATTTCAATTTTAGTTGTTAAACAGAAATTAAAGTGAACAATAAGTAAAACTATGATCATCTCCAACATCAACATGCGGCAATACATCAACAACTGTGGCACTTGACGACACGCAACAGCACTTGAGCAAGCGACTACGACGCGCAAGTCCAACTATCTACCAAACAATAGGTAATAGGATGTGTCCGAGGCAATATAGGGCTGCAAGGAATATCACGGGTACGGAAAACTAGAGCACCGCAACACAGATAGCAATAGATCAACAGGAGGGAAGTAAGTACTATAAAAGTAAGATAGGTAGAAAGGGGGAGATGCTCGCCTGAAAACATTGCCGAAGGGTTCAACCGAAGATCGGGGCGAAGCTCACATCAACTCAACGGCCTTATCCGCGAAGAACCAAAACACTAGAAGAAACACCGGATGTACTATTTAATTCAACGGCAGAAGATCGGCATGATGCATGTATGATGTATGGCATGGCAAAGATGCGATGCAATTAGGTCATATTAAGCGGAACCGAGGTCCCGACAATTAATTAGATGGTTCATGTTATTTACCTACCCCGCAATTAGATGTTGTTTTAACATGGCAAGAGATAGCACCGGGTTCGCTACACAAATTTAAATGAGGCCGATATGAGACTAGATTTGCCCGCATATGGGCCCCATATTTAATTATTAGGTGAATCGGCATAAGGCCCCCAAACCACATGATATGCATGCGAGATGACAAATAATATGCAACAGGTTTTATGTTTGACATTTATAAAATAGGGTTCGGATAAGGGTCACACATTAGGGGTCTCGACGATCTTGGGGTTTCCGGGGTTCGGTCTCAGGGTTCAGGGTTCGGCGGATCGGTCTCGGTGTCCGGGGGCGCATCGGGTTCTTCCGGGTCGGTGTCGATCTTGTCGTTGCGACGATCTTGGGGTAGACAGGCTTGGTGTTTTCGCATCGACGATCTTGGCGTCCGGGTTCTCGGCGAGAGCGTCCTTCGGACTCCGGGAAGGAGCACTCGGCGTTTCGTGATGATCTTGTTGATCCCATGGCGGAGGCCTTGGCGCTTCGGATCGGTCTTCGGATCGGGGCTTCGGGGTCTTGGGGTTCCACCTTGATTCTCGGGGACGAACTTGGGGCTCGACGCCGGGGTCTACAGGGTTCCCTGTCGGAGTGCTAGATGTTCCGTGATGGGGTTCTTGTCGGAGATTCTTCGGACACCTTCGGCTTGGTACGGTCTTGGCGTCTCGCGCCCGTGGTCTTGTGGGGTCCTTCGGTCTCGGGGAGTCGGGGTACTCGAGTCCGCGGGACCGGGGCCGCCGGTTCTCTCTCGACGATCTTGTGGCACCGAAGGTTGGGTAAAAACTTGAGGTTCGCTCTTCAGTGGCGGGTCGAGGTTATGCGGATGGTGCCGTCGTCGATGTAGGCCTTGCCGCTTGTCGGGGTTTTCCACGTCCGGTTGCCCTTGGCAGAGGTTCGGTACTACGGCCTTCGTCTTGATGGATAGCACACCGACGCCCACGGCAGCGGCACGAAGAGGCAGGGATCGCTTGCTGCGGTGTGGCTTGCGGGACCGCGCTCGAGGAAGAGGCCGGAGACGACGACCGGAGGAGCTAGCTTCGAGGCGTCGGGCGGAGGCGCGGGACGGGTCTGGCGAGGCGTGCAGGATGGCCCATGGCGAGGGGACGGCACGGGGCCGGCGGCGGCCTGCAGAGGCGAGCACCGCGGCAGCGGCGAGGGAGGAGAGCGGAGCGGACGGTGGCGTGCTTGGCGGGGCGACGGCGCGGGGGTCGCGGCTCCGAGGGAGGACGGCCGGCTAGGCGCGGCGGCGGCGGAGGGCACCGGGCGAGCTCGCCTGGCGGCTCTGGCGCGGGATGCGGGGCGGAGGTGACGGCGGGCCGCGCGGCCGCGGAGGGAGCGGGGCGAGCCGGCGGCGCGGAGGGTGTCGAGGCCCGGCGGCGGCGCGGCCACGGCCGGAGCAGGCGCTGCGGTGGAGGCCGGAGGCGGAGGGGAAGGGGAGGCAGCGCGCCGGAGGGAGCTCGCTGGGGCGACGGCGCGGCCACGGCCGGACTCGGGGCTGGGGAGGAGACTATGGCAGGGAGGAGGAACGGGGGGACGCGGCGGCGCCATGGCCGGGGAGAGGCGCTGGCTTGGGGAAGAGGCGGCGGAGGCGAGCGACGCCGGCGGGGAGCGGTGGGGTGATGGAGCGGGGCGGCGCGGAGGAAGGGGGGGACGGCTCTGGAGGAGGGCCAGGGCGGCGGGGTCGCCGGAGAGAGGGAGGAAGAGGGAGCACGCCGGCGAGGGGAGGCGCACGCGGTGGAGGGAGGATGCGGGAGCGGTCGCTGGGGAGGAGAAAGAGGAGGTTGGTGGGGAGAGGCGAGCCGACAGGGGTGGGGTCGCGGGGCCGGGTGGGTCCCAGGGGCAGCGGCAGGGGCGGTAGAGGTTGTGCTGCGTGTGGAGTGCGCGTGGTGTGCGTGTAGTGTAGGGTGTGTGTGGTTGGATGGGTGAGGGAGTGGGGGTCCTGGGTGGGTCCCGCGGGCAGGGACCAGGGGCTGGGGCGGTAGAGTGTGGGACCCGTGGGGTAGGGAGAGAGGGGGAGAGAGGGTAGAAGAAGATTGGGTGAGAAAAGAGAGAGAGGTGGGAAGAGGAGAGGGATTGGTGAGGTGGCAGGTGGGTAGGTTTTGGGTGAGAGGGGGAGGTGGCAGCCTGTGAGTGGAGGGTAGGATAGGATTTGGTAGGAATAGGATTTAGGGGGGCTGTTTTTAAAAGGTGTGTTTGTTCTGTCTTGTTTAATTTAAAACTAGGCCATTTTGCAAACAGTTTTTAGACAAATAAAATCTCCGATGCGATCGGGGTTTTGTGTTTGAAAGTAAGAGGGGTATTTGTATAAATCAAAACTAGGCTTTTCAAATAATGCAGTCAAACAATGCATGATGAGGACGATGCAATGCACAAATTCAACGCGATTTTCTAGTAGTGGAATTGCGGGATGCCACAATTCGACACCACTAACAAGGGATCTCGCCCTCGAGATCCGCCTCATGGTACCGGAAGGAAGGTCGGCGATCTGCGTCTTCTCGCATCGTGTAGATCCTCGCGACACCACTAACACGAGGTCGTTGTCCGTCATCGTCGAGGAAACACTCCGGAAACAAAAGGACGAAGGTAGAGGTATCCACAAATAAAGCCACCTCTAGCTCCGATGGAAAGGGGGAACCGATGCATTCTCATCCACTTCAATGTACAAAAGTGAATAGAAGGGGTAGTCGGCATGGGGGCCAATCCATCACGCACCCAAACTATTACTCCGCACAATCAGTGGTAAAGCGTGCAACCATTCTCGGAAACAGACTGAAGATCTCGACAAGCGAGGTTCGGAACACAGGAGGGATGCAGACTCTGCATCGGATCTGGCGTAGATGATGGCGTCGCGTCGGAAAACACCGGATAGCACAAACAAGGAACAAAGAATGGTAACACCGCAGACGGATTCCTCAGACAACATGAACACCGGATAGTAGAACACCGTTACCAAAGGAGGAAGCGAAACCCTGAAGGTACGACGGAAACCCAACCACGAGAATTCCTGGACTCGAAGAGAAAGAAGAGAGCGGATTCAAAACGCGTAGAGATAAGAGGGAATAGCAGAGGGGTAAGGAGCAAAATCAGACCTAATCAGAACTATCCAACCGATTTTTTTTTTTTTCAAAATAGTTTTGGACACTCTACTTCGGCTGTTAGCTAGGTTATCCTACAGGCTGGACTTGTGGGGTATCGTAACTGCTGTGCTCTGATACCACTCTGTAACACCCTCAGAATCGGACCTATGCAAGTTTCAGCAAAATTCGCCAAACCCGCATAGAAACAATTCAAAGGTGCCCACCAGGCACTTTCGTGCGGGTGGAAAACGAAGTAATAACATTACACAACAGTCCTCGATGGGACCCACAGAACAGATATATATAACAGCGACTCAAAGAGTCAAGAATACAGATATAATATACAAGATCCAAATCACCTTGAAAACGGTAGAGCGTCCGACTACGGACAAGAAGCAAATGGGGCTAAGAGCCCTGAAGAATAACCAATGGCGTCCATAACCCTGCCCAGGCCAAGCCGGAAGGGTAACCCTGCTAACGACGCCGATCTCAAAACCTGCTTAAACAAAAGGGGTGCCGACAAAGGGCAAAGGAAAAAGAAGGAGCGTCAGTACTGAGGCCAGTACACGGCGAGGCTACAATTCGGCGGTCCTCGCCTACATAGGTATGGTGGACTTAGCGGCAGCGGCAGCCTGCACTAAACAACCTATAGAGACTCGATACAACTAACGGTTATCAGAGAGAGGTAAGAAATACCTATTCGGAACCAACCTGATACTACCATCAAACAAACCCATCCTAGTGTTTCCCCCTCGAGACCAATCGAGGAAGTCAACCGAGGAACTCACACAGTTGGCAGTTTTACTCATTCCGTTATAGTTGCGGCACTTTACTAGTCAGGTATAGATAATTGTCCTGATGAAAGAAGCAGTGGCCCCTTTTAGTTATTCATTCCGTTGTAGTTGCAGCAATTACTAATCAGATACAGATAGCATGATCTAAAACCAAAACCCCAGCAGTTGTTGGTACTTTTATTCAGCCATTCCGTTGTAGTTGCAATACTTACTAGTCAGATACAATGGTCGCAAGCGACACTCCAACAAGCAATTGTGGGCAGTATTATTTAGCCATTCCATTATAGTGAAGCTGATTACTAGTCATTATAAAGTCAAATTTATAGCAATAAACTTTAGTTATGCTTGTCTATGGTCGAGATACTATGCTCCAAGTCGTCCATAACCGCGGACACGGCTTTCAGAAAGTTTTAACCCGGCCGGGGTGCACAAATAGCAACACACACACGATCAACCTCGGAAAAACCAAATCAAAACCCAACGAGGTCTTCACGACAGAGCAATCACAAGATTCAGAAATATTTCAGGGGGCCACCCCATTAAGCTACCCGCAACGAAGTAAGCTAGCTCCGAGACGGACTCAAGGCCTGGGTATACGGCTGTGAACGACTGGGAACCCCAAACGGGGCTTGTCGACACCGCGGAATCGTGTCCCGATCCTAAACAGTACAGGTGCTATCTGTCGCACAATCGTAAATAAAGCAGTAAAACATGGCATAAGTACAGGATCGTAAATAAAACCTCAAACTAGTTTGTGGCCCCAAGAAATAAGACGGAATCAAGCTCTGTCTAAGGGGGGCCCATAATTCCCCATATGTGGATAGCGCGATAAATCAAGGAACAGGTATCAAGTACTCGGGGCCCTACGGGACACAAGTGGGCGTTCGGAAACCAAATATTATCTATCACCCACCGATGCCTCTGCTTATTTCAATTTTAGTTGTTAAACAGAAATTAAAGTGAACAATAAGTAAAACTATGATCATCTCCAACATCAACATGCGGCAATACATCAACAACTGTGGCACTTGACGACACGCAACAGCACTTGAGCAAGCGACTACGACGCGCAAGTCCAACTATCTACCAAACAATAGGTAATAGGATGTGTCCGAGGCAATATAGGGCTGCAAGGAATATCACGGGTACGGAAAACTAGAGCACCGCAACACAGATAGCAATAGATCAACAGGAGGGAAGTAAGTACTATAAAAGTAAGATAGGTAGAAAGGGGGAGATGCTCGCCTGAAAACATTGCCGAAGGGTTCAACCGAAGATCGGGGCGAAGCTCACATCAACTCAACGGCCTTATCCGCGAAGAACCAAAACACTAGAAGAAACACCGGATGTACTATTTAATTCAACGGCAGAAGATCGGCATGATGCATGTATGATGTATGGCATGGCAAAGATGCGATGCAATTAGGTCATATTAAGCGGAACCGAGGTCCCGACAATTAATTAGATGGTTCATGTTATTTACCTACCCCGCAATTAGATGTTGTTTTAACATGGCAAGAGATAGCACCGGGTTCGCTACACAAATTTAAATGAGGCCCATATGAGACTAGATTTGCCCGCATATGGGCCCCATATTTAATTATTAGGTGAATCGGCATAAGGCCCCCAAACCACATGATATGCATGCGAGATGACAAATAATATGCAACAGGTTTTATGTTTGACATTTATAAAATAGGGTTCGGATAAGGGTCACACATTAGGGGTCTCGACGATCTTGGGGTTTCCGGGGTTCGGGGTTCGGTCTCAGGGTTCAGGGTTCGGCGGATCGGTCTCGGTGTCCGGGGGCGCATCGGGTTCTTCCGGGTCGGTGTCGATCTTGTCGTTGCGACGATCTTGGGGTAGACGGGCTTGGTGTTTTCGCATCGACGATCTTGGCGTCCGGGTTCTCGGCGAGAGCGTCCTTCGGACTCCGGGAAGGAGCACTCGGCGTTTCGTGATGATCTTGTTGATCCCATGGCGGAGGCCTTGGCGCTTCGGATCGGTCTTCGGATCGGGGCTTCGGGGTCTTGGGGTTCCACCTTGATTCTCGGGGACGAACTTGGGGCTCGACGCCGGGGTCTACAGGGTTCCCTGTCGGAGTGCTAGATGTTCCGTGATGGGGTTCTTGTCGGAGATTCTTCGGACACCTTCGGCTTGGTACGGTCTTGGCGTCTCGCGCCCGTGGTCTTGTGGGGTCCTTCGGTCTCGGTGAGTCGGGGTACTCGAGTCCGCGGGACCGGGGCCGCCGGTTCTCTCTCGACGATCTTGTGGCACCGAAGGTTGGGTAAAAACTTGAGGTTCGCTCTTCAGTGGCGGGTCGAGGTTGTGCGGATGGTGCCGTCGTCGATGTAGGCCTTGCCGCTTGTCGGGGTTTTCCACGTCCGGTTGCCCTTGGCAGAGGTTCGGTACTACGGCCTTCGTCTTGATGGATAGCACACCGACGCCCACGGCAGCGGCACGAAGAGGCAGGGATCGCTTGCTGCGGTGTGGCTTGCGGGACCGCGCTCGAGGAAGAGGCCGGAGACGACGACCGGAGGAGCTAGCTTCGAGGCGTCGGGCGGAGGCGCGGGACGGGTCTGGCGAGGCGTGCAGGATGGCCCGTGGCGAGGGGACGGCGCGGGGCCGGCGGCGGCCTGCAGAGGCGAGCACCGCGGCAGCGGCGAGGGAGGAGAGCGGAGCGGACGGTGGCGTGCTTGGCGGGGTGACGGCGCGGGGGTCGCGGCGCCGAGGGAGGACGGCCGGCTAGGCGCGGCGGCGGCGGAGGGCACCGGGCGAGCTCGCCTGGCGGCTCTGGCGCGGGAGGCGGGGCGGAGGAGACGGCGGGCCGCGCGGCCGCGGAGGGAGCGGGGCGAGCCGGCGGCGCGGAGGGTGTCGAGGCCCGGCGGCGGCGCGGCCGCGGAGGGAGCGGGGCGAGCCGGCGGCGCGGAGGGTGTCGAGGCCCGGCGGCGGCGCGGCCACGGCCGGAGCAGGCGCTGCGGTGGAGGCCGGAGGCGGAGGGGAAGGGGAGGCAGCGCGCCGGAGGGAGCTCGCTGGGGCGACGGCGCGGCCACGGCCGGACTCGGGGCTGGGGAGGAGACTATGGCGGGGAGGAGGAACGGGGGGACGCGGCGGCGCCATGGCCGGGGAGAGGCGCTGGCTTGGGGAAGAGGCGGCGGAGGCGAGCGACGCCAGCGGGGAGCGGTGGGGTGATGGAGCGGGGGCGGCGCGGAGGAAGGTGGGGGACGGCTCTGGAGGAGGGCCAGGGCGGCGGGGTCGCCGGAGAGAGGGAGGAAGAGGGAGCACGCCGGCGAGGGGAGGCGCACGCGGTGGAGGGAGGTTGCGGGAGCGGTCGCTGGGGAGGAGAAAGAGGAGGTTGGTGGGGAGAGGCGAGCCGACAGGGGTGGGGTCGCGGGGCCGGGTGGGTCCCAGGGGCAGCGGCAGGGGCGGTAGAGGTTGTGCTGCGTGTGGAGTGCGCGTGGTGTGCGTGTAGTGTAGGGTGTGTGTGGTTGGATGGGTGAGGGAGTGGGGGTCCTGGGTGGGTCCCGCGGGCAGGGACCAGGGGCTGGGGCGGTAAAGTGTGGGACCCGTGGGGTAGGGAGAGAGGGGGAGAGAGGGTAGAAGAGGATTGGGTGAGAAAAGAGAGAGAGGTGGGAAGAGGAGAGGGATTGGTGAGGTGGCAGGTGGGTAGGTTTTGGGTGAGAGGGGGAGGTGGCAGCCTGTGAGTGGAGGGTAGGATAGGATTTGGTAGGAATAGGATTTAGGGGGGCTGTTTTTAAAAGGTGTGTTTGTTCTGTCTTGTTTAATTTAAAACTAGGCCATTTTGCAAACAGTTTTTAGACAAATAAAATCTCCGATGCGATCGGGGTTTTGTGTTTGAAAGTAAGAGGGGTATTTGTATAAATCAAAACTAGGCTTTTCAAATAATGCAGTCAAACAATGCATGATGAGGACGATGCAATGCACAAATTCAACGCGATTTTCTAGTAGTGGAATTGCGGGATGCCACACCTATCATTTACCGTAGCTGGACACTGAGCCTTGCTCAATATCTTACCTGACAACATAGGCACTGAACCTTTCTTTGCCTTATCCATTCTGAACCTTTTCAGAACTTTGTCTAGGTATGTATTCTGGCTTAAAGCTATCAGGCGTATTTGTCTATCTCTATAGATTTTGATGCCCAATATATAAGCAGCTTCACCTAGGTCTTTCATTGAAAAACACTTGTTCAAATAACTCTTCACATCGTTAAGCATGTTGATGTCATTTCCGATAATCAATATGTCATCCACATATAGTACCAGAAACGTCACCGAGCTCCCACTCACTTTCTTGTAGATGCAAGCTTCGTAGCAATTTGGAACAAATCCAAAGCTCTTGATCACTTGATCAAAACGAAGGTTCCAACTCCGAGATGCTTGCTTCAGTCCATAAATGGAACGCTGAAGTTTGCATACTTTATCAGCATCCTTAGGATCGACAAAACCTTCGGGTTGCATCATATACAACTCTTCATCAATGTTCCCATTGAGGAACGCAGTCTTGACATCCATCTTCCATATTTCATAATCATGAAACGCGGCAATTGCTAATAAAATCTGAATGGACTTAAACATCGCTACGCGAGAGAAAGTCTCATCGTAGTCAACACCTTGAACTTGTCGAAAACCTTTTGCGACAAGCCGTGCTTTATAGATGGTAACATTACCATCCACGTCCGTTTTCTTCTTGAAGATCCATTTGCACTCAACGGCCTTTCGGTCGCTAGGAGGGTCCACCAAAGTCCATACTTGGTTTTCACTCATGGATCCCAATTCGGATTTCATGGCTTCCAGCCATTTCTCAGAGTCTGGGCTCATCATCGCTTCCTCATAGTTCGTAGGTTCACTGTCTTCTACTAACAAGACAGTTAAGACAGGGTTGCCGTACCACTCAGGAGGGGCACGCGACCTTGTCGACCTGCGACGTTCAGTAGCAGCATCGTCCGAAGCTTCATGATCCTTGTCATTAGCTTCCTCTATTGTTGGTGCAGGCGGCACTGGAACAATTTCAGGTGCTGCGCTACTCTCCAATTCAAGAGAAGGTTCAATAACCTCGTCAAGCTCTACTTTCCTCCCACTCACTTCTTTCGAGAGAAACTCCTTCTCGAGAAAGGAACCGTTCTTAGCGACAAACACTTTGCCTTCGGTTCTGTGATAGAAGGTATACCCAATAGTTTCCTTAGGGTATCCTATGAAGACGCATTTCTCCGCTTTGGGTTCGAGCTTGTCCGGCATCAACTTCTTGACGTAAGCTTCGCATCCCCAAATTTTAAGAAACGACAACTTAGGTTTAGCACCAAACCACAGTTCATACGGTGTCGTCTCAACGGATTTAGATGGAGCCCTATTTAAAGTGAATGCAGTGGTTTCTAATGCATAACCCCAAAATGATAACGGCAAATCAGTAAAGACATCATTGATCGGACCATATCTAATAGGGTTCGATTCCGGCGTTCAGACACACCATTGCGCTGTGGTGTTCCGGGTGGCGTGAGTTCTGAAACGATTCCACTTGCTTTAAGATGCGTGAGAAAATCATAACTCAAATATTCACCTCCACGATCGGATCGTAGAAACTTAATCTTTCTGTTACGATGGTTCTCCACTTCATTCTGAAATTCCTTAAACTTTTCAAATGTTTCAGATTTATGTTTCATTAAATAGATATACCCATATCTACTTAAGTCATCGGTAAAAGTGAGGAAATAGCGATATCCACCGCGCATCGAAACACTCATCGGTCCGCATACATCGGTATGTATGATTTCCAACAAGTCCGTTCCTCGCTCCATCATACCGGAGAACGGGGTTTTGATCATCTTGCCCATGAGGCATGGTTCGCATGTGTCAAATGATTCAAAATCAAGAGACGCCAAAAGTCCATCAGAATGGAGTTTCCTCATGCGCTTTACACCAATATGACCTAGACGACAGTGCCACAAATAAGTAGTATTATCACTATCTACTTTGCATCTCTTAGCCTCAATGTTATGGATGTGTGTTTCATCCCTTTCGAGATTTATAAGAAATAAACCATTTACAAGAGGTGCATGACCATAAAAGATGTTACTCGTATAAATAGAACAACCATTATTCTCTGATTTAAATGAATAACCGTCTTGCAATAAACACGATCCAGAAATAATGTTCATGCTCAACGCAGGCACATAATAACATTTATTAAGGTTTAAAACTAATCCCGAAGGTAAAACTAAGGAGAGCGTGCCGACGGCCATCACATCAACTCTTGATCCGTTGCCAACGCGCATCGTCACCTCATCCCTTGCAAGCCGCCGTCTATTCCGTAGCTCCTGTTTCGAGTTACAAATATTAGCAACTGAACCGGTATCAAATACCCAGGCACTACAACGAGGGCTAGTAAGGAAAACATCAATAACATGTATATCAAATATACCTTTGATGGTGCCAGCCTTCTTGTCCGCTAAGTACTTTGGACAGTTGCGCTTCCAGTGACCCTTGTCCTTGCAATAGAAGCACTCAGTGTCCGGCTTAGGACCAGACTTGAGCTTCTTCTCAGCAGGAGCATTGCGCTTGCCGCCGCCCTTCTTGAAGGGCTTCTTTGCTCCCTTACCTTTCTTAAAGGAGGGCTTGTTGACCATCAACACATGATTATCCTTCTTGATGTCCACCTCCGCAGCCTTCAGCTTTGCGAAGAGCTCGGTGATCGTATCAGTGGAGCCAATCTGATTATGAGTCACTACAAAACTTTTGTAGCTGGGAGGGAGTGATTGCAGAACTCTGTCAATCTTGAGCTCCTCTGGAATCGTGCATTCCAGTTGCTCAAGGCGTTGAGTGTAGCCCGACATCTTTATGGCGTGCTCACTAACGGAACTCCCTTCCTCCATCTTGCAGTTAAAGAACTTCTCAGAGATCTCATATCTCTCAGAACGGGCTTGAGTCTGAAACATGGTTTTCAGCTCCTCGAGAATCTCAAAGGGCCCGGGATACTCTTCAAAACGATTTTGAAGCTCCGGTTCCATAGCAAACAACATGGTGCTCTTAATCACACCATAATCATCTTTGCGCGACTGATAGACAGCTTTCTCATCAGCCGGCGCAGTTGCAGCAGGGGGGTCACCTAACGCTTTCCCAAGGACATAGTCCTTTTGTCCGCCAGACAGAATGATTCTTAGATTGCGGAACCAATTGGTGAAGTTAGACCCATTGTTTCTAAGCTTTTCCTTCTCAGCAAAAATGTTGAAGTTGAAGTTGGACTTGGCCATGTGATCTACAGTATTTGCAAGTACAATTTAGACTATGTTCATGATAAATAGTTCAACTTAATCAAATTACTAGATGAACTCCCACTAAATTCAACATCCCTCAAGTTGTTTAGTGAACACGATCCAAATTCACCACACCTAATCCGATCATCACGAGAAGAGATGTGGTTTCAATGGTGGACAACGAAGTGTCGATCATATCATTCATATGACTCATGCTTAACATTTCGGTTCTTGTGTTCCGAGGCCATGTCTGTACATGCTAGGCTCGTCAAGTTAGACCCAAGTATTTCCGCGTGTGCAAAAACTGGCTTGCACCCGTTGTATGTGAGCGTAGAGTCTATAGCACCCGATCATCACGTGATGCTTGGACACGACGAACTTTCGCAACGGTGCATACTTAGGGAGAACACGGTTTTATCTTGATCTTTAAGTGAGGAATCATCTTATAATGCTACCGTCGCGATCTAAGCATGATAAGATACATAAAAGGATAAACATCACATGCATATAACTTTATGTGACATGGTATAGCCAATCTTCACGCAATGATCTCCATCTTGTGCGTTCCGGCATGATCTCCATCACTCCACCATGATTGCCTCCACCACGAATAGCAACTACAACTATTGCTAACTACTTAGCGATAAAGTAAAGCTATTACATGGCGTATAAGAAGTTGACTCGCAGGTCATACACAATTATAAAGACAACCATATGGCTCCTGCCGGTTGTGTACTCATCGACATGCAAGTCGTGAAACATTACAAAACATGATCATTGCATACAATATACACATCACATCTTGGGCCATACCATATCACAGAAAACACTCCCTGCAAAAACAAGTTAGACGCCTCTACTTTGTTGTTGCATGTTTTACGTGGCTTATGGGAGTAGATGCTAAGAACGATTCTTACCTACGAAAAGCCACAACGGTGATATTATGGTTGCCAAACTCCGGTGTTAATCCCATGACAACTATAGTGAGAGAAACTGACATCCACCAGCCGCATGTGTGGAACAAGCCACACGTCAAGTGCGGAGCCGGTCTCGCGAACGACGTCGCGTAAGGTTGGCCTGGACCGCTTCAATCTCACTATCCCGCGTCATAAGAAGAACACAAACAAGAGGCTTGCAACAGAAAACATCAACGCCCGCAACAACCATGTTGCGTTCTACTCGTGAAACACATCTACACATAGATCTATCTCTGATACCACTGAAGGGTTTCGCGGCATAGTAAATCAAAATTTTCTACGGATGCGAACAGAGGGAAAGCCAAGATCTAATCTAGGAGATGCAATCAACGAGAGAGATTGGATAAGATCTTCATACCCTTGAAGATTCGCATAGCGGAACGTTCGTCGGGACATGGGTGACGTAGTCGTACTCGCTTCTCCTCCTCGCGATCCGATCCGATCTAGCACCACAAGTGGCGGTGCCTCCGTGAGATGCACACGTGCAGCACCTCGACGTCTCCTTCTTCCTTGGACCAGAAAGTATGGTGGAGAGGTAGATTGGATCTACAACACGACGGCGTGGTGTATATGGTGGAGAATTTCTGCAGCAGGGCTTCGCCTACAAACAGTCGGGAGGGAGAGAGGAAGGGTAGCAGGGCAACTAGGGTTTGGAGGCAAGGTGTAGGGGGGAGGGGGCACACAAGCCCTCTATTTATAGAGGGGGGGCGGCCAGCCCTTGCCCCTCCTCCAAGCCTTGGGCCGGCGGCCAAGGGGGGAGGAGTGGGGGGCAAGGACTCTCCCCTCTTCTAGAAACCATATCTCTAGTTTAAACGATTTAAACCCTATAGGATCGGCTGGGCCCTATGGGGCCTTGTGCCCCTGGCCCAATGCGGCCAGGACACTCCCTCATAGGCCCATGCCCCCTCCCGGAAGGTGGGTCCACGTTGGTCCCCATCCGGAAGGTTCTAGAAGCTTCCGGTACAATACTGATTAACCCGGAACAATTCCGAACTCCAAAAACTGCATTGCCTTATATGAATCTTATTCTCCGGACCATTCCGGAACCTCTCGTGATATCCCGGATCCCATCCGAGACTCCGAACAAAAATTCATAAACCAATTATCCAATCTATCCTAGCGTCGAGATACGTTAAGTGTGTGACCCTGCGGGTTCGAGAATATGCAGACATGATCTTCTATCAATAATCAACAGCGGGGTCTGGGCACCCATATTGAATCCCACACATTCATCGATGATCATATCGGATGAACCACGATGCCAGGATTCAAACAATCCCATATATATATTCCCTTCGTCTCGCGATATTTTACTTGCCCGAGATTCGATCGTCAGTACCGTCATACCTAGTTCAATCTCGTTCACAGCAAGTACTTTACTCGTTCCGTAATCCGATATCACTTTGTGATTAACTCCTTAACCACATGCTTACAAGCGGTGTTGATATTGATTACCGAGTGGGCCCGAAGTATATCTCTCCGACTTGGGAGGGACAAATCCCATCTCGATACATACAACCCAACAGATACTTTCTGATCACCTGAGAGACACATTTATGATCACCCTCTCATAGGATGACGTTTGATGACCTCAAAGCTTTCTTCCGATACCAGGGAGTTGTATTATCTCATGGTCTAAGGAATACAATATTTGACATAAGAAAAGCTTCGCAAAGACGAACACGATGACACGATCTAATTGCTTCGCTTAGTTTGGGTCTGTCCATCATATCATTCTCCAATGTTATGATCTCATTATCAATTGACAACTCATGTCTATGGTTAGGAAACCTTAACCATCATTGATCAATGAGCTAGTCCATAGAGGCGTACTAGGGACACGGTGTTGTTCACAAACCACACAAGTATTAAAGTTTCCGCTTAATACAATTATAGCATGGAATATAAACTTTATCATGAACAAGAATTATAATAATAACATCTTTATTATTGCCTCTAGGGCATAATTCCAACAGATGCAACCATTCCACATTGTCATGACACATTCATGTACCCTTCCCCTCCGGAGTGCCGGACCTTCCGGACCCTTCTAGAACATTCCCGATGAAAACACCGGAATCATTCTCCAACTCCGAAACAGGACTTTCCTTATATGAATCTTATTCTCCGGACCATTCCGGATCTCCTCGTGATATCCCGGATCCCATCCGAGACTCCTAACAACATTCGGTCTCTTACTCATCATTCCATAACTACTCAACAACATCGAATCCTTAAGTGTGTCTCCCTACGGTTCGTGAATTATGCGGACATGATCGAGACACTTCTCCGATCAATAACCAATAGATGAATCTGGAAATTCATATGGCTCCCACATATTTCTACGATTACTTTGCGATCGAATGAACCACTTACATACGATACCAATTTCCCTTTATCTCACGATAGTTTACTTATCCGAGGTTTTGATCGTCGGTATCTCTGCATACCTAGTTCAACCTCGTTACCGATAAGTACTCTTTTCTCGTTCCCGTGGTATGTGATCCCTTGTGAACCAGTCACATTCTTGCAAGCTAATTGGATGACATTCCACCGAGAGGGCCCAGAGTATATCTATCCGTCATATGGATGGACAAATCCCACTCTTGATCCATGTGCCTCAACCCATACTTTCCGAACACTCAATGCCACCTTTATAGCCACCCAGTTATGGTGTGGTGTTTGATGTCATCAAAGCATCCTTCTGGTGATGGTGATTAACATGATCTCATGGTCGAAGGAATTAGGTTACTATGTATCAGAAAGCTTATAGCAAATGAACTATATTAAATGACTTGATCTTTATGCTATGCTTAACTATAGGAGTATGTCCATCACATCATTCTCCTAATGATATGACCCTATTGTTAATAACATCTCTATGTTCATGATCAGGAAACCATGATCATATATTAACCAACAAGCTAGTTTAACAAGAGGCTTTACTAGGGACTCTTTTATGTTTACAAATCACACAAGTATTAATGTTTCCTGTTAATACAATTATAGCATGGTATGTAAACATTTATCATAAGTATGAAGATATGATAATAACCACTTTATTATTGCCTCTTGGGCATATCTCCAACATAGAATTGGACGCCGAAGCTCCAGGTGCGTTCCCTAACCATACAACAGATGTTGGTTGGAGTGTGGCCTTCCCCATCATCCTTGGCGCCTCCGAATGTAGATCCTCGTCCTCCGGTGGTGGGGAGCGAGAGTAGGAGCGCTCCAATCGCTCGATGATGGCCGAGATCCGCTCGTCGAAATCGGCAAGTTGGCGAGCCGCATCTGCCTGCGCCTTGGAGTTCGCTTGCACCACCTCTCCGATGAGCCCGATCTACGCCACCAAGCTCTGTTGAGTAGTGTACATCACCGCCACGCGCCCGTGCAGCAAATCCATGGACTGCCTGCACTCGGTGAGCGACCCCGCCTTCACCGTCGCTGCAACCTCCATCGCTGCCAAAACCATCTCCGTTCGCGGGGAAGGCTTGGACGGCGTCGTTTTGCTTCCTCACCAATCGGTGCCAACCACGCCGCTCGAAAGCCTAGTGGGATTTTACAGCGAGCTCGATCGGTGAATTGGGAAGAACAGCGTAGCCAGGAGCCCCCTTGGATCGAGTGAATCAGATACCACTTGTACCACCCTTGCCAGTGTGATTGCCGGCGAAGGGATCAGATGACCTTTCCGTGAGGAAGAAGCTAGAACAGGAGGGGGAGAGGGAGATAGAGTCCAGCTTTTCTTTCTCATTTCAGATCATGCCTCTCTCGTTACAACCTCGAGTCTAATATAACACACACACACCCAGTTGGCACGCAGGCCACACGCACCACTCGTGCACCGCACACCACACCTTTCTCATTAAGTCACGCAACCCATCTACTGCACAGTACCGTGCGTGACAATTAGCTCTATATCTGGAGCAGCACGAATCATATATTCGTATACACGAAGCTATGCTAAGAAACATAAAGAAATACAATAAGAAGGCGGTGCTCACGTTCCTAGATTTGGAGCAGTAACTCATCAGTGCAAGGACTAATATATGAACTAGAGAAAGCAAAACAAGGAGGGGAGAAGAAGTAGGGGGCTCACCTTCGTCGATGGAGGAGACAATGGCGACCGCTGGCTGTCGTCATCGCCAGAGGGGGCAGGAGATTTGCGGTTGAGCAGATCTTGGGAGGAGAGATATCGTCAAGAGAAGGATGACCACCCGCTTGAGATCTTGGGAGGAGAAGGACTAGCTGTCCGGCCGCCGGTGGAAGAAGAACCATAGGTTGGGGGCACTGCCTCTCTGCCCGTCGCGAGACGAGAGCACCCCGAGGGTTTCCTTCCCGACGTCCGGACTAGTGGATTGTTCTCCCGGGGAAGGGCGTGGAAAGGCCAGGGACAATTTGGCCCAACGACAACCATATGGTTACATGGGCTCGCCCGGGGAAATTAGAACCTGTGGTTTCCCTGTCCCGGGAAAAGTCGTGTATCCCCAGGAAACGCTGCAACCAAACGAGCCCTAACACCCAAACTGCATGAGCTACAAATAAGAAAACTAACATCTATTCCCTCTGTTTTAAAATATAAGATGGTTTAGGTTTGTGAAGAAAATATATATAGACTTATTTTAGTGTGTAGATTTACTTTAAACCTGAGTAAACCTACGTACTAAAAAAGGTCTAAATACATTTTCTTTACAAATCTAAAACATCTTTTATTTCAAAACTGAGAGAGTAGAAACTAAAAGTGCTCGAACTTTAGCTGACAACAATCTGATCAGACACCAATGCTTGCTGCTCCATCTCCATGACTCCATCCACTTCCATGTCCAGGACTGCAACAGCATCATGCCCCAGCAACGCCTCGTCCAAAGCATCATCCTCCCGGAGCTCCAATCTTGAAAATTGAACGCATTGCTGCCAGGACGCAGTCAGGCACCTGCTTCTTGAAATGGTTGGCGAAAATCTCCATCGCCTTCTTGGTAATAATCTCTTCTTCTTTTGTAACCTCTCCCCTTGTTACCCTCTCTCTGTTATACCTTCAGACGAGTTCTCTCCAGCTCGGCGTTTTTAAAGAAAAATTAAGATAGTGGCCAGGGCCAGTCCACAAATTTTAGGGACCCTAGGGCAGAATGACACCAAGGGACCTTTATTTAAAGTGGCGCAGCTTTGCTGCAGTGTGTGTGGGTGGGTGTGGGGGGGTGGGGAGGGGCAAAGACCCCCTACTTAAAAAATGACCTTAAAACTAATATATTTTTAATATTTATGCTAAACAATTTGTCCCATACTCTAGAAAACACCTTAAAGATATGTATATTTAATATTTGTACTAAAAAATTGCCTCCTAATCTAGAAAACACCTTAAAGATATATATCTATAATATTTATCTTGCAGAATTGTAAAATTATGTTATTGCATAGTTAGAATCTAGAAATGAATATATTTGCAACCCTGTAAAGGCATGTGACTGTCGGTTTTATTCACACTTGGAGAGACCCGATAAATCTTGGCATCAAGAAAAATACAAAGAAATGTTGAAATATTTTTTAGGAAATATGAGTCAAAATAGAGCCATTAGGCTACAATTTGGATCCCGATATTTTTTAAGATAATTTTATACTATTAAGACTCAAAAGTAGACTAATATAAGAACACAAAAAGTCTTGGGTCAGGCCCCTGTATCATGGGGGCCCTGGGCGAGCGTCCATCTGCCTCGCCCTATGGGCCGACCTTGATAGTGGCCTCTGTCAAGCTTCATGCACTAGCCAACGCAATCAAAAGTCCGAACTGATGAAAAGGGCCAGTGCAATCCACTTATACACTTTAACACCCCATCTCACGTGTGACGGAAAGAAGTCAGCACGTGCAACCGGAAGAGAGCGACGGCGCGCGAAACTCACGTATGACTCAAGAGGCCTATACGTGGACACTTGGGGTGGGCATTCAGTTTTTTCGATTAATTCGGTTCGGGTTTTCGGGTTTTTCTATAATTCGGTTTCTATAAAATAGGCACCGAAATTATTTCGGTTTTCTAATTAATCGATAGTTCGGTTAGTGGAAAATTCGGTTCGAACTTCTGGATATAACAACACTGTGCCATAATTTATGTTAGATCCATACGAGCTAAACCACTCATCGGCGCATCGGAAGCAACCTCAAGACCGGTGAGGACCTGAATCAATACATGGCTAGCTGATGTCTTAAACGCATGTGTAGAAAAAGAACATAATAAGCATGATGTATATCTTGCTCGTTCAAAAAAAATGATGTCTATCTTCCAAATCGTATACATTCAACAATTTGTATGTGTTGAGAGTTCAGGTAAAATACATGATTATATTTAAAACAGAAAAAATTGAAAGACTTCCAACAAAATTCATAGAAAAAATTGACAGTTAAAACACGAACATATATGTGAATGTGGCTAAAGACATACGTACATGCATGAGCTGCCTGATAGCTTTTGCATGCATGTCTTTTATCGCATGAGCTAGTATCTACGTACAATTTTAGAATAAATTGTGAAAGCCAGGACTCGAACTCGAGACCTTAGGCTCTGATACCATGTCAAGCTTCATGCACTAGCCAACGCAACCAAAAGTCCGAACTGATAGAAAGGGCCAGTACAATCCACTTATACACTTTAACAGTCTTTTCTCCCGTTCAGTTCAGGAAAAAAAAACTAAATCATGTCTCTTCTTTCGCACCCAGTTCTTTCGCACGTGAGGTTCTATATATGTCAAATTTGAACAAATATCAGCCAGACATTACATCACTGAAATTCTTCATAAACCTGCTTCAGGCTGCCCCATGTCTTCAAATCATGAGCACGGGCAGGGACGCTGCCTCTGTTCATTCAAGGAGGAGGGAACAGTTAACATGTTACTAACTTACTATTACAGAATGAAATGATCAAGTCTACATTGATATGGCGTTCATATTCAGGTTGTCTATGTAGGTCCGGGCATTCTTTACACTTGGCCCTCAGGAATTCATCTCACGTAGAAAAGGAAGGCCTGTGAGATCAGAGGAGAAAGAAAGGCATCCCAAAACCGAAATGGCGAGTGAACATGCCGCTGTGTGCACCAAAGCGGCAAATCCCACTCCGCAAGCGAAGGAAAGCGCAAGGCCACACCCGCCTATTCCTACCTCCTCTGCACCGTGTTGCCGACCCCTAGCGACCCACACCTACCAGTCCTTCCTGCAACTCATTATCACTGGAACTCTTAGCCTGATGCTGCAATAGCTCCTCCCTGGTAATAGAACCCGTGTCTAGCACATGATTTTGCAGTACTACCAGTCAACGTCTCCAAACCTTTGTTTAAGGGGGCAAAACTGCAGTGCTGAACTGTAGATCAGCGCTGAAAAAAATAGTAGTACGTACGTACAGATGCAATCCTGAAGAACCGGAGTCTTGGTGGTAGCTTACCATCGTTCTCCTAATCTCCTTTCCTGAAGACGTTCGACAGCCTTCACCTCTGCGAGACCATCCCAACCAAACGAAAAGTCATCACCAAGACACCAACCAGTACCACTCTTCTATAACTGGGTGCTGCACATTTATTCGTTTTGCCGAGAGCAGACTTTGACACGGGCGAAAATGGCATGCTGGAAAAGTCAGGCGAGGTCACTCTCGGTCTCAGGTTCACCTACGAGCGAGATCGAGAGGGTCGCTCTTGGGCAGCCAGCAAACTCGACTATTCGGTGACCCTCGGACAGGAAGACACGCACACACGTCCGGTCCCCAGCGTCAAAGTCTCAAAATCAAGATCAGGTGTTTTTCTTCTCGACGTTTATATTCTGCTCCTCCCCTTGGGTCAATTCTGAAGGTTCTAACATGAGCGTGACCCGAAGGTAATTAAGATGCTCTGTACTACTACTGCATCACCGAGTCATACTGACGGTCTCACACGTGGTCTCATACTTCTTTTGCTTTCTTGAAACTATGCTTCGTCCTGCGACTCTGTGACATATTTCGATCTGTTTACTCACACGCTCTGCGACATATGCTCTCTCTAATCGTCTGAGGCTGCATTAGTGTTCGGAGGCTGGAAAGAGACACTCATCGATTAAGGTAAGTTGTTTCCGTTGATTGTTTTTTAAGCTATATATATTGTATATTAGTCAGTTTTTAGGTCATATTTTACTATCAATTCGCTTTGCAACTTAGTTAGCTCGGGTATAAATATATTGATTTCGTATAGTAACATTTGAGCGAAGCAACTGATCAGCCATACGAGCGTCGTGTAGAAAATGTTGAGCTCTTATAGTAATAATCTAGATAAGCAACCTAATTATGTCGTGTAGTAATATTTTAGCTATGCAACCTAATTAGGTCTTGTAGAAATATTTTAGCTAAGCAACGCAATTAGGTTGTGTAGAAATATTTGTGCTCTTCTAGCAGTATTGTAGGTATGCAACTTAATTGAACATGCAGAAATATTTGAACTCATCTAGTAATATTTTAGCTATGCAATCTTAATTAGGTCATATACAAATATTTTAGTCATGTAGTAATATTTTAGTTATGCAATGTAATTACGTCGCGTAGGAATATTTAGGCTCTTGTAGCTATATTTTAGGTATACCACTTAATTAGATAGTTTAGAACGTGTAATAATATTTCTTGCACGTGGGTTAGACAATTACATGTAGGTAGTAATATATTTTGTTAATATAAATATTATGTTAATGAACTATGATTATGGTTATATATAATTAATATGATTATATTAATGTGATGCGCTTAGGTATGATGAACACTTTGTATGTTTTTTATGGTGAGGACATCACCCGCGATGGGCCGTCGGGGCTTGATCTGTCGCGTTGTGAGACAAAGATAAGTGAAAGAATTGGTGAATGCTAGTTTCACGGACATTAGAAGGCGCATCCGCGCAGAGTTTGGGCCATAACCCGAAAAAAGATGATCGTTGAAGCGGTCGTTTGTAAGAAAGTGTGAGAAGATTAACGCTGGGCACTTCGCCAGGTTAAATGTGAGAATTCATGGGTTCATACATGAAATTTGCAAGCACACCTGGTGCGGCCATGTATGGGCAACCGATGGTGTATGTGTAGTTTATTGATGCCAGCGACATACCTGGTAGCAGCACTGCAGCCGGTGAGCTCCAACTATCCATCACCACAATGGCTATAGATTCGGAGACGGTGGAGAGGAGACATGTGGAAGATGCTTTTGTTCCCAGCCAGAATAATGGACCTTATTCCATGACGATTGTCCACCTCAATGAACGGATTGAGGAACAGTTAGACGAGCTTGATTCTGGTGACGACGATCGTGAATCGTGAGATGATAATGAAGATGAAGGAGGCGGTCCGAGTCAAGTGAGAGCAATGGCGCCAGCAATGGCACTTAGGGACATAGAGGCTCTTGTAATCGGTCACGGTGATACCTCTGTCCGTGGAGTCGGAGCTACCATCCTAGAAGAAAACCAGCAGTTCCCGAGCAAGGAGGTTGTGGACATGGCGATCAGAAGATATGCGTTCTCCATTTCCCGAGAACATAAAGTGAAGAAATATGACAAACATTTGTTGAAGGTTCTTTGCATAGAGTTTGGTTGTCCAGGAAGAGTCGTCGCTCGTCAACCTATGGGAATATGCAAGCCTTGGACGATAACTCGCATGGTTCCCCACAGTTGTGAGCTAACTGGGACTTTTCCTGAACACCGCAATGTCAGTGCCGCATATGTGGCACAGGTCGTTGCACCCATGATAAAAGATAAGATCAGTGTATCGGTGAAGGCGTTACGAGAGGGTGCGGCAGATGCGATAGGCTTCCCGGTGAGCTATGGCAAGGCCAGACGTGCCAAGGAGTCTGTTTTAGAGGGGATGTATGGCACATATACAGAGGCTTACAACATGGTTCCGAGAATGCTACATCGTATTACTGAAGCCAACCCTGGAACTGTCACCTATAGGATAGAAAGGAACCACCCGAGTGGAACTCCTGATCATTTCATCCTGTACCATATATTTTGGGCGTTCAGCCAAACTATCCAAGCATTCCACCACTGTCGGCCGGTGATATCAATTGATGGTACATTCCTTACCGGGCAATATAAGGGTACTCTCTTGATAGCCGTGGCATCAGATGCAAATAACCAGCTTCTTCCTATTGCATACGCACTCGTTGAGTCCGAGAGCATGTTAAGTTGGTTGTGGTTTCTGCAATGCTTGAAGGATGGTGTTGTGAAAGATAGACCTGATGCATTTCCGATCGCAACCAGGGGCTTCTCGGTGCACTAGAAAAAATGAAGCACGATGTACCGATGGAGTTCCTTTGGCCTGATCTTGAAACTAGGTGGTGCATGAGGCATCTAGCAGCAAACTTTTACTCCCGCTTCCGGAACAAGGAATGTTTCAAGGCCTTCAAAGTGATGTGTATGCAGAACCAACCGCGGAAATTTGATGCCCTCTGGATGCCATTGAATGCCGCAATGACCGCAGCTTCTGGCGATGCACCAGCTGAGCCAGCGGGTGCAGGAAATCACAGGAGGGCCAGGAATATGGCTGAGTGGGTGAAATTTAATAGCCCGGATGTTCGGAAGTGGGCACTGTAGGGTTCGTAGCATAGAAAACAAAAATTTTCCTACGATGTGAACTATATACCAAGATCTATCTACTAGATACAAACAACGGGCGGATGTATATCCGTAGAGAACATACCCTTGAAGACCGACAAAGCTTAACGAGTTCAACTCGTGGTTGATGTAGACGATCTCTTGCCGATCTCAAGATCGAGAGGAAGTCCTAGCGCCGCAAATCAGCAGCGCATCCGTGCTCGCACACACGTTCGAGGCACCGAGCAACCTCCGCCTCCTCGCTCCAGCGATGCAGCGGAAGCACAACTCTTTCTTGCCGAATAGCCACCGGGAACATGTATCTCGCTAGTCCGAGACCATGGGATAAATTCTAGAGGGGGAGAGAGATCCTTCACGAGAAGGTGTGAGAGACAAGTGAGGAGGGGGGCTCCTTTTATAGGAGGAGGGGGGAACCCCAAGGGGGTGGCCGGCGCATGGGGCTGCCCCCTTGCCCTCCCCTCTTCATGTGGGTGGACACTCCACTCACAAATCTCCTTTAAATTCCCTCCACTCAAAAGTCCACTCAAATTCCCATTAAATTTCCACCAAATTTAATGCAAACTCTCATTAAATAAAACTCTTTTATTTTATTCAGAATTTTGTCAATTACTTTAATGACAAACATTCACAAATAAACCCTTGCTAGAATTCTATTTCACATGCATAACCACTTTATGCCATTTCACCCGAAAACCTGTTTCGGTATCTAGTGAAATAAATTCCTGCGCTTGTTCATTCTTTCGGCATAAAACATTTGCTCCAATTGGATGTCGGTGTCTCTTAAGTGTGTAACCCTACGGTTCGTGAATAATGAGGACATGATCGAGACCCCTCTCGGATCAATAATCAGAAGCGGGATCTGGAGACCCATACTGACTCCCACACATTCAACGATGACTTTCTTGTGATCGTCGGAACCTTTTACGCTAGTATCTTAATCCCTTTGTTTCACGATATATTACATGTCCGAGATTCGATCATCGGTATTTCCATACCTAGTTTGATCTCGTTACCGACATGCACTCTTTTCTCGTTCCTGTGATATAACATTCTAGTGATCAAATCACTTGCTTGCAAGCTAATCAATGTGATATCACCGAGAGGGCCCAGAGTATATCTATCCGTCATCGGGATGAACAAATTCCACTCTCGATCCATGATCCTCAACATAACACTTTATTAGTTCTGAATCCATCTTTATAATCACCCTGTTACGGTGTGACGTTTGATGTTATCAAGAAACTCTTCCGGTGTTAGTGATTGACATGATCTCATGGTCTAAGGATTAGGATCACTTCGTAAGTTGTTATAGCAATATAAACTCAATGACTTTGATCGTAATGCTATACTTCGGATGAATGTTCATCACACCATTACACTAATATTGTGATCCCGTTATTAACAACATCTAATGTCCATGATCAGGAAACCTTGATCATCTTGTTAATCAACGTGAAGGGAATATGCCCTGAGAGGCAATAATAAAGTGGTTATTATGTGTATTCCAAGTATATGATAGATGTTTATTTTGCATGCTATAATTGTATTAATACGGAAACGTTAATACATGTGTGTTTAATAAACAAACAGAAAGTTCCTAGTTATGCCTCTCTCATAAACTAGCTCGTTGATTAACAAGATGATCAAGGTTTCCTGATCATGGACATTGGATGTTGTTAATAACGGGATCACAACATTAGTGTAATGATGTGATGAACATTCATCCGAAGTATAGCATTACGATCAAAGTCATTGAGTTTATATTGCTATAACAACTTACGAAGTGATCATAGTCCTTAGACCATGAGATCATGTCAATCACTAACACCGGAAGAGTTTCTTGATAACATCAAACGTCACACCGTAACAGGGTGATTATAAAGATGGATTCAGAACTAACAAAGTGTTATGTTGAGGCTCATGGATCAAGAAGTGGAATTTGTTCATCCCGATGACGGATAGATATACTATGGGCCCTCTCGGTGATATCACATTGATTAGCTTGCAAGCAAGTGATTTGATCACTAGAATGTTATATCACAGGAACGAGAAAAGAGTGCATGTCGGTAACGAGATTAAACTAGGTATGGAGATACCAATGATCGAATCTCGGACATGTAATATATCGTGAAACAAAGGGATTAAGATACTAGCGTAAAAGGTTCCGACGATCACAAGAAAGTCATCGTTGAATGTGTGGGAGTTAGTATGGGTCTCCAGATCCCGCTTCTGATTATTGATCTGAGAGGGGTCTCGATCATGTCCGCATTATTCACGAACCGTAGGGTGACACACTTAAGAGACACCGACATCCAATTGGAGCAAAAGTTTCATGCCGAAAGAATGAACAAGCGCAGGAATTTATTTCACTAGATACCGAAACAGGTTTTCGGGTGAAATTGCATAAAGTGGTTATGCATGTGAAATAGAATTCTAGCAAGGGGTTATTTGTGAATGTTTGTCATTAAAGTAATTGACAAAATTCTGAATAAAATAAAAGAGTTTTATTTAATGAGAGTTTGCATTAAATTTGGTGGAAATTTAATGGGAATTTGAGTGGACTTTTGAGTGGAGGGAATTTAGAGGAGTTTTGTGAGTGGAGTGTCCACCCACATGAAGAGGGGAGGGCAAGGGGGTAGCCCCCATGCGCCGGCCACCCCCTTGGGGCTCCCCCCCCTCCTCCTATAAAAAGAGCCCCTCCTCCTCACTTGTCTCTCACACCTCCTCGTGAAGGATCTCTCTCCCCCTCTAGAATTTATCCCCCATGGTCTCGGACTAGCGAGATACATGTTCCCGGTGGCTATTCGGCAAGAAAGAGTTGTGCTTCCGCTGCATCGCTGGAGCGAGGAGGCGGAGGTTGCTCGGTGCCTCGAACGTGTGTGCGAGCACGGATGCGCTGCTGATTTGCGGCGCTAGGACTTCCTCTCGATCTTGAGATCGGCAAGAGATCGTCTACATCAACCACGAGTTGAACTCGTTAAGCTTTGTCGGTCTTCAAGGGTATGTTCTCTACGGATATACATCCGCCTGTTGTTTGTATCTAGTATATATAGATCTTGGTATATAGTTCACATCGTAGGAAAATTTTTGTTTTCTATGCTGCGAACCCTACAGTGGTATCAGAGCCGGATCTATGCGTAGATACTTTACACGGGTAGTACACATATGAGTATGTGGGCGATGATGATCATGTTGTTGCTCCTTTGTTGTGATTTTGGATATTGGTGGCATAGTGGGATGAAGCGGCCCGGACAAACTTTACATGTCCTCGCACATGAGACCTGTTCCACGCTTGACATGCAACTAGTTTGCATAAGTGGCTAGCGGGTGTCTGTCTCTCCTACTATAGTCAATATCTATTTTGCAAGCGAGTTGTCAACAATTTGATTATCCTCGTTGTGGTTCATGTTCGTAGGTAAGAACGGTTCTATCTCGAAAGCCCTAAGCCACGTAAAACTTGCAATGGATAAATTAGAGGCGTCTAGTTTAGATTGTTGCTGGGCTAGTGTTATGATATGGTAGTGTTGTAAGTAGAAGTATGAGATGATACTCTTACAACACACATAGCGTGTAAAATCCATAGACCTTGGATTTACACATATAGGTATGATAGTGATCATACCATGATGCACATGATGGAGATCATCTGCGGGAACCATATAATTTCACTAATAAACATATGATGTTTGGTTGCATCTTATATTGCTTGTTTAGCGCTTTGTCAAGCATAATAAGATGATCCCTCATTTAAATATCAAGATAAGAATGTGTTCTTCCTTTAGTATGCACCGATTATGTTTTCGTCGCTCCAAGACATCACGTGATGATCGGGTGTTCTTGGATCCACGACCATATTTCGGGTGTAAAACAGTTACACACGCAAATACTGAGGTTCTAACTTGGCGAGCCTAGCATGTACAGACATGGCCTCGGAACACAGACCGAAAGGTTAAGCATGAGTCATATAGTTGATATGATGCCCATTTGATGCTCGCCTTTGAAGCTATACCAACTCACGTGATGATCGGACTTGGTGTAGTGGATTTGGTTCATGTAATCACCAAAAGGACACGAGGGATGTCGCTTTTGAGTGGGAGTTCATTCGTAATATAGATTAGTTGAACTCGATCTATCATACACTTAGTCTAAACTTTACAAATTCTGTTGTAGATGGCACCACCTGCTTTTAATTTCAATGCGTTCATGGAGAAAGAGAAACTAGCAACGAACGGTAGCAACTTTACTGAATGGGCCATGAATTTGAGGATTCTCCTCTCTGCTGCACAAAAGCAATATGTGCTAGAAGCGCCGTTAGGCCCCCCACCTTTTGATGATGCCCCTGACGAGGAGAAGAATGTCTATCAGACTCGTCAGGAGGACCACAACTTAGTTCATTGCGGCATATTGTATGGGCTAGAGCCGGAACTTCGAAAGCGTTTCGAAAACGGCAATGCATTTGATACAATGGGTGAGTTGAAAATGATTTTCGACACACATGCTGCTGTAGAGAGCTACAATGCTTCAGAAAAGTTCTTTAGCTGCATGATGGAAGAGCACAGCTCCGTTAGTGAGCATGTACTCAAGATGTCGGGTTACGCCGATAAGCTTGTGTCCTTGGGAATAACGATTCCCATTGACTTAGGCATCCATCGTGTTCTGCAGTCTCTGCCACCTAGCTATAAGAGCTTCGTGATGAACTATAATATGCAAGGCATGAAGAAGTCTCTCCCCGAGCTTCTGTCAATGCTTAAAACTGCAGAAGTGGAGATCAAAAAGGAACATCAAGTGTTGATGATCAATAGGAACACTGGTTTCAAGAAAGACAAGAAGGAAAAACGGAAGGGAAGTAAGGGCGGCAAACCTGTTGCCGCGCCTGAAAAGAAACCCCGAGTTGGACCTAAGTCTGATTCCGAGTGCTACTATTGTAAGGGGACTGGCCACTGGAAGCGCAACTGCCCCAAGTATCTGGCAGACAAGAAGGCCGGCAAGGCAAACAAAGGTATATATGATATACATGTTATTGATGTGTACTTGACTAGTGCTCGCAGTAGCACCTGGGTATTTGATACCGGTTCAGTTGCTAATATTTGTAACTCGAATCAGGGGCTGCGGAACAAGCGACCGCTAGCAAGGGGTGAGATCAAGATGTGTGTCGGCAATGGATCAAACGTTGATGTAATCGCCGTCGGAACGCTGCCTCTCCACTTACCGTCGGGATTAGTCATAAACTTAAATAAATGTTATCTGGTGCCTGCACTGAGCATGAACATTGTATCTGGATCATGTTTGATGCAAAGTGGTTATTCATTTAAATCTGAGAACAATGGTTGTTCCATTTATATGAATGAAATCTTTTATGGTCATGCACCGATGATGAATGGTTTATTTCTGTTAGATCTCAATGATAATGTTACACATATTCATAATGTTGATGCTAAAAGGATTAAACTTAATGATGATATATCCGCATATATGTGGCACTGCCGTCTAGGTCATATTGGCATTAAACGCATGAAGAAGCTCCATTCAGATGGACTTTTGGAATCACTTGATTATGAATCATTTGATACATGTGAGCCATGCCTTATGGGCAAGATGACTAGAACGCCGTTTTCCGGTTCAATGGAACGGGCAACAGATTTATTGGAAATCATACATTCTGATGTATGTGGTCCAATGAGTGTGTCGGCGCGAGGTGGATATCGTTATTTTGTTACTTTCACGGATGATTTGAGTACATACGGTTATATCTACTTGATGAAACACAAGTCTGAAACCTTTGAAAAGTTCAAGGAATTTCAGAATGAAGTGGAAAATCATCGTAATAGAAAGATCAAATTTCTACGGTCTGACCGTGGAGGTGAGTATCTAAGTTACGAGTTTAGCACTCACATGAAAGAGTGTGGAATTGTTTCACAACTCACACCTGCCGGAACACCACAGCGAAATGGTGTGTCGGAACGTCGTAATCGTACTTTATTAGATATGGTTCGATCTATGATGTCTCTGACGGACTTGCCGTTGTCATTTTGGGGTTATGCACTAGAAACTGCTGCATTCACTTTAAATCGGGCACCATCTAAATCCGTTGAAAAGACACCGTATGAATTGTGGTTTGGAAACAAACCTAAGCTGTCATTTCTTAAGGTTTGGGGATGCGATGTTTATGTGAAGAAACTTCAACCGGATAAACTCGAACCCAAAGCGGAAAAATGCGTCTTCATAGGATACCCTAAAGAAACTATTGGGTATTCCTTCTATCACAGATCCGAGGGCAAGGTTTTTGTTGCCAAGAATGGATCCTTTCTAGAGAAAGAGTTTCTCGCGAAAGGTGTGAGTAGTCGGAAGGTAGAACTCGAAGAGGTTGTGGAACCTTCTCTTCAAAGTATGGCGAGTAGCGCAGCGCCGGAAGTTGTTCCGGAGTTGGCTCCACCTGTTGAAGAGGGAACTAATGATAATGATCATGAAACTCCGAAAGAGAGTACTACCGAACCTCGCAGGTCAAACAGGACGCGTGCAGCTCCCGAGCTGTACGGAAATCCTGTCATAAATTTCATGGTTGATGAAAACAATGACCCTGCGACGTATGAAGAAGCGATGATGAGCCCGGATTCCAACAAATGGTTAGAAGCCATGAAATCCGAGATGGAATCCATGTATGAAAATCAAGTTTGGAACTTGGTGGAATTACCTCACGACCGAAAGGCCGTGGAGAACAAATGGATTTTCAAAAGGAAAACTGATGCTGATGGTAATGTGACCATCTATAAAGCTCGACTTGTCGCAAAGGGGTTTCGACAAATTCAAGGAGTTGACTACGATGAGACTTTCTCTCCCGTAGCGATGCTAAAGTCAGTTAGGATTATGTTAGCAATTGCTGCATATTTCGATTATGAAATATGGCAGATGGATGTCAAAACCGCGTTTCTCAATGGTAATATTGAAGAAGAGTTGTATATGATACAACCAAAGGGTTTTGTCGATCCTAAGGATGCTAACAAGCTGTGCAAGCTTCAGCGATCCATCTATGGATTGAAGCAAGCATCACGAAGTTGGAATCTCCGCTTTGATGAGG
Organism: Avena atlantica; assembly: GCA_910589765.1. Taxonomy (NCBI): domain Eukaryota; kingdom Viridiplantae; phylum Streptophyta; class Magnoliopsida; order Poales; family Poaceae; genus Avena; species Avena atlantica. Next base: position 370,446,607 of record OU342736.1, read on the forward strand.
TGATCAAAGAGTTTGGATTTGTCCAAACTTATGGAGAAGCTTGTATTTACAAGAAAGTGAGTGGGAGCAATGTGGTATTTCTGATATTATATGTGGATGACATATTATTGATCGGAAATGATATAGAACTTTTAAACAGTGTTAAAAGTTATCTAAACAGCAAATTTTCAATGAAGGACCTAGGTGAAGCGTCATACATATTAGGCATAAAGATCTATAGAGATAGATCTAGGCGCCTAATAGGGCTATCGCAAAGTACATACCTTGATAAGATTTTAAAGAAGTTTAAAATGGACGGAAGTAAGAAGGGGTTCTTACCTATGTTGCAAGGCAAGACATTGAGTAAGACTCAAAGTCCGGCTTCGGCGGAAGAAAGAGAGATAATGGACAAAGTCCCCTATGCTTCAGCCATAGGCTCTATAATGTACGCCATGCTATGTACAAGACCGGATGTGGCACATGCTATTAGTTTGACTAGTAGGTACCAATCGGATCCAGGTTCGGAACACTGGATAGCGGTCAAGAATATCCTTAAGTACTTACGAAGAACTAGGGATATGTTTCTTGTATACGGAGGTGAAGAAGAGCTCGTCGCTAAGTGTTATGTCGACGCTAGCTTTGACACCGATCCGGATGACTCTAAGTCTCAATCCGGATACGTATTTCTCATGAATGGCGGAGCGGTTAGTTGGAGGAGCTCCAAACAACCTGTGGTAGCGGGATCAACAACGGAGGCCGAATATGTTGCTGCTTCGGAAGCAGCTCAGGAAGCAGTTTGGATGAAGGAGTTCATATCCGAACTAGGAGTTGTGGCAAACGCATTGGACCCAATGGTGATCTATTGTGACAACAATGGTGCCATTGCCAATGCCAAAGAGCCAAGGTCTCACAAGCATTCCAAGCATATTAAGCGCCGGTTTCACTCCATCCGCGAGCATGTCAAGGATGGAGATATAAAGATTTGTAAAGTACATACGGATCTCAATGTAGCAGATCCGTTGACTAAAACTCTCCCTAGAGCAAAACATGATCAACACCAGAACTCAATGGGTGTTAGATTTATCACTATGTAACTAGATTATTGTCTCTAGTGCAAGTGGGAGACTGAAGGGAATATGCCCTGAGAGGCAATAACAAAGTGGTTATTATGTGTATTCCAAGTATATGATAGATGTTTATTTTGCATGCTATAATTGTATTAATACGGAAACGTTAATACATGTGTGTTTAATAAACAAACAGAAAGTTCCTAGTTATGCCTCTCTCATAAACTAGCTCGTTGATTAACAAGATGATCAAGGTTTCCTGATCATGGACATTGGATGTTCTTAATAACGGGATCACAACATTAGTGTAATGATGTAATGAACATTCATCCGAAGTATAGCATTACGATCAAAGTCATTGAGTTTATATTGCTATAACAACTTACGAAGTGATCATAGTCCTTAGACCATGAGATCATGTCAATCACTAACACCGGAAGAGTTTCTTGATAACATCAAACGTCACACCGTAACAGGGTGATTATAAAGATGGATTCAGAACTAACAAAGTGTTATGTTGAGGCTCATGGATCAAGAAGTGGAATTTGTTCATCCCGATGACGGATAGATATACTCTGGGCCCTCTCGGTGATATCACATTGATTAGCTTGCAAGCAAGTGATTTGATCACTAGAATGTTATATCACAGGAACGAGAAAAGAGTGCATGTCGGTAACGAGATTAAACTAGGTATGGAGATACCAATGATCGAATCTCGGACATGTAATATATCGTGAAACAAAGGGATTAAGATACTAGCGTAAAAGGTTCCGACGATCACAAGAAAGTCATCGTTGAATGTGTGGGAGTCAGTATGGGTCTCCAGATCCCGCTTCTGATTATTGATCTGAGAGGGGTCTCGATCATGTCCGCATTATTCACGAACCGTAGGGTGACACACTTAAGAGACACCGACATCCAATTGGAGCAAAAGTTTCATGCCGAAAGAATGAACAAGCGCAGGAATTTATTTCACTAGATACCGAAACAGGTTTTCGGGTGAAATTGCATAAAGTGGTTATGCATGTGAAATAGAATTCTAGCAAGGGGTTATTTGTGAATGTTTGTCATTAAAGTAATTGACAAAATTCTGAATAAAATAAAAGAGTTTTATTTAATGAGAGTTTGCATTAAATTTGGTGGAAATTTAATGGGAATTTGAGTGGACTTTTGAGTGGAGGGAATTTAGAGGAGTTTTGTGAGTGGAGTGTCCACCCACATGAAGAGGGGAGGGCAAGGGGGCAGCCCCCATGCGCCGGCCACCCCCTTGGGGTTCCCCCCCCCCCCCCCCTCCTCCTATAAAAGGAGCCCCTCCTCCTCACTTGTCTCTCACACCTCCTCGTGAAGGATCTCTCTCCCCCTCTAGACAAAGAAGATGGCTAGAACTTATCAAGGATTACGATTTAAGTTTGCAATACCATCCCGGTAAAGCAAATGTAGTAGCAGATGCTCTAAGTCGTAAGACATTTGTAAATGGCCTTACAAAAGGGGAATTGCCAGAAGATTTGTGTAAGCAATTCAAGGAACTCAGATTGGAGATTGTACCAGAAGGGCATCTCATGTCCTTAGATGTTCAACCCACTCTTTTGGACAAGATCCGAGAACTTCAGAAGACTGATGAGGAAATTGAAAAGATTAAAGTAAACATTGGTCTAGGGAAAGCCAAGAGTTTTCATGTTGATGAACAGGGTACTTTATGGCACGGGAAACGTATATGTGTTCCACAAGACCCAGAGTTGCGGAAACTGATCTTACAAGAAGGTCACAACTCTCCATATTCTATTCACCCAGGAAACACCAAGATGTACATGGATATGAAAGAAAGATTTTGGTGGAACAATCTCAAAAGAGACATCGCCGAACATATCGCTTTGTGTGATGTGTGTAGCAGAGTCAAAGCGGAGCACCAGAAACCAGCAGGTCTGCTTCAACCACTGCCTGTTCCTGAATGGAAGTGGGAAAATATTGGTATGGATTTCATTACCGGATTACCAAGGACCAGATCAGGGTATGATTCCATATGGGTAGTGGTAGATCGCCTAACAAAAGTGGCTCATTTTATACCTGTGAAGACCACCTATACAAGTGCCAAGTTAGCAAAAATTTACATGAGCAGAATTGTATGCCTTCATGGAGTGCCAAAGAGTATTGTGTCTGATAGAGGAACTCAGTTCACATCTCACTTTTGGAGACAATTACATGAATCCTTAGGAACGAGATTAGAATTCAGCACTGCTTTTCATCCTCAAACGGATGGACAAACAGAAAGGACCAATCAAATTCTTGAGGATATGTTGAGAGCTTGTGCTTTAGACTATGGCGCAAGTTGGGATGAAAGTTTACCTTACGCAGAGTTCTCCTACAACAACAGTCATCAGTCTAGTATTGGAATGGCACCATTTGAGTTACTCTATGGAAGGAAGTGTACCACCCCATTGTTATGGAATGGTGTGGGCGAAAGGAGTTTATTTGGACCTGATCTTATCAAAGAAGCCGAAGAAAAAGTCAAATTGATTAAGGACAGGTTGAAGATAGCACAAACCCGACAGAAGAGCTACGCGGATTCTAAGCGTAGAGAAGTCACCTACGAAGTGGGGGATAGAGCTTATCTCAGAGTATCACCACTTCGTGGAGTGAAAAGATTTGGAGTCAAAGGAAAGTTGGCACCAAGATATGTTGGGCCATTCAAGATTCTAAGTCGCAAGGGAGAAGTTGCATATGAAGTGGAATTACCAGAATCTCTATCAGCAGTCCATAACGTATTTCATGTGAGTCAACTTAAGAAATGTCACCCAGAAATGGAAGAGTCTTCTTTGAAGGATACCATACCTTTGGAAGAAGTTCAACTAGAAAGTGATCTCACTTATGAAGAAAAGCCTGTCAAGATTTTAGAGACCGCAGAGAGAGTCACCCGGACCAAGACTATCAAATTTTGTAAAGTACAATGGAACCATCACTCCGAAGAGGAAGCAACATGGGAAAGAGAAGATGATCTTCGGAAAGACCACCCTCACCTATTTGCTAGCCAAACCGAATCTCGAGGGCGAGATTCATCTTAAGGGGGTTAGATTTGTAACATCCCAAAAATCATAGTTTCAAAACTCATTCATATCACTTTGCATCATTCATTCATTTAGGGTTTTTCTCAAAAATCATTTAGGAATGGAATATGAGTTATGATTTCATGTGGGCAAATTGTCCCAATTGAACATCATCCTGTTGAAATTTGAATGCTTAAATACTTCAAAGCTTGCCTTCATTGATGAAAAGATTAGGAAAATTTTTAAACCCCAAAGATTTCAAATTTTGAAGTAAATACTAAAATCCATTTCAAATGTTTGCAAACAGGAACAAAACCCTAATTACTATTAAAACCAAGCTGGACCAAGCTTTGCAATGAAACCACTTAGTTTTGTGACTGTTTTAAATCCACAAAACCCTACAAAAATTTCCAAGGCAATCTGATTTCAAAAAGGATTTGAATTCATACCAAAATTCATACCAGAAAATGGAAATAGAAAAAGAAAAGAGCATCTGAATAAAAAAAGGGCCACGCGGCTAGGATCTGGCCCAGCAGAAGAACGAGCCCAGTAAGCCCACCGGGGACTTCTTTTTCTTCTCACACGCGCGAGCACACGCGCTGAGCCGCTGACAGCCAGACCCCACCAGAATCCTGCGCGTATCACTGACAAGCGGGCCAACCCCACGTCAGCGTCGTCTCCACCCGCACGACGCATTCATCCCCAAATCAACACGGGCGTTTCTGGTCTTGATTCGTGGCATCAATTCGAGTTATGGGCAGGATGATTCTCACTCGCGACAAGGCTATAAGAAACCCCTCTGTCCCCTCTCTCTTTTCCCCAAAACCCCAAGCACTGAACGCCCCCAGGCTGCGCGCATTGCTCTCTGCAACTCCGCCGTCTCCGACGACTGCGCCGGCGAATTCCGGTGAGTCTCGAGTTTCCCCCAGTCTCGCGTTCACGCTATCTTGTTCAGAGAACCCCTGTGCATCTTCTGACGCTCGCCGTTTGCTTTCGCATGACCCCTAGCGTTGGCAACGTCGACGACTGACCGCCACCGTCTCCTGCAAGAACTCCGACGACCTCCCTTCGTAAGTAACCACCGCCCCTTGACCTCTGACTGATACGCCCTGAATCCACTTCGTTTTGCGCATCTGACAGTACCCCTGAATTGACTTAGCGCGACGAGGAACCTCGCCAACGTCGACAACTGACCGTGGCAGACGCGTTCGCGAACTCCGGCGAGCAATCCCCGTAAGTTTCGAGCGCCCCTTGCTTTCTTGTTCACCCGAGCATGTTCGTAGTTGTCCTGCGCATCGTCTAAACCCATTAGTTCATGCTCTGGCAACGCAGAACGTCGGCAGCGACTCCGACGACCCCCACCTGACGCCAGACGCAACTCCGACGAGGTCTAGAGCCCATCTCCGAACGCCCCTCCACAAGTCAGTACCACGACGAGCTTCAGCAGCCTCCGGCGAACCTGGTAATACCCCTCTCCCTCTCGCGGGCGACCTAGAACGCCGGCACCGCCACTGACTGACGCGCCGCCGCCTATCACCGCCGGCAGCGCCGCTCGTTTTTGCTTAGAGGAATCTTAGCCGTTAGATCTGGATCCTACGCGTAGAAACACTTCACTTATCGAAGGGGTAAGGACAGATCTGAGCCGCGCAACGTTAGTTAGATCCAACGGCTCAGAAAGGTGATCCAGTGCGAACCGGTACGCGCCAGTAGAAACGCGACGCGTGGCAAGGTTTAGATTAAAAACAGAATTTAAACCTGATTTTGATTCAAACTTCAAATGTTTATAACTTTTGAACCACACGTTGGATTTTTACAAACTTTATACCATTGGATTCAGTGAAACAAGACCATTCTGAATATCCACTTTATTTAGCATATAGTAACAGTTAAAAATGATTTTTATTATGGAACATGTTTAGGACTATTTTAGATATAGTTTTATTCTTGAATATTGTTTTGGGCCAAATAAGTTTAGTTGGCAAACTTGTGTCTTGATAGGTTTCTGTACTCATGAACACACTTGGTTTAATTTTCAAAAAATCACCACTTAGTAGATTCTTGCATGCATGCATTCATATTATTTTTGGTTGTATATATATATTGTGTGTAATTGTATGCTATTGTTTCTTGTGTAGATTTTGCTAGTGATTGTGATTGTGAGGAGTGCTACTCTCCCCATTACCAAGGCAAGTGATATTTTCATGAATTTCCTGTCCTAAGTTTTATACTTGCATTAGATATTTTGCTAAAGTAAATGCATGATATTTTGCTTAGTGCTAAGATGGGAAATCCTAAGTAGAGTGAAGTAGTGGAAAGGCTAGAGAAATTCTCCTAAGTTAAGATACCATACCTTGCTTAGCCTAGCTTATAGTAAACAAGGGTGGTGCACATTTATATGGTATATGATAAAAATATTCTAAGTCAAGAGACTTATATTTTCTTAATAAAACAACTAAGGCAAATGAACCCCTGGGTGGAATGGAAAGATTGGGTTATGTTGAGTGGTTACACAAGGCCATGGACTTGGGTTGTGTATCTCACTTGTGGAATGCCACCCAGGCACAAAGGGATTTGGAGGCCAAGTGTTGAGAAAGCTTACAGTGCAACCACTTGGCAATATGGGCTCTGCCTTGATCATATAGGTTGCTAGAACTTAGTCACTTGGACAATTGGTGGTAGTTGGGTTGATAGGTTGGAGCGCGTCCATTTTGACTAAGGAAAGGCTTCTGAAAGGTCCTGTCTTGGGAAACCAAGTCTGGTGGGGAAAGTGCACAACCTCTGCAGATGGAAAACCTAAGTACTTAGCCTAGTCCAAGGAAATGGACAATTTGAGCATCAAGACATGGAAGCTACAAAAATCTCATCACTCCAACTTCTAAGTAAAACTTGTGGGTAAACAAGGGTGAAGGACCCCAATGTCTATTGGTGGTTTCTTTGGGAATGATTTTGACAAAGAAAAACTTAGCAGTTTCAACTAATAGGAAAAATCTATTTTCAAGCAAAAGCAAGCCAAGCTACACTTAGCCAAATTGCATATAGTTATATAGTCCACTTAAAAATATACTAAGGTATCACTTGCCAATACTATTCCAAAAGTATTGACCCTCTGTGGCTGTAACTTGTGATGTTGCAGGTTACTCCGATGATGATTAGGAGTCATGAGTCTACACTCAACATGCTTGCCTGTGGCACATGAAGATGAAGACTTGTGTTTATTTATTTGTTCCATAAAACTCTTGTATTAGGCCTATGGCCATGAGTTGTAAAAGACTATATTTTATCTCTGGAATGAATGTAATAAACGACCTTTGTATCTGTGTACTTCATCTTAAACTGTGGATGCTAGCATTGATCCAGGGACTAGCATTGCAATCACAGGGATCCTTTCCTTTATAAAGGAGGGGTCTAGCAGAGCACGGATGCGCTGCTGATTTGCGGCGCTAGGACTTCCTCTCGATCTTGAGATCGGCAAGAGATCGTCTACATCAACCACGAGTTGAACTCGTTAAGCTTTGTCGGTCTTCAAGGGTATGTTCTCTACGGATATACATCCGCCCGTTGTTTGTATCTAGTATATATAGATCTTGGTATATAGTTCACATCGTAGGAAAATTTTTGTTTTCTATGCTGCGAACCCTACACAACGAGCTAGTTTATGAGAGAGGCATAACTAGGAACTTTCTGTTTGTTTATTAAACACACATGTATTAACGTTTCCGTATTAATACAATTATAGCATGCAAAATAAACATCTATCATATACTTGGAATACACATAATAAACACTTTATTATTGCCTCTCAGGGCATATTCCCTTCAGTCTCCCACTTGCACTAGAGACAATAATCTAGTTACATAGTGATAAATCTAACACCCATTGAGTTCTGGTGTTGATCATGTTTTGCTCTATGGAGAGTTTTAGTCAACGGATCTGCTACATTGAGATCCGTATGTACTTTATAAAAATTTATATCTCCATCCTTGACATGCTCGTGGATGGAGTGAAACCGGCGCTTAATATGCTTGGAATGCTTGTGAGACCTTGGCTCTTTGGCATTGGCAATGGCACCATTGTTGTCATAATAGATCACCATTGGGTCCAACGCGTTTGCCACCACTCCTAGTTCGGATATGAACTCCTTCATCCAAACTGCTTCCTGAGCCGCTTCTGAAGCAGCAACATATTCGGCCTCCGTTGTTGATCCCGCTACCACAGGTTGTTTGGAGCTCCTCCAACTAACCGCTCCGCCATTCATGAGAAATACGTATCCGGATTGAGACTTAGAGTCATCCGGATCGGTGTCAAAGCTAGCGTCGACATAACACTTAGCGACGAGCTCTTCTTCACCTCCGTATACAAGAAACATATCCTTAGTTCTTCGTAAGTACTTAAGGATATTCTTGACCGCTATCCAGTGTTCCGAACCTGGATCCGATTGGTACCTACTAGTCAAACTAATAGCATGTGCCACATCCGGTCTTGTACATAGCATGGCGTACATTATAGAGCCTATGGCTGAAGCATAGGGGACTTTGTCCATTATCTTTCTTTCTTCCGCCGAAGCCGGACTTTGAGTCTTACTCAATGTCTTGCCTTGCAACATAGGTAAGAACCCCTTCTTACTTCCGTCCATTTTAAACTTCTTTAAAATCTTATCAAGGTATGTACTTTGCGATAGCCCTATTAGGCGTCTCGATCTATCTCTATAGATCTCTATGCCTAATATGTATGATGCTTCACCTAGGTCCTTCATTGAAAATTTGCTGTTTAGATAACTTTTAACACTGTTTAAAAGATCTATATCATTTCCGATCAATAATATGTCATCCACATATAATATCAGAAATGCCACATTGCTCCCACTCACTTTCTTGTAAATACAAGCTTCTCCATAAGTTTGGACAAATCCAAACTCTTTGATCACCTCATCAAAGCGGAGATTTCAACTTTGTGATGCTTGCTTCAATCCATAGATGGATCGCTGAAGCTTGCACACCTTGTTAGCATCCTTAGGATCGACAAAACCCTTTGGTTGTATCATATACAACTCTTCTTCAATATTACCATTGAGAAACGCGGTTTTGACATCCATCTGTCATATCTCATAATCGAAATATGCAACAATTGCTAACATAATCCTAACTGACTTTAGCATCGCTACGGGAGAGAAAGTCTCATCGTAGTCAACTCCTTGAATTTGTCGAAACCCCTTTGCAACAAGTCGAGCTTTATAGACGGTCACATTACCATCAGCATCAGTTTTCCTTTTGAAAATCCATTTGTTCTCCACGGCCTTTCGGTCGTGAGGTAATTCCACCAAGTTCCAAACTTGATTTTCATACATGGATTCCATCTCGGATTTCATGGCTTCTAACCATTTGTTGGAATCCGGGCTCATCATCGCTTCTTCATACGTCGCAGGGTCATCATTTTCATCAACCATGAAATTCATGACAGGATTTCCGTACAGCTCGGGAGCTGCACGCGTCCTGTTTGACCTGCGAGGTTCGGTAGTACTCTCTTTAGGAGTTTCATGATCATTATCATTAGTTCCCTCTTCAACAGGTGGAGCCAACTCCGGAAAAACTTCCGGCGTTGCGCTACTCGCCATACTTCAAAGAGAAGGTTCCACAACCTCTTCGAGTTCTACCTTCCGACTACTCACACCTTCCGCGAGAAACTCTTTCTCTAGAAAGGATCCATTCTTGGCAACAAAAACCTTGCCCTCGGATCTGTGATAGAAGGAATACCCAATAGTTTCTTTAGGGTATCCTATGAAGACGTATTTTTCCGCTTTGGGTTCGAGTTTATCCGGTTGAAGTTTCTTCACATAAACATCGCATCCCCAAACTTTAAGAAATGACAGCTTAGGCTTGTTTCCAAACCACAATTCATACGGTGTCTTTTCAACGGATTTAGATGGTGCCCGATTTAAAGTGAATGCAGCAGTTTCTAGTGCATAACCCCAAAATGACAACGGCAAGTCCGTCAGAGACATCATAGATCGAACCATATCTAATAAAGTATGATTACGATGTTCCGACACACCATTTCGCTGTGGTGTTCCGGCAGGTGTGAGTTGTGAAACAATTCCACACTCTTTCATGTGAGTGCTAAACTCGTAACTTAGATACTCACCTCCACGGTCGTACCGTAGAAATTTGATCTTTCTATTACGATGATTTTCCACTTCATTCTGAAATTCCTTGAACTTTTCAAAGGTTTCAGACTTGTGTTTCATCAAGTAGATATAACCGTATCTACTCAAATCATCCGTGAAAGTAACAAAATAAAGATATCCACCTCGCGCCGACACACTCATTGGACCACATACATCAGAATGTATGATTTCCAATAAATCTTTCGCCCGTTCCATTGAACCGGAAAACGGCGTTCTAGTCATCTTGCCCATAAGGCATGGCTCACATGTATCAAATGATTCATAATCAAGTGATTCCAAAAGTCCATCCGAATGGAGCTTCTTCATGCGTTTAACGCCAATATGACCTAGACGGCAGTGCCACATATATGCGGATATATCATCATTAAGTTTAATCCTTTTAGCATCAACATTATGAATATGTGTAACATTATCATCGAGATCTAATAGAAATAAACCATTCATCATCGGTGCATGACCATAAAAGATTGCATTCACATAAATGGAACAACCATTGTTCTCGGATTTAAATGAATAACCACTTCGCATCAAACACGATCCAGATACAATGTTCATGCTCAGTGCAGGCACCAGATAACATTTATTCAAGTTTATAACTAATCCCGACGGTAAGTGGAGAGGCAGCGTTCCGACGGCGATCACATCAACGCTTGATCCATTGCCGACACGCATCTTGACCTCACCCCTTGCTAGCGGTCGCTTGTTCCGCAGCCCCTGATTCGAGTTACAAATATTAGCAACTGAACCGGTATCAAATACCCAGGTGCTACTGCGAGCATTAGTCAAGTACACATCAATAACATGTATATCATATATACCTTTGTTTGCCTTGCCGGCCTTCTTGTCTGCCAGATACTTGGGGCAGTTGCGCTTCCAGTGGCCAGTCCCCTTACAATAGTAGCACTCGGAATCAGACTTAGGTCCAACTCGGGGTTTCTTTTCAGGCGCGACAACAGGCTTGCCGCCCTTACTTCCCTTCCGTTTTCCCTTCTTGTCTTTATTGAAACCAGTGTTCCTATTGATCATCAACACTTGATGTTCCTTTTTGATCTCCACTTCTGCAGTTTTAAGCATTGACAGAAGCTCGGGGAGAGACTTCTTCATGCCTTGCATATTATAGTTCATCACGAAGCTCTTATAGCTAGGTGGCAGAGACTGCAGAACACGATGGATGCCTAAGTCAATGGGAATCGATATTCCCAAGGACACAAGCTTATCGGCGTAACCCGACATCTTGAGTACATGCTCACTAACGGAGCTGTGCTCTTCCATCATGCAGCTAAAGAACTTTTCTGAAGCGTTGTAGCTCTCTACATTAGCATGTGTGTCGAAAATCATTTTCAACTCACCCATTGTATCAAATGCATTGCCGTTTTCGAAACGCTTTCGAAGTTCCGGCTCTAGCCCATACAATATGCCGCAATGAACTAAGTTGTGGTCCTCCTGACGAGTCTGATAGACATTCTTCTCCTCGTCAGGGGCATCATCTAAAGGTGGGGGGCCTAACGGCGCTTCTAGCACATATTGCTTTTGTGCAGCAGAGAGGAGAATCCTCAAATTCATGGCCCATTCGGTAAAGTTGCTACCGTTTGTTGCTAGTTTCTCTTTCTCCATGAACACATTGAAATTAAAAGCAGGTGGTGCCATCTACAACAGAATTTGTAAAGTTTAGACTAAGTGTATGATAGATTGAGTTCAACTAATCTATATTACGAATGAACTCCCACTCAAAAACGACATCCCTCGTGCCTTTTTGGTGATTACATGAACCAAATCCACTACACCAAGTCCGATCATCACGTGAGTCGGTATAGCTTCAAAGGCGAGCATCAAATGGGCATCATATCAACTATATGACTCATGCTTAACCTTTCGGTCCGTGTTCCGAGGCCATGTCTGTACATGCTAGGCTCGCCAAGTTAGAACCTTAGTATTCGTGTGTGTAACTGTTTTACACCCGAAATATGGTCGTGGATCCAAGAACACCCGATCATCACGTGATGTCTTGGAGCGACGAAAACATAATCGGTGCATACTAAAGGAAGAACACATTCTTATCTTGATATTTAAATGAGGGATCATCTTATTATGCTAACAAAGCGCTAAACAAGCAATATAAGATGCAATCAAACATCATATGTTTATTAGTGAAATTATATGGTTCCCGCAGATGATCTCTATCATGTGCATCGTGGTATGATCACTATCATATCTATATGTGTAAATCCAAGGTCTATGGATTTTACACGCTATGTGTGTTGTAAGAGTATTATCTCATACTTCTACTTACAACACTACCATATCATAACACTAGCCCAGCAACAATCTAAACTAGACGCCTCTAATTTATCCATTGCGAGTTTTACGTGGCTTAGGGATTTCGAGATAGAACCGTTCTTACCTACGAACATGAACCACAACGAGTATAATCAAATTGTTGACAACTCGCTTGCAAAATAGATATTGACTATAGTAGGAGAGACAGACACCCGCTAGCCACTTATGCAAACTAGTTGCATGTCAAGCGTGGAACAGGTCTCATGTGCAAGGACATGTAAAGTTTGTCCGGGCCGCTTCATCCCACTATGCCACCAATATCCAAAATTACAACAAAGGAGCAACAACATGATCATCATCGCCCACATACTCATATGTGTACTACCCGTGTAAAGTATCTACGCATAGATCCGGCTGTGATACCACTGTAGGGTTCGCAGCATAGAAAACAAAAAAATTCCTACGATGTGAACTATATACCAAGATCTATCTACTAGATACAAACAACGGGCAGATGTATATCCGTAGAGAACATACCCTTGAAGACCGACAAAGCTTAACGAGTTCAACTCGTGGTTGATGTAGACGATCTCTTGCCGATCTCAAGATCGAGAGGAAGTCCTAGCGCCGCAAATCAGCAGCGCATCCGTGCTCGCACACACGTTCGAGGCACCGAGCAACCTCCGCCTCCTCGCTCCAGCGATGCAGCGGAAGCACAACTCTTTCTTGCCGAATAGCCACTGGGAACATGTATCTCGCTAGTCCGAGACCATGGGGGATAAATTCTAGAGGGGGAGAGAGATCCTTCACGAGGAGGTGTGAGAGACAAGTGAGGAGGGGGCTCCTTTTATAGGAGGAGGAGGGAACCCCAAGGGGGTGGCCGGCGCATGGGGCTGCCCCCTTGCCCTCCCCTCTTCATGTGGGTGGACACTCCACTCACAAATCTCCTTTAAATTCCCTCCACTCAAAAGTCCACTCAAATTCCCATTAAATTTCCACCAAATTTAATGCAAACTCTCATTAAATAAAACTCTTATTTTATTCAGAATTTTGTCAATTAATTTAATGACAAACATTCACAAATAACCCCTTGCTAGAATTCTATTTCACATGCATAACCACTTTATGCAATTTCACCCGAAAACCTGTTTCGGTATCTAGTGAAATAAATTCCTGCGCTTGTTCATTCTTTCGGCATGAAACATTTGCTCCAATTGGATGTCGGTGTCTCTTAAGTGTGTCACCCTACGGTTCGTGAATAATGCGGACATGATTGAGACCCCTCTCGGATCAATAATCAGAAGCGGGATCTGGAGACCCATACTGACACCCACACATTCAACGATGACTTTCTTGTGATCGTCGGAACCTTTTACGCTAGTATCTTAATCCCTTTGTTTCATGATATATTACATGTCCGAGATTCGATCATCGGTATCTCCATACCTAGTTTGATCTCATTACCGACATGCACTCTTTTCTCGTTCCTGTGATATAACATTCTAGTGATCAAATCACTTGCTTGCAAGCTAATCAATGTGATATCACCGAGAGGGCCTAGAGTATATCTATCCGTCATCGGGATGAACAAATTCCACTCTCGATCCATGAGCCTCAACATAACACTTTATTAGTTCTGAATCCATCTTTATAATCACCCTGTTACGGTGTGACGTTTGATGTTATCAAGAAACTCTTCCGGTGTTAGTGATTGACATGATCTCATGGTCTAAGGATTAGGATCACTTCGTAAGTTGTTATAGCAATATAAACTCAATGACTTTGATCGTAATGCTATACTTCGGATGAATGTTCATCACACCATTACACTAATGTTGTGATCCCGTTATTAACAACATCTAATGTCCATGATCAGGAAACCTTGATCATCTTGTTAATCAACGAGCTAGTTTATGAGAGAGGCATAACTAGGAACTTTCTGTTTGTTTATTAAACACACATGTATTAACGTTTCCGTATTAATACAATTATAGCATGCAAAATAAACATCTATCATATACTTCGAATACACATAATAAACACTTTATTATTGCCTCTCAGGGCATATTCCCTTCAGGCATTGACTCATGACAATGGTGCTCGCTATGGCATAATGAGCACCAACATGTCAGAGGTATACAATGCAGTGCTTAAAGGTGACTGAGCTCTCCCTATTACTGCGCTGGTTGCTAAAACATGGTCCCGCACAGTGGCATACTTTGCAGATAGAGTTCAACTAGCGTATTCACGAGTGCAGATGAACAAACAATGGTCTGAAGCTATGCAAGATCACTTGGCCATAAAAATAGAAAAAATCAAAGACTCATGGTAGCAGAGTGATGGACTCACTTAGGAAGAGGTGGGAGATCAGAACAAGGCAAAAATAAGTGGGTGGCTACTTGAGAGGGGAACAAAGCAAGAGGTCACACTCGATCCAACGGCATGCGAATGCACCTGCAAGAAGCCTTTGCTTTATCATTGGAAGCACATACCCAATTCTATGATTTTCCTCCAGTTGTGATCTCGGGAGCACATACCCGTTGGACGGCCGATGATAGAAGATTCAGTGCATTCATATAGTGGTCACCACATCCAGTTTGATTACGCGACCATGGGTACCGGGTGGACATATGGCGTATTACGTTGGGCCCGTGATTTGGCTTCGAAGTGCTATCCTCTTTACCATGAAGATTTCGAGACCATACATCATTCTTCTATTACATGAAATGTGTGGCATGAAGATTATGTAACGCACGTGGCTAGGGATAGGGGTTTAGCAACTGATTGCTATCGAGACCTGGAGCTTTGGTGGACATGTTGTCACCTTGTGTTCCTGTATATGGTGGAGCCGCAGAACCCCGAGCGTGTGATGCGGCAACTTGATCTCTACCAGGAGGTCTCTCCCCCGCCTCCCAACTGTGTCGAGTCTACATTTCACGAGTACGTTCTTAATCTTAAATCAGTTTAAATTTATACAATGTTTTTGTTAAATATTATAACAATGGTTATACGCATTTCAGACAAAGCAATCAAGGGAGAAAGAATCATAATTGGCTGCACACCCAGAAGCTATGGATATATCAATGGAATTCGAACAAGCTTGTGAAGATAATTCCAGAAAATAGGTAATTTTTTTAGATTATTTAAATTTTTGTTGGTATGCTTAAGACACTGAACATGCAGGGTGTTTTCCAATAGTACGTGGAATGCTTATATGACATGGTACAATGCGAGCACATGTTCTAAGCTCATCCGCGCTCCAACGGATAGGCCAGCACACCGCACACGTCAAGAGCAGCTAGAGGGAGGGATAGAACGTACTGCAGCAAACCGTCATGATGAAACGGTATATATATTTTTAGCATTATATTTATAATTCTATATTTACGAGAATAACATTGGTCGTTATTTTCAGCTAAGTAGGCAGCATAGCATAATGACGGATGCGTGAAATAGTTAGAGAGAACCTGCGTGAAATAGTTAGAGAGAACCCTCGATCCATGTCGAATACCATCAAGAGTAGGTTGAGGCGTATTTTTCAGAATGCTTTGCATACCGCTACTAATTGGAGTTGTGGCTGAGCGGATGATGTTATGCTAGGACAGTATAACATGTCTGAGTCTTTCTCGTCGCGGCCGAGTGAAGCGAGAGCAAGCCTAGGAAATCCAGCACGCAACGCCTCTATGCATGAGAATGTACGTATTTTCTACACTTAAAAATCTGTTTTAGCAAAACAATTATTATAATCTTCTTGTGCTGACAGATTAGAACACGCCAAAACACTACTCTTATACGTACATCATCGAGGATTACCGTAAAACCCTTTAGGCCTAAATCTTCAAGACAACCGCCAACATTTGAGTCCAATACTTTTGCAGTACCAGTCAACGTCTCCAAACCTTTTTTTCAAGTGACCAGAAACTGCAGTGCTGAACTGCAGATCAGCGCTGAAAATTAGTACGTACGTACAGATGCAAGCCTGAAGAACCCCGAGTCTTGGCGGTAGCTTACCATCGTTCTCTTATCCTTTCCAGAAGACATTCGACAGCCTCTCATCATCAGTCCCGTAGCCTTCACCACCTCCTCGAGACCATCCCCCAACCAAACGAAAAGTCATCACCAACCAGTACTACCACTCCTCTATAAACAGGAGTGCTGCACATTTAATGGTTTGCTGGGAGCAGACTTTGACACGGGCGAAAATGGCGCCATGCTGGAAAAGTCAGGCAAGGTCACTCTCAGTCTCAGGTTCACCTACGAGATCGAGATGGAGGTCGCTCTTGGGCGGCCAGCAAACTCGACTATTCGGTGACCCTCGGACAGGTAGACACGCACACACGTCCGGTCCCCAGCGTCAATGTCTCAAAATCAGGATCAGGTGCTTTTCTTCTCGACGTGTATATTCTGCTCCTCCCCTTTGGTCAATTCTGAAGGTTCTAACATGAGCGTGACCCGGACATAGCTAAGATGCTCTCTACTACTAATCACCGATTCATCTACTGACGGTCTGACGCCAACAGGTGGTGGCAAGTAACCACATGGCAGGTCCTAATCCGCGAACAGAACATGGTCATGTTTACACTTATTTTTCTTTCAAGGAAGAAGTCTAAGATGCCGATGCTGCGTCTCCGGCAGCATTTTCTAACTTCTAAGGACGTGTTTTGTTGTTATGATCCAGGGGGGAATGTCTTGGCCTGTTTCAGAATATTTTAGTTTTATAGTTGCGAGGTCAAAGTGTCGAAATGGCGACGCTTTTCCACTCCGACGACTCGCGGAATGTTCTTTTGTTAAAGAAAAAGGAGATGACAGCGGCTCTGACGCAACGGTCTTAAATGTCTGTATCCAATGTAGACATCGAAAAGGAGAGATCACCATCACGGTCTTTATTCTGTAATAAACCTGAATGAATCATCTAGTAGTCAAATTACGCCTCCCCTACGTCCCCATCGTTTCACAGGCCTTTCCACTCCCAGTAACGAACCAAGGGAAGGGGGTCATGCGCTCATGCTGAACCTGTGTGTGTGTGTGTGTGTGATGCAGCGGGCTGCGGCTACAAGGTTTCACCCAAGGCGTTCACAGATCAGAAAAAGACCGATGGTCACCCGGGGTGCAGCGCGTCCTAGGCTAGGACGCCGCAAAGAAGATCGCAGGCAGCCTGCAAATTCGGAGGCATCGCCAGCGGGCAGCAGCGGCCCCCTCCTCCGCAACCGATTCGAGCGAGACGACGACGACCGCTGCTGCCTGCTGTCAGAGCTGCGGTAGAGCAGCAGCCGGTCCCTCCCGCGATTGCCCCCGATCACATGGTGCTACGTGCTACCAGGGGGCCCAGTCCAGACTCCAGCAGAGACAGACATGTGACGCGCCGTCGTCGTTTAGCCGGGAACTCGGATACGTTCGGATTTCGAGCGGGCGGGAATCGGGATCGCTCAACAACCCTCCCCTCCCCCCCGCGCGCGCTCCACGCCGGCCGCGACAAAAAACTGTACTGCTAGCTGGCCCGGGCACGGCAGCCACCACCGTTGAAACAGAGCCCAGCCCGTCAGTCAGTTTCGTGCACAGCACAGACATGTATACTCCGGTACGCGCCTGCTAGAGTCGTGGCGCTGTCGAGTCCAGGGAGATAAGTTTGGGACAGTTTGTTGAGCCGATCGCGATGTACCATTACCTACAGATCGTACTGCCGGCTACTAGATGGCGATTGGATCATCCAAACAGCAACCAGATAATCTCGACGGCCCCTCAATGTTCCCCTTCACTCTCAAGCCCCCACCATTCGTACCACCTCGCATCTATTAATGAACAATGACCCGCAATGATCACCAACAGGCGAGCCACTATGCGCATCAGGAAATTCAATTCAATTCAATCCAGCTTCCCTCCGTCCCTCCATGGTCCTGCTCCAGTTCGAAACAGTCTCGGATCACCGAAAGCGCCGCCGGATCGAGTGCACGTAGCTCTCAGGAACTGGAGCCATCATCGACCAGATGCCACAGACCACCGGACAGACCACCCAAAGCGCATGACCCACAGGGCCGCATTGGTCATGTCTATCGGCAACAACTACTACTCCACATGACAGCAACAACCAGATGGAGCGAGGCAAACTCATGAATGGATCGTTTCGCCAGGGAGTTCAGTTCCAGACAATAGATTGGGTTCGAGCAATTACTTACATGGATGGATAGCTAAAAAACCAATCTAATCAGCTAAGTAGTAGTAGTAGTAGTAGTAGTAGTAGTAGTAGTAGTAGTAGTAGCTAGAGCAATTAAGCAATCACACGGTTGGACGATAGGTTCCTAAGACACCACCAATCACCCAGAGAACACACACACACAATCAGTTAACATTCAAGATTTGCTTGCTAATAATAACAAGATGAAAAACAGCCCGAACTCAATCGGATGCAGGATTCATCAGATCTATGAACCGAATGCCGCGGGCTACAGCAATTAGCCGGACTCCTCTCCCGGATCAATCATGGTGCCAAATGAGCAGGCCCCTCGACGGTTTCCTCCTGATCGTCGTCGTCCTCTACCTGATTCAAGGCCGCGTCCTGCTGTTGATCGGTGGTTCCTTCAGCGCTTTCGCTTGACCTCTTGATCTCGTCGATCCGCATGACGACGTGTGACATCGTCGGCCTCGCGTCTGGGACTGGCGCGACGCAGTCTATGGCGAGCTGTAGGAGCTGTCCCATCTGTTCCTCGGCGTCCTGGTGTCTCAGGAGCTCCATGTCAAACACCTCCGCAGTCCATTCCGAGCGTACCACAGACTGCACCCACCTGGGCAGGTCGACGCCCTCGTCGTTGAGAGCAGCCTGGCTGGGGGCCTTGCCCGTGAGCAGCTCCAGCAGGAGAACGCCAAAGCTGTACACGTCAGCCTTCTGGGACACCCTCCGGGGATCGGTGACCTCTGGAGCACGGTATCCGGTGCCACGAGACGGCGCGGATGACGAACCAACAAGAGTAGCAAGGCCATTGTCTGATATGCGTGCTTCATATGACTTGGCCAGCAGGATGTTGGATGACTTGATATTGCCGTGGGAAGTCGTTGAGCTTGTCGAGTGGATGTACTCAACCCCACGGGCTGCAGCAAGCGCAATGCTTGATCTTGCCGGCCAGTCCAGTGGTGTACGGCCAGAACCTCTGTTACCTGATTACACCAAAATCGATGAAGATCATGTGAGATTACAGTTTTTGGTTCCTCCATTTTCAACATCAACTGATAAAATCAAGTTATGAACATTGCCCATGGTTTTGGACATGATACTAAGAGATCCAATGCCACCTTAATCAATGGAACACCTACAACCTACCAACTAAAACGGCTTCCACAGATTTTGTTTCCTCTAATAATCAAGGCAAAGTTAACGAATAAAGAGGGGACCTAACCACACATGAAGAAGACAGGCCTATTAAAACCAATCAACAATTTTGTTCAACCTTCAGAAAATCTGGAGCTGGATGGAAACCCTTAACCAGGAAGGGGGCTACTATTTGCTGCAATACAAGTGTTCTAACCCCAAACATGATCACTCGAGGTGTCGACCACAAGCAAAAGTATAAAGGGTAGATCGGAATATGATTCAATAATAAGAATACCCAAAGAATAGTACTACTTAGAATCCAAATAGTTTGGATATCCAACAAATAACTAAAACCGGCAGCAAAACTAGCTTGATGGGTAACTTTATTAAAGACAAACTGTAGAGTTGAGGATACTCAAGCCATGACAGATGTAATATATTGCCCTACAACAGTTAGTATCTGAATTGTCAAACATTTGTCAGAAAATGAAGTGCCACTCTACCATCACCACCCAAGAAGAATGCAAAGAATTTGATATACACAAGCACGAGCACAACATAATCAGAACAGTAATATAATCATCAAAGAGTATGAGCACATAAAAAATATAACTGCAAAGAACCTGAGGTGTGAAATTCTCACCGTGCAAGAGTGCAGAGAGGCTCCCCATGGGCATGAAGTCGTACACGAGGAGCTTCTCATCTTTGCTGAAGTAGTAAGCACGGAGAGGCACGATGAACTCATGCTGAAGCTGGCCAATTTCATCAATGCGGTCACGGAACTCAGGCTCAGACATAGTCACATCCTTCAGGCGCTTCACTGCCACGGTAGCGCCAGATTCAAGCACAGCCTTGTAAGTCGTCCCGATAGCACCTTTCCCGAGGACCTCAGCGGACGCGCGCAGCAGGTCCTCCAAATCGAACGGCCGCACTGCGGCCGCTGACCCGAAGAAGACCAGCCTCTTCCCTGATGTGGACTGGCCCACGGGGCCGTGAGGATGGCCGATGGTGGCCATGGGCGCCACGGCGGCGCCGCTGGTGAGCTCTGGAGGTTTTCGGCCGCCGCCGGAGATAACAGTAGGCGATGGAGTCCGAGGCGGCACCTCGGGAGCCTTGGCGCGGCCCGACCTCCGACAGAGGCAGATGAGAAGGAAGAGGAGAAGCGCGGCGCCCAGGACTGAGCCGATGGCTATTCCGGCAATCGCGCCGCCAGAGAGCTTATTATTGCTCTTCTTACCTCTGTTCCCGCCTGGGGCCGACGGCGTGGGCGGCGTAGGCGAGGAGGGCTGCACTGTCGGGGAAGGAGAAGGAGAGGGCTCGCCAGGGCAGGGGCCTAGGGGCCCGCCGCAGAGGGAGGACATGCCTAGGAAGGCCGACTGCGGCTGGGAGCGGAGCGAGGCCGGGATGGATCCGTTGAGCTGGTTGAAGGAGACGTTGAACTGCTGCAGCGAGGTCTGCGGGAGGTCCGGAATCTGGCCGTCGAAGCGGTTACTCTCGAGGAGGAGGACCCTGAGGCGGGTGAGGTTGGCGAGCTGGGGCGGGACGGGGCCCGAGAGGTCGTTCCGGCCGAGCGTGAGGTGGACGAGGCCCGGCAGCGCGAGGAACGCCTGCGGGAAGCCGCCGGAGAGCCTGTTGTCGTTGAGGAAGACGCTGCGGAGGGAGGCCGCGGAGGCGAGGTCGTCCGGGAGCGGCCCGCTGAGCGCGTTGAAGCGGAGGCTGAGGGTGGTTAGCGCCGTCAGGTTGCCCAGGGAACCAGCCGGGATGGGCCCCGCGAGCGCGGCCGCGGGGAGGCGGAGGATGGTCACGCGGCCGTCGCTGCAGGTGACCCCCGTCCAGGCGCAGACGCCCGCGGGGTCGGTGACGTTCCACGCGACGCGGGGGCCCACGGCGGCGCGGAAGGCCACCAGCGCCGCCGCATCGCCCGCCAGGTCGGCCTCCGCGCCCCGCACCGCCAAGAGGAGGGCGAGCGCGAGCGCGAGGACCAGCGGCCGCCAGTTTGGCGGCGGCGGCGGCGACCGCATCGCTGCGGCGGGGGGGGGGGGGGGAGGAGACGGGGCAGAGAAACAAACCCGAATGGGGAGGAATGGGCGCTGCTGCCGGGTGTTTGTTCCGATTTGGGCGTAGCGGGCTGAGGGTTGGGTGGGGATGGGGGTTCGGCGGAAAAACCCTAAAAACTCCCGTGCGGATCTCGCGGGACGGGGTTGCGGCCGGGTTTTATTCCGGGGGTTGAGGTTTGGTGGTTTGGTGCTTGGTGGGCGGAGCAGGAAGAGGAGGAGAAACAGGAACGCAACGGGGACGGGAGTGTGGGAACGGGATCACGGCACGGCACAGGTCTCGCTCTGTCTCAGTCTCTCAGACTCGTCTCGGGGCGCGCGCCGTGCAGGGGGGCGAACGAATGCGTGCCGCTGCGCGTGCAGACGGGCCGCCACTTGGATTGTTCTGAGCTGGAGGAGCAGGCGCGTCAGTTTCACTTTCTTCGGTCGGTTTTTTACCTCCGTGCCCTCCATTTTTAGGAACCTACTACCGCGCGGTAATATACATACACGGCACGTCTTTACTGGCGTAGTAGTATTTCCGGCGCTATCCAGCGGGGCAGCGGTGAAAGTTGGCCGGAAATTAACTCGTGCGTGCGCTGGCTTCTCGCTGTGTACTGTTTCGTTGAAACTGCATCTGATCGGAGCATCATCTCCGTGTTGACCGGCTGCTACGGAATAATTCGTCATAACTTTGGGTTGTGCGTGTAGCCTTGGTACACCGAGGTGAGGTTGCGTCTCCAAGCAAGAAAACAGATTCTATGCCCGGCACCGGCCGCCGTCGTGCCAGAACCGTTCACGTGCCGCTGACTTTGCACACGCGCTCCCTCCGACCCCAACCAGAAGGCATACAAATTTCTTCCAAAATCAGTCCAACTATATGAATTTAATGAAGTTTATAGAGAAAATTATCAACAATTGTAATGCAACATAAATATTATTTTATAATAATATATTTTATGATGTATCTAATTATATTAGTTTGATATTTTATATGTTAAAAAATTATAGGCCTCTTTATTATTTTATAAACGGACATGTATCAAGAACTCAGCCTAATACCCTTTGGTGTTTTAAACCTAAATACTTTTCTAATGATGTTTTAATTATCAACATTATATTTAGCGACAACGACTCCATTACTTGGCATCCTATTGACTGCAGACCGGAGCTTCTTCACCACCTCCATCATGTGGTGTGTAATGCAATGTTGTAAAAAATAATAGTGTGGTGTAACCCCTGAGTCTCATGAGGAGCAAGCTTCAAGCCAATCTCCTACTAGCAAGAGGTAGATTTCCATGGTTGTTGATTTCATGTGGTGCTTATTGTGTCGCTTTGGATGCATAGATGCAAGATGCGGGGTGGTGCGACAAGTCCATGTCTTCATGGAGAACACGCATCATGGGAGTCATCTAGTGATGCCCGTACCTCCCGTGGGTGGAATTTAGTAGCAACTCCAACACGGCACATAAGTGTTTGGGCGTATTTCAACAGGTCATGGGTGGGGTATACGCATAAACTTACTTTACGACATGTGGGTATACCTAAATCTTGCTTGTCTTATGTGTGACTAAGAGCTATGATGTCATATTTGTGATTGTGAATTGTCATGATATGTAGTAGTTATAGGTGTTAAACTATGAGATGTCATGTTACTTACTTATGTGTTGTATGATATGAAAATAATTGTGAGTAATTTGTACATTATTGATCTACTCAATGATAAGTCTGGGTATCTGTTAGGTATGAGTATGGATAGAGTTTTATGGTCACTGGTAAGGAAATTTGTAGCCATCACCTCTCTACCATCACCATACCCCACACATTGTCATCCTTACAACATATGCTAGCATGTGCAGGCATGGAAATGAGATTGTGTTAACAATTCAGATATGTATAGCTAGCAAAGCTAGGTAGAGTACAAGAACAAACGGTTGTATGTCTTTGGGACTTTCCTAGAGATTGTGAAGGTAAATAAAACTAATAGTAACCAAGGCGGAGGAGGCGCTCAAGCAGTGACTTGTGCCCGCGAGCCAGAGCAAGTACATATGGGAAAGAATGGAGGTTGGAGTGTCGTCTGAGGACACCCGGTGTAGCCGATCGGTCCGAACAAACTGGCAGAGTAGGGGCCACCATCTTGGTGAGGTGTGGCGGCGGGGAAATAAGAGTGGGTGAGTGGGGTCTAGGGGTGGGGGGAGAATTGAGCCTTCGCAGGGCTTCTAGACTGTTCGACGTGCACAACGCACCGCTTTGACCGCCTTGGTGGAACCCATGTACCATAGATGCAAGGTATTGTGCACATCTACAGTACCATCACTGATTTGGATCGCTGAGAGATCGTGTATTCGTTCAGCTTTATATAGGTAGTATTTTTCATTACTAAGTCCATATATTTTTCTCCCGTGAAAAAAAGAGCCACGTACATGCATACCAAATTTTATGTTATTATGCCTCTCGCTTTCTATGTAGTATATACTTCCTCCGTCTCAAAATAAATGTCACGGATTTGTTAAAATTACATCTATTTTAAGATGGAGGGAGTAGTTTTTTATAAAAGCTTTGCTAAATTTTACATTGTTTGACTTCTTATTAAGTTTATTTATACGCAGAGGAGTATGCTATACTTATCAAATTAGATTTATTAGCTGCATGTGGGAAAAAAGTTGATGTTGTAGATGAAACTTGTAAGCATATTTCTTTCGGGTTGATAGCTAACCTTGGCTTCAAACAGGCAGAGATCTAACTAATTTGGAATTGAAGTAGCAGGAGAAGCCTTCTATTTTAGGAACCAATTGAACGTGTTCTATAGTCTCCATGTTCAACTCTATATAATTTGGGTTTGAAGGAGTTACATACATGGTCGTCTTTTTTGGTGCTAATGCCTGTATTTTAGTATCCAACGCTGAAAGCTCGTCTCAAAAGGTCCACATTTAACACTCCGCTGTATTTTTCTTCTTGTGTATTATTTGTACTGTAGGAAAATCTATCTCCACTTCGGGTTTTTTTGAACGGTAAAAACCCTGAAGGGTCCAGAAGCAGTATTAAGGAGAAGTGGTGAGATTACAAATTACAAAAAGAACCCTGGCAGAAGCATAAACTGCAACACGATCCTGTTGATTTACAAAAAGGACCATATAAAGAAAACTGAAAAACGCGATCAGGTCCTCCACCGACGGTAGTGAGCATCTCCTTGCGGCCGCCGATGCCGTCGTCGGGGACAGTACCACTTGGTGATGACGAGACGATGAACTCCGCAAGCGATCTCGCGAGAACCTCCGTAGTGGCATCCTTGCCTGGAGGAAGAAGAGATGGCGCTGGCAGATGCTACGACCATGTCGTTCAGTAGCAGGACGGCAACCTATAGCCGTCGAAGAGGCGCTGTTGGTGATGAACTCCAGAAGATCTCCCTGAAAACAGCTTCGACGCAGCATCGCCGCATCCGCCATGAAGACGCCAGCAGGACGGCACCCCAAACTTCTCCCCCCACCGCCACGGCCGGCCAGAGAAAGGGAAACAGCCGCTGCAAGACGGCGCGGCCACGAGCCTTATTGAAGGAGTAGACGAAGACGTCGTGCGTCGTTGGCTCCTTCCGCTGGAGCACCACGGCGAGTAGCACCGACACCGCCCATCGCCAGATCTGGCTTAGAAGAGCCGGCGACTTCCTCCCGGCATGACGCCACGACACGGCGTGAAGCCAAACCCTAGACCTACTGGACACACTACAAGCTACCACTACGCTGGCACTGCTTCTCCGCCGCCTCTCACCGGCTATTCCGACAAGGGCTCGGGAGAGTCCCAAAGCTCAGGCGATCGGTGGATTACGTACTCCCATGATAGTATCAGCATGGTACGTGCTCCCGATGAAAACAGATTCTATATAGTATCAGCATGGTACGTACTCCCGATGATCATCCGTTCACGTGACAGGCGATGGGTGGATTACGGATGACTTTCAGACGATGATCATCTCATTAATTAAGCAAGAAATCAGTACAGTACTCCCGATGAATGATGATCATCCGTTCACGTGACAGCCGGGGGATTACGGATGACTTTCAGCTGATGACACTTGCGCGATCGACCTGCGCGTGGGCGAATCATCGACACATTTGCCATGCATGCACGTGTCGCCGTATCTTCGCCGCGTGACCGCGCGCTGACCCTTCAGCCTTCATTTTTTGCGGGTCAATCCTTCGTCATTCCCGTAAGATTTGCTGACGGTTTCTAACAGCTGACAGCCATTCTGCGTTTAACGTTTCAGGCAGCTTACGCGCGCGCATTAGGATGCGTAAACAGAATGCCGTGTGGCCTGGTGGGAGGTCACGGTTGGCGGATGATTGCAGATATAGAATGGTGACGGTATTCGTTATAGGAAAATGTTGTGTCCTTATCTAGCGGAATTCCGTTGCGTTTTCTCGTAGATCTGTTTCAACTCTTTTAAGCATTCTTCTCTTGGTTAGCTGGACTTCTTAAAGATGCACTTGATGAAAGGGATAATCATCCAGCCCTAGTTGACAGTAAACAACATCGGGCGTAATCCTGCGTCATTGTACTGTATCTTCTCGGGTGTAAGAGCATTTCCACTCGGTTGGGCGAACCCAGACCGAAATTCGGACTTTTTCTGGCTGAACGACGCAAGTTTTCGGCTTGTGTATGCCCAGTTTCCCAGTCGCGTACACAGACCGAGTATCCAGGCGAATACAAAACGGCGAGATATTTGAATCTTTAACGTTCCCGCCGACGAGCGCTCGGCCACAAGGTGTTTGACAGATACGCTCACAAGTTCGGCGACAGATTTTTATTACATAACAGGAGAAATGCCTCTCAGTCGTCGATTGGGATGGGCTCCTGCGGCGTGGCCGACGCGGCATTGTCGTCCGTCTCGCCGGCAAAGGCCGCCGGGTCGGAGGAAGTCGAAGCAGAGCTCGGCGTGGGGGCGTTCGACGCAGAGGAAGGGGAAGCCGTGATCATGCACTGCAGGATGGCCTGACGTTGCGCCATGTACCAGGCCTTGACCAGCGAGCTCATCTTCGACGTGTCCTCGCCACCCATGAGGAACTTGAGGTCCGTGTTGCGCTTCTTGGCGGCGTAGTTGGTCTTCTTCTCGGCGAGGTTGGCCTTGATGAGGGCCACATTTTCCCCTTGTGTCTCGATCAGCTTCTTCCAGCGCTCCTCGCTCTTCTCAGCCCTCTTCTCGGCTTGCGCCCTCGTGTGGCGATGCATTTCTCGATCGAAGCCTGCAGACGCTCAGCGGGAGGTCTGGCTGCCTTAAGCATCTTCGCCTTCTTCTGGCCGAGCTTAGGTCTTCCTTCGCTGGCAGCAGCTGCCGGGGCCTCGGGGTTGTAGACGCCGTCCTTGCTCTTGGAGAGACTCAAGCGAGTGTCCCGCCACTTCTCGCAATGCTCGATTTGCTCGAAGACATGATGGAACTTGAACTTCATCTTCATGTCCTCTCGAAACAGAGCAAGTGCACGATGCAGCTGCAAAAAAAGTGTGTCAAGTTTGTCAAAATGGAAGAGAGTGTACGACAAAGATAGTGTCGCGAGTACCTTGTTGTCCATGTTCTCCCCACTGGCTTGTGTGCGGTCGACTTCTTCCACGCAACTGTGCCACTTGCTGCACGCAGTCTGGATGGTCGCCCAATGGTTGGTTATTGCATTCTCCCTTCGCTCCATGTGGATCTTGCGATACATTGGGTCGCACATGCTTTGCTCGTCAAATGCTGCCTTCACGCGCCGCCAATAATTGTCGGATTTTTGGTTTACATCGGTGGTCGGATCCATGCTCACAGTCTTCCATGCTTCGGCGAGGCAGGTGTCCTCGACCACGGTCCATTTGAGCCGAGCGTCTGTCGAAGTGCCCGGCTTCTTCTTCCCCTTCTTGCCTTTCACCTCAGTCTCGACGTCCTCTGGCTGCGTCTGCTCGGTCTGGGTCTCCTCGGCATCGATGTCGGCGAGGTCCTGGGACTCGATGCCGCGCTCGGCGTCGACCCGGGTCTGCTCTTCCGTGAAGAAGAAGGAATGGTTGGAGGCCGAGCCTGTTGCGATCAAGTCCTCCATGTATGCATCGGGCGTCATGCCGACCGGAAGTGCGTCCGACATTCCGCCGAACAGGTTACACGCGTCGGCCTCGCCGAAGGGCGCCGAGTTTCCGCCGAAAGGCAGCGGCCCGCGACGCAGAGCGGGGCTTGCGTACGCCGGAGAGGTGGAGTAGGGGAGGTTGATGTCCATGCCGAAGGCCGAAGGGGTGTGTGGCGCCGGACAGAGGAAGATCACGTTCAGGTTGAAGCCGCCGTCGAACTCCGGCGACGAGGAGTACCTCTGCCGAGCGGTCGCCTGGCTCTCCTGGAAGCCAGCCGGAGAGATCGGCGAGAATCCGGCGGGTGAGCCGACGCTCGCCTGACTTCCCCAGTGTGGTGGGTACGGCGCGGCCATCAACGCCGAACGCGTCGCCGCCGCCTGCTTCGCCTTCACCATAGCATGTTCTTCCGCCGCAGCCTTCACCATCGCCTTCTCCTCCTCCGCTTGTTGTTGCCGGAGCTTCGCCCTCTCCTTCCTGTCCTTCCGCTCGGCCGACGAGATCTGCCTGGCCTGCTCCTTCTTCTCCCAGTCGGCGGAGGACATGCCCTCCGGTTTGGTCGGTGACGCTCTCGGCTTCCTCGCCTTCTTCTCCGCCGGACCCTCGCCGAGGATTGATCTGGGTTGGACGAAGCTCTTGGGCGGCATGTCGGGCCGGGAGCTCGGCGGAGCGGCGGGGTAGGGGAATAGGGAAGAAAAGGGCGGGAGCTCGGCGAAGTGGCGGAAGTGGTGCCTTCTCTCGCCGACAGAGCTGGCCCACGCCCGTTTTCGCTGAGTCCGGCATTCCCAGTGCATATCGGGATCCTGGGTACGGCCTGGATAGACCGGACCAAAACACGTCAAAATCCGAACGAAAACAAGTCCCTAGATACGTGACCTGGATCGAAATTCGGCGTTCGGACCGATCGTGTTGGTTAGGCGAGTGCATA
Organism: Avena atlantica; assembly: GCA_910589765.1. Taxonomy (NCBI): domain Eukaryota; kingdom Viridiplantae; phylum Streptophyta; class Magnoliopsida; order Poales; family Poaceae; genus Avena; species Avena atlantica. The sequence goes on from OU342736.1 coordinate 370,475,494, forward strand.
TGCTCTAATCCCGTGACTGTCGTGCGGGCGGCGAACTCGCCTCCAGTCAATTCGTGCGCAAAGGCTACTCAATTCGTGGCGGGCGCTGCGACCGCCGTCTGTACCGACCAACCGAGCCGCGCGGCGTCTTGCAGGGTGTGCCGTGGGCGCGTCATATTTGGCTTGGCGTGCCTGCGGCCCTGCCCAAAGTCCAACCCGGTCGTCGGCCGAGCATCTCGCTGGCGCCGGACGACCTTTCTGCCACCCGCGATTGGAACCCAGGGCCTGTTCACTATCACGAGTCAGCTAAACAAGTTTCAGTATAGTCAACGTGACGCGGACAAAGGATACCAGTACTCCCTCCGTTCTAAAAAAAAAGTTTCAAGTTTTGTTTAAATTTGAACGTATCTATATACGAATACTAAATAGTATTTAAATATATTCAAGTTTAGACAAAATTGAGACATCTTTTTAAGACGGAGGGAATACAATATACGTATTTCCTCCGTTTCACAAATATAAGACAGTCTTATAAATCAAATGCATCTGGACATCATTTATTAGATTCATAGAGGTTTAAAGTGAACATATATACACTAAAGAACGTTTAGAAACATTCGTTCTACAAAACTAAAATGTTACTATATATTTCTAAACAAAGAGAGTACTTGTTTAATAGAGTGCTGATTTTGCCATTCTTCATAGTTTGTATGTTTTGTTTCCAACCATCGTGTTGGAGTAGAAATGTTTCCATGTTTTCCTAATTTTACTTGTACTTCAAGATGATTCTTTGCGCGACTATATATACTCGCTTATTAGGATCAATAATATATCCAACATATTTTGTCACTTCCCTCTCTATCGTTATATATGGTATCAGACTAATCCCGATCCAAACCCAAGCCGCCGCCGACACGCTTTCACCACGCCGTCCTAGGATCGATCTCCATGATCTCCATCGATTGATCTCTCGCGGAGTTCGCCCACCGATCATAGATCGCTTGCCTTGATGAGTCTTTTCCGATCTCTAGATCAGTGTTTTTTCTCTGCCGGTCGTTTGGCCGGTTTTGTTTTTTGTTCGCCGATCATAGATCGGATTGAGTCGTCCACCGTCGTCGTCTTCGTCACGCCTCTACTCCGACCATCGGCATCGACGATCTACACCGTGTCCGTGCACCTGCCTCCTCCGCTGTCGCCGCCTCACGGCAGGTTGACGTGTACCTCGGTTGGCAGCTAACGCCTTCCTCGGTAGTCTGTCCTGGTCGCCCCCTCGAACCGTCTTCATCGTCATCATTCGGGACTTCACTGACAACGCTGCCATTGACTCTGATCTATGCGTCATCCATGCCATGCCGCATACGGCGCACCGTCGGTCTGATCAACCGATCTCACGCCCGTCTACGCCAAGCACGTCCGCGAGCACGCGCCTACCAACGATCAAGCTACGGGCTGCCGCTCCGTCGTCCCTTCGGTCTGCAGCGTCGATGCCTTGGTCCTCGCCTACTGGCTGCCAACACGCCTCACAAGCGTGTACGGGCCAGTGGCTACCGGTCGCTGCATCGACTCGCGTCATACAACTATACCGCCCATCGGGCCGTAGTGTTGTTGTACGCAGTCTACATCGCAGTCACCGCGCATCGACGCCCCAGGCTATCTCCGTGCCACCTCCAATGGTATCAGTCGCCTACGTCCGCGTATGGTCTTCGTCAAGCCGGATTCTTCTTCGCCTTTATCGAGTACCGCCGCCGCGCCTCTCTAGTCGTCCAACATGGCCACTCCAGTCACCACTGGTTTTGCCTCCTACATTTTCGTCCACAACGAACTCACCGCCATCGTCATCTTGTCCCCTACGACAGTGGCACATAGGTTCATGATGGTTCCTGCCCATGCACGCCCGGTACTGGCAACATTAGTATGTGCCTTCGTCCCAACGTGTTTCCAAGTCTGGCAAACTCGGATTGGCGCCTCGTCTACATCATAACCGACAATGTTTTCTTTAGCATCGACCTATACGACTGAGTTCTTATTTGCATATTTGGTTCTGGCAAAACCGATAATGTTTGTCTAGTTCTGGCAAAATTATGGTCACATCTCGTCTTCGACGGCTCGGACTGCATCAATTTCAACATCAACATCCTCGACGACTGCCTCGACGGATCTCTGTCATCATTCTTGAACACTATGCGCACACGGTTTCATGTAGGCTCCAAATCCTGTAGGATTCAACTTGACCTGACATTCTAATCATTTTTTTCTATTTCTGTGTTTTTTCTATCCTCCGAATCAAACATGACCTAAGCTTCTCAAAAAGTGATATCACCGGAGCTACACAAACCTGCCACTTAACAACACTTTAGTCTGAAATTATAAAACACAATGTGCTAGTCTACGAACTTGCCTGTTGGGTTAACTTTGATCCTTGTAATTAAGGATGTTCAGTGCCTTCAGACTGGCATGCCACGTCAACAAAGAACGTGCCATAAAGAGGAAACGAGGACTTTGCGGCTTGGCAAATGGATAAAACGTGTAGGGCTTGTTTGATTCAAGTGAATTCTATATGATTTTAATTCATAGGATTTTTTTAATAGGATCGTGTAGGAATAAATCCTATAAAAATCCTATGCATTTTTTTCCTACACTAGAATCCTATAAAAATTCTAACAAGAGGCGAGACCTCTTGAAAGAATTCTATAAGGTTTATAGTTTTTTTAAAAAACTTTGTTAAAATTTTACACTGCTTAACTTTTGAAAAATCTATACGCTATGTTTTATTGAAGGAGGGGAATATGTGAGGCTCCAAGAGTTTTCCCAACCGGTACCGAACGGAAATCATAGGCGGCGGTGGCTAACTCCAACATCTAGGGTTACGTCCCCTCGCCGGTGACACTGGCGGTCCGCTCCATCTCCGTTGGCCTTGGGGCCATGGAGGGGTGGCGGACCACGGCACCTCACCGATGGAGGGTTCTCGTTCCTTTTTAGGTCTTTTTCTAGTGTATTCTTTGGGATGATGAAGCGATGACTATATCTTGAAGTCATAATAATATCCTTCCCGCCCTATCCTCGCTCGGGTGGTGCGTCTAGTGCTGACGGAGGGCGTGTGGATTCAGGTGTACAACGGATCTCTTGGGATCTTATCTTTTTCGTATTCGTTGGTGTGGTTTATGGTTGGTCTGAGATCTACAATTTTCACACTAATAGGAAAAACCTTATCCGTGGCGCATGCATTTTGGCATTCTGTGGCGCATATGGGATGCGACACTGTTATCTCGCCACCAAATTGTAATTTTATGGCCCATATTGCAATATGCGCTACATTTTTTTTCAAATTAAAAAAAGTGGGGCTAGATCTAGATTTGGATCTAGCCCCGCCGCAGTCGCCAGAATGTAGCCAGAATTTTGTCGGGAGTCGTGTCCTTGGCTGGAATTGGGGGTCACCGGAGGAGGGCTAGGCCGGAGGTCGATGGAGGATGGATGTCATTGTAGGTGGGTGGAGGAGGGGCTCGCCGGAGATGGTGGTGGAGGAGAAGAAGGCTGCCGAAGGAGGTGGTGGAGGAGGAGGAGGCCGCCGAAGAAGGTGGAGGAGGAGGAGGTCACCGGAGGAGGAGGATGAGGTCGTCGGAGATGGTGGTGGAGGAGGAGAAGAGAAGGGGAGAAGGGGAGGAGAAGGAGGAGGGAGGAGAAGGGGTGCCGGTGGGATTCAATATTCGAATCCCGTCCAACAATTTTTTGTCGCATATTTCCAATATGCGCCACATAATTTTCTCTCCCTTTTTTTTGCAGGAAAAAATCTTCTTTTTGAAATAACTTTTTACTCTTTTCAAATTTGTGGATTCCTTTGGTGGCATTTTTTTTTCTGATATCGTATGCAAAAGTTATGTCGTTTTATCGTGTCATGATCTTTTTTACAAAATATATCAAAATTTATATTTTTTAATTCCCCCTATAACTATACCCCAAAATATAACAACATCTCAAAAAAAAAATGAAGTATTTATTATTTTCGTTTATTTTTTACAAAATTTAAAGGACGGTCCAAGGATGTGGACGGGATCTATTTTTTACTTTCTACGGTGCACATAAGTTTCTATGCACCACAGAAACTTGGTCACCCACTTTCTGTGGTAGGTCTCGCACGACTTTTTGTGGCGCATATTAATATATGCGCCACAGAATAGCGTTCGCCTATATATGGTGGCAGGTCCCACCATATTTCTATGACGCATGATCCATTATATGCGCCACAGAATGTTGAGATTTCTGTGGCGTATTAGGTTTGGATGTGCCAGTGGATTTTATCTGTAGCGCATGGACTGAAATATGCGCCACAGAATAGCTGTCTACCTATAGCAATTTTCGTAGTAGTGTCATCTTCGGTGATGATTGCTTTGCGTTGGTCCTTTGAGGCGTTAGTACGATGATTTTTTATGTGTTTACTACAACAAGCTCTACTTCGACAAGATTTGTTTAGATCCAGTGATGGAGGAGCGAGGACGGCGACGCGCCTTCGGCTCGTGATAGCGTTGCTAGGTGGTTCATTGACATATTTGTAATTTTTATTACTTTCTGGCCTTTATGTACTATTGTTTATGATTATTAATAGATCTGCGGAATTTCGCAAAAAAGGAGGAGAATATGCGATGCCAAATTAGTTTTATTAGCTGCATCTTGAAAAAAAAATGTTGATATTGTAGATGAAACTTGTAAGCATATTTCTTACAGGCCTGATTAAAATTAGCTAACCTTTACAGGCTAATTTGGATTTTTTTCTGCGGGTAGACTAATTTGGAATTGAATGAGTACAAGAAGCCTTCTATTTCAGGAACTAATTAAATGTGTTGTATACTCTCCATGTTCAACTCTAAATAATTAGGATTTGAAGGAGTACATACACACATACATGGTCGTCTTTTCTGGTGCTAATGCGTGTCTATTTTAGTATCCAACGCTGAAAGGTCTCCTCAAAAGGTCCATATTTAACACTCTGATGGGTTTTTCTTTTTGCCTTGTAATATTTCAACGAAACTATATGTACTATCTCCACTTCGTTGACCGAGGTTTCAATCTCCAAGCAAGAAAACAGATTCTGTGCCCAGCATACGAGGACCGTGCAAATGCCGCCGCCGGTTGATTACGGATGACATACAGACGATGATGATCTCATTATCGCCAAAAACACTTGTCCGACCTACGCGTGGTTGTACTTTGGTTTTGCCTGAGTGGACGAATCATCGCGATTTGCAATGCACGTGTCGCCCTATCTTCATGACAGCACGCTGACCCTTATACATTATTATTTTTTGCGGGTCAATCCTGCGTCATTCCCGTAAGATAAACCTTGCTGACGTTTTCACACAGTTTACAGCCGTTCCGCGTTTTAACATTTCAGCTTACGCGCATTAGGAATAGGGATGCGTAAACAGAATGCCGTGTGGCCTGGTGGGAGGTCACGGTCGGCGGATTGCAGATAGTAGAATGCTGACATATATAGTAGTATTGGTGATAGGAAAACCTTGTGTCCTTATCTAGCGGAATTCCGTTGCGTTTCCTCGTAGCTCTGTGTCAACTCTTTTTATGCATTCTTCGCCTAGTTTGCTAGACTTATACTTCTTAAAGATGCACTTGACGGCTTGACAGTTGACGCAGCTCTGCTAGCTCGGTGGAGAAAAGATAAGCATCCTCCGATCGCCGCCCTGCCAAGTCTTTGCCGGTTGATTTCGAACTGCCTTGGTTGTCCGCTAATCGATTCCGACTCCACCGCCACCCCTCGGCGTCGATTCGGTGGTTGGAGGGTGCCCTGCGACCATCACGCGCTCCTGCAGCTCCTCCCCGCCAACGAGTTGCCTGCCACCCGTCCGCATCAGGCCGACGAGTACCACGGTTTACACACAAGGTGTTAAACGAAATTTGTCAAAGGTATACATCACTACTACTTTTCCCTTTTAAAAGTGAGCCAAATACATGCATGCCAAATTTGTACGTAAAATGTCTCTCACTTTCCATGAGGTTTTTTTTTCTAAAAACTTTGTTCAAATTTTACACCGCTTAACTTTTGAAAAATCTATACGTTATGTTTTATTGAAGGAGGGGAATATGTGAGGCTCCAAGAGTTTTCCCAACCAGTGCCGAACGGAAAGCACAGGCGGCGGCAGCGGCTAACTCCAAACCCATCTAGGGTTATGTCCCCTCGCCAGTGACGCCGGTGGTCCTCTTCGTCTCTATTGGCCTTGGGGCCATGGAGGGGTGGCGGACCACGGCACCTTGCCGATGGAGGATTCTTGTTCTTTTTAGGTCTTTTTCCAGTGTCTTCTTCAGGATGATGAAGTGACGGCTACATCTTGACGTCAGAATAATGTCCTCTTTGCCCTATCCTCGCTTCGGTGGTACGTCCAGTGCTGTCGGAGGGCGCGTGGAGTCAGGTGTCCGGCGAATCTCTTGGGATCTTGTCGTTTTTCATATTTGTTGGTTTATGGTCAGTCTCTTTAGATGTACGGTTGTCATCTTCGGCAATGGTTGCTCCTCTATTGTTGGTCTTTGAGGCATTAGCACGACAATTTTGCGCCTATCTACTAGTACAACAAGCTCTACTTCGACAAACTTTGCCCGGACCTAGTGATGGAGGAGCGAGGACGGCGGCACGCCTTCGGCTCGTGCTAGTGTCAGTAGTCGTTGCTAGGTGGTCCATTGACGTATTTGTAATTTTTATTACTTTCTGGCCTTTATGTACTAATGTTGATAATTATTAATACATATGCGGAATTTCTCAAAAAAGGGAGGGGAATATGCGATGCCAAATTAGTTTTATTAACTGCATCTGGAATAAAAAAGCTGATGTTGTAGATGAAACTTGTAAGCATATTTCTTACGGACCTGATTAAAATTAGCTAACCTTTACATGCTAATTTGGATTTTTTTTCTGCGGGTAGACTAATTTGGAATTGAATGAGTACGAGAAGCCTTCTATTTCAGGAACTAATTAAATGTGTTGTATACTCTCCATGTTCAACTCTAAATAATTTGGATTTGAAGGAGTACATACATACATGGTCGTCTTTTCTGGTGCTAATGCGTGTCTATTTTAGTATCCAACGCTCAAAGCTCGCCTTCGTATTTAACACTCTGATGGTTTTTTCTTCCTGTGTATTATTTCAACGAAACTCTGTGTATCTCCACTTCGTGGACCGAGGTTCCGTGTCCAAGCAAGAAATATGCGCCACAGAATAGCCGTCTACCTATAGATGTTTTCCTAGTAATATCATCTTTGGCGATGGTTGCTCCTCTGTTGCGTTGGTCCTTTGAGCCGTTAGCACGACGACTTTCCTTGTGTCTACTATAACAAGCTCTAGTTCGACAAGCTTTGCCCGGATCCAGTGATGGAGGAGCGAGGACGGCAGCGCGCCTTCGGCTCGTGATAGTGTTGCTAGATTGTCCATTGACATATTTATAATTTTTATTACTTTCCGGCCTTTATATACTACTGTTTATAATTATTAATAGATATGTGGAATTTCGCAAAAAAGGAAGGAAATATGCGATGCCAAATTAGTTTTATTAGCTGCATCTTGAAAAAAAAATGTTGATGTTGTAGATGAAACTTGTAAGCATATTTCTTACAGGCCTGATTAAAATTAGCTAACCTTTACAGGCTAATTTGAATTTTTTTTCTGCGGGTAGACTAATTTGGAATTGAATGATTACGAGAAGCTTTCTATTTCAGGAACTAATTAAATGTGTTGTATACTCTACATGTTCAACTCTAAATAATTAGGATTTGAAGGAGTGCATACATACATGGTCGTCTTTTCTGGTGCTAATGCGTGTCTATTTTAGTATCCAACGCTGAAAGCTCGCCCCAAAAGGTCCGTATTTTATTTAACACTATGATGGTTTTTTATTCCTGTGTATTATTTCAACGAAACTCTATGCACTGGTGGAAACGGGGCTATAGGTCCCGGTTGGTACGGGGCTTTAGTCCCGGTTGCCCCACCAACCGGGACTAAAGGGGTGCACACGTGGCAGCGGCAGAGGGCGAGGGGGGTGGAGCATTAGTCCCGGTTCGTAACAGGAACCGGGACTAATAACCTTCTGCCGTGGCAGAGATTTGGCCTATTTCTCTGTCGCGGCAGAGAATTCATTTTGGCACACTTTGTTACCGCGGCAGCATTTTCGCCACTTTTTGTGCCACGGCGGCAGAGAATTCATTTAGGTTGTTTTATTGTTTATTTAGTGATTTGCACTTATCAATGAAGGAACCTTATATTACATCATGAATATCATGACAATATTACATTAAATACACGGATCGAGTTCATGCACTACATACAAAAGTTGCTATTCGATTCTACCGGCCAATTCCTTCAAAGTTGCTATTTTTACAATCCCTATTGTCTATACACAGCCGAATAGTATTCCCCTTTTGGGTCTAGGACTTCTGCATCCAAGAATCCCGCCAGTTCCTCCTAAATTGCTCGTACGCGATCCTTTGGCAGAAGACCGTCCCATAGACGTTCGATCTGATTTAGAAAAGGAGTCAACCTATATGAATGAAACTAAACACAATTTGATTGTAATAAAAAACTATAGAAATTGTTTACGTACGTGGAGTTGCTCTAAATTTCTGCCCTTCTCATCGCACGTCTGCCGGATGAACTCGCAAACATAGTATCCACATAGATTGTTACGTGGTCCCTGCGTCAGCCACTTTACGAGAACAGAATTCAATCAAAATAATAATTAAGCATGATAATAACTGTATCAAAACTAGAATCAAAGAGATGCGCGGATATAGCTAGTGGTGCTTACATCTAGTGGTTGAAATGTAAGATTCTCTTTCCAAACACCCCTAGCCTTGTTGGTGAACCATTTCCAAGCGCTGCCCGGCGTAGAAAACGAATAAAATAAGTTATTAAGTACTTGATATCATAAAATTCACGAACGTTGCCGATATAGTGTCGTAATGATTAGAATTACGCTGGAGAAGTATCTGCATGTCCTTCCACGTCTCAAGGGATTTATGTTTCGAGTCCATGACTAGTACACGCCCTTTGTCAAGTTGAATGATTAACAGAATATAGTGGAAGCTGCAAATGCATAACTAATCAATTATATACTTAACATCGAGTAAGCGAAATAGAAAGTGTATACAAGACAATAACACTCACTCGAAGTTGTAAGGAAATAGTATTTCCCTTTTGGTTTCCTGAAACCTTAACGCGTGTACTATATTATCCTCCGTATCCTGGGGGCTTATTTTGAGATTAGCTTCATGAACCCAATATGGGTCAATGAAGCCAATGTCATAGATTTGTCCTCTGTTGCATTCGAGAATCTTCATTCTGCATATTACAGTATGATTATATACATGCAATAAACAAAATAATATAGCTGGAGACTAAATTAATTACAGAATTAGTACTTACAGACAATAGGCACTGATGATCAATTTGTCCAAGGTGTCTTGATTGAATAATTGAAATAGTTCATCAAATTCAATGGATATCATGTCATCCTTTTCTTTCCCATGATGCTTTTTTGTAACCCTCGGCACTATCCAGTTAGCCCCGGCCCTTGTGGCATGCATGTACCAGTTATGCAATCTTCGCATTTTTGTTGAAAGATTGTTTACTTCCTCAGGTTTGACGAGAGGTTTGTCGTACTGGTATCTGTATGCTACTTCACTCACGGGGAAGAACTCTAACTGGGATAAGTACTGGGCAATACTCATACCTTGAGCAGCGGCAGCTTCTCCGTATTGTGCAACTACCTCTGGATCATACTGCTCTTCGGCCCCATATTTGCTCGACCCCACATTGGTTTGAGAAATCACCTTGAGAGGGGCGCAAGTCTGTTTTGCTTGTTCTCCGAGCTGGGCAACATATTTCTCGCTTGCATCAGTACTGCTCTTCGAGGCTTTTTGTGCCGCATGTGACTTGAGAATAGAACGCTCATAGTCTGATGACAGCTTTGGCTCGGGTTGATGAAGATTCTTTAGCATTTTCAACACTTTGGCTTTTTCTTCTTTGGTGTTGGGGAACTCTGGCTCTTTCGGCTGCCTCAGCTTAGCGAAAAACGCTGTCGTTTCCGCATCAACGATCGCCGCAGTCTCCTCTTCAGTACAGTCATAAGCTCTCTTGGGAGGAACCTTTGGTACTTTTGGAAGAGGCTCTTGTTTACGTTTCGGCGATCGCTTACCACGAGGCACAGTAGCGGTACGCTTACGCTTTTGACCCTTAGGCGCCGGTGATGGCTCCCGCGGCGATGGCTACGCCGGAGATTGGTGAGGCGACGGAGCCGGGTGAGGCGACGAAGACGGCTGCCGCGACGGCGACGACCTCGCTGGAGACGGGTGAGGCGGCGGCGAAGATGGCCTTGGCGTGTGATTTCGAAGCACAATACATTCCTTCGGCCATAGAATGGTGACGTTTTTTGCGTCTCCCAGCACAGTCACATCCCCTTCACCTGCAGGGTAGTGAAGATCCAAAACTTCAAAGGTGGGCATGATTTCATCCACGCCGACAACAGCGTAACCCTCTGGAACTGGACAACAATGGTTAGTTGGTGTGGGTCCAATTGGTAAGGCATAGCCGACCGCCACCTTCATTGATATGTTCACAACTTTGACATGTGGCTCGCAGTGTGTCATCTCTGTGATATCATCCACTGGGTAGCCAACAAGAGCCATCGTCGGTGCATCATCGTCATCGCCATTGTCATCACCCGGGACCTCGGTGGAAGCCACACTGCTTTTTCGATTATTCGATAGGCCGGTAGCATCGAATTCAGTGTGCTGCTGAGATGGGCCGGTAGTACTTTGCTCTTTAAGTGCGTTAATTTCATCATGTTGTTGCTTTAATCGTTCTTCAATTAAACGCATTCGCTCTTTCTGACTATTTGCTTCAACTTCCACCCTGTCCTTTCTCCTCTGACGGCTTCTATCAGGATATTTCTTCCTATCTTCGGGAAACCCAGTCATCCATGGTTGGGAGCCTCTTGTGCCTCGTGTTCGTCCATCATGTTCCTTATTTCCAAGGGCGAGTGTGATCTCATCATTCTCTCTATCGAGAATGAAGTCCCCATCTTTAACAGCCTTTACTGCTTTTCTCATCCTCTCGATTGGCAAGGGGTCTTCTTTATGTCGTATGTTATATATACACCTCCCTTCCGAGTCCAACGTGCCTCCATGCCCGTAAAACCAATTCCTTGCACGTTCTACCCAATCGTCTGTCTCTAGGGTGATCTTTTTAGCACGCAGTTCATTCTCAAGTTTCTCCCACTTAGGAATGACAGCCCTGTAGCCACCTTGCCCCATAATATGGTGATACTTCTTGTTAGCAGCATTCAGCTTATTCGTTTCAGACATTTTCTTAGCTTTTTCTGATTTCTTGTATTCCACAAACTCAGCCCAGAATGGTTTTATCTTCTCAAACTGAATATTATTGAAATCGGGAGTCTTATTTTTCACGACATAGTCAAGGTGCAATCTTTTCTTCCAGTTGGTGAAACACTGGGCTATCATCTTCAAAGCCCACTCCCTGACCTTAGCCTCCATGGCTCTCCCATGTTGTAAGGCGTCCTCAACTGGATCCTCCGCATATGGATCCAGCTCTATCTTCGGTAGTTTGAAATTAACCATGAGCCTCTTCCACAGTAAATCTTTGGCGTGGTTAGGGACAAATAAACATGTTCCCTCTTCATCCGCATTAGAAGGCCTATTCCAATTTCTAATGGTGATTGGGATTAAGTCCCTAACGATTACTCCGCATTGTGCCACAAATTTGGTTGCGACAACTTCGGGAGCTGTCGGTTTGCCGTCTTCAGCGACATCTTCGATCCTGAACCTCTCATGGTCTTGCAACTTTTTGGTTGGGCCTCGTCTGCTCTTTTCAGTAGATTCCTTTGATCCGGAGGGCTAAAAGAAGAAAGATCGTCGTTACTATTTCTATATAGATAGCAGATGATTAATTAATGAATTGATTTATATTACATGCACCTCGCCGGAGCGGTCGTCTTCTCGATTACACAAGGCATCGCCTTCTCCCTCGCGGAAGGCAACACCTTCAACCTCAAACAAGTTGTCTATTCCGGTAAAAAGAGGATCACCCTCACCGGAGTTGTTCAGAAACGTTGATACGTCTAAATTATCTCCCCCCACGGATCACACCTTGGATCAACTCTTCCTTTTCTTCGTCTCTGACGTGTGGGTCCATATTTTCTGCATAGGTGGAAAAACGAATAAGTCAAAGCGGCTAAAGGAGAAAGTTAAGGAGAAACCCTAATATATACATACACAATAATAAAAATGAAGAGAAACCCTAAACCCTAAACCTAGCTACAAAAAGGAAACCGTGTAGTAGATAGGTAACTCTAGCTAAAATCAACTAAAATCAATAGTCCGGAGTTCCGAGGGGTGTAAAACCTAGTTCGGAGAAACCTCGGATGCATATGAGAGGGGAACATGAGTATAAGGCTACAAAAGGGAAACTATCCAGCAGATAGGTAACACTAGATACTAACAAAATACCATATTGGAATCGATTTAAGAGGGTTCGGAATGCCCTGGCGAAGGCACATCGTCGAACCCACATGCACCTAAGGGGCATGCAATTTCATGGGAAGATTTACGCGCGACCGAGCCAGACCGAGCTTTCCTACGTCGAACACAATGGTTTTGACCACGCGGCCCCTTCGCCCATGTCTTGTTGGAATTATGCCCTAGAGGCAATAATAAAGATGTTATTATTATAATTCTTGTTCATGATAAAGTTTATATTCCATGCTAGAATTGTATTAAGCGGAAACTTTAATACTTGTGTGGTTTGTGAACAACACCGTGTCCCTAGTACGCCTCTATGGACTAGCTCATTGATCAATGATGGTTAAGGTTTCCTAACCATAGACATGAGTTGTCAATTGGTAATGAGATCATATCATTGGGAGAATGATATGGTGGATAGACCCAAACAAAGCAGAGCAATTAGATCGTGTCATCGTGTTCGTCTTTGCGAAGCTTTTCCTATGTCAAATATTGTATTCCTTAGACCATGAGATAATGCAACTCCCTGGTATCGGAAGAAAGCTTTGAGGTCATCAAACGTCATCCTATGAGAGGGTGATCATAAAGGTGTCTCTCAGGTGATCGGAAAGTATCTGTTGGGTTGTATGTATCGAGATGGAATTTGTCCCTCCTAAGTCGGAGAGATATACTTCGGGCCCACTCGGTAATCGATATCAACACCGCTTGCAAGCATGTGGTTAAGGAGTTAATCACAAAGTGATATCGGATTACGGAACGAGTAAAGTACTTGCTGTGAACGAGATTGAACTAGGTATGACGGTACCGACGATCGAATCTCGGGCAAGTAAAATATCGCGAGACGAAGGGAATATATATATGGGATTGATTGAATCCTGGCATCGTGGTTCATCCGATATGATCATCGATGAATGTGTGGGAGTCAATATGGGTGCCCAGACCCCGCTGTTGATTATTGATAGAATATCATGTCTGCATATTCTCGAACCCGCAGGGTCACACACTTAACGTATCTCGACGCTAGGATAGATTGGATAATTGGTTTATGAATTTTTGTTCGGAGTCTCGGATGGGATCCGGGATATCACGAGAGGTTCCGGAATGGTCCGGAGAATAAGATTCATATAAGGCAGTGCAGTTTTTGGAGTTCGGAATTGTTCCGGGTTAATCGGTATTGTACCGGAAGCTTCTAGAACCTTCCGGAAGGGGACCAACGTGGCCCCACCTTCCGGGAGGGGTCATGGGCCTATGAGGGAGTGTCCTGGCTGCATTGGGCCAGGGGCACAAGGCCCCATAGGGCCCAGCCGATTCTAGAGAGATTTGACTCGTTTAAATCTCGGGATAGAATTTCTAGATAAGGGAGAGTTTAAATCGTTTAAACTAGAGATAGGATTTCTAGATAAGGGAGAGTTTAAATTGTTTAAACTAGAGATAGGCTTGGAGGAGGGGCAAGGGCTGGCCGCCCCCCCTCTATATATAGAGGGGTGGTGCGCCCCCTCCCCCACACACACCTTCCTCCAAGCCCTAACAGCCTTGCTATCTTCCTCTCTCCCTCCCGACTGTTTGTAGGCGAAGCCCTGCAGCAGAAATTCTCCACCATATACACCACGCCGTCGTGCTGTAGATCCAATCTATCTCTCCACCATACTTGCTGGTCCGAGGAAGGAGGAGACGTCGAGGTGCTGCACGTGTGCATCTCACGGAGGCACCGCCACTTGTGGTGCTAGATCGGATCGGATCGCGAGGAGGAGAAGCGAGTACGACTACATCACCCACGTTCCGACGAACGTTCCGCTGTGCGAATCTTCAAGGGTATGAAGATCTAATCCAATCTCTCTCGTTGTTTGCATCTCCTAGATTAGATCTTGGCTTTCCCTCTGTTCGCTCCGTAGAAAATTTTGATTTACTATGCCGCGAAACCCTTCAGTGGTATCAGAGCTAGATCTATGCGTAGATGTGTTTCACGAGTAGAACGCAACATGGTTGTTGCGGGCGTTGATGTTTTCTGTTGCAAGCCTCTTGTTTGTGTTCTTCTTATGACGCGGGATAGTGAGATTGAAGCGGTCCAGGCCAACCTTACGCGACGCCGCTCGCGAGACCGGCTCCGCACTTGACGTGTGGCTTGTTCCACACATGCGGCTGGTGGATGTCAGTTTCTCTCACTATAGTTGTCATGGGATTAACACCGGAGTTTGGCAACCATAATATCACCGTTGTGGCTTTCCGTAGGTAAGAATCGTTCTTAGCATCTACTCCCATAAAGCCACGTAAAACATGCAACAACAAAGTAGAGGCGTCTAACTTGTTTTTGCAGGGAGTGTTTTCTGTGATATGGTATGGCCCAAGATGTGATGTGTATATTGTATGCGATGATCATGTTTTGTAATGTTTCACGACTTGCATGTCGATGAGTACACAACCGGCAGGAGCCATATGGTTGTCTTTATAATTGTGTATGACCTACGAGTCAACTTATTATACGCCATGTAATAGCTTTACTTTATCGCTAAGTAGTTAGCAATAGTTGTAGTTGCTATTCGTGGTGGAGGCAATCATGGTGGAGTGATGAAGATCATGCCGGAACGCACAAGATGGAGATCATTGCGCGAAGATTGGCTATACCATGTCACATAAAGTTATATGCATGTGATGTTTATCCTTTTATGTATCTTATTATGCTTAGATCGCGACGGTAGCATTATAAGATGATTCCTCACTTAAAGATCAAGATAAAAACTGTGTTCTCCCCAAGTATGCACCGTTGCGAAAGTTCGTCGTGTCCAAGCATCACGTGATGATCGGGTGCTATAGACTCTACGCTCACATACAACGGGTGCAAGCCAGTTTTGCACACGCGGAAATACTTGGGTCTAACTTGACGAGCCTAGCATGTACAGACATGGCCTCGGAACACAAGAACCGAAAGGTTAAGCATGAGTCATATGAATGATATGATCGACACTTCGTTGTCCACCATTGAAACCACATCTCTTCTCGTGATGTCGGATTAGGTGTGGTGAATTTGGATCGTGTTCACTAAACAACTTGAGGGATGTTGAATTTAGTGGGAGTTCATCCAGTAATTTGATTAAGTTGAACTATTTATCATGAACATAGTCTAAATTGTACTTGCAAATACTGTAGATCCAATGGCCAAGTCCAACTTCAACTTCAATGTTTTTGCTGAGAAAGAAAAGCTTAGAAACAATGGGTCTAACTTCACCAACTGGTTCCGCAATCTAAGAATCATTCTGTCTGGCGGACAAAAGGACTATGTCCTTGAGAAAGCGTTAGGTAACCCCCCTGCTGCAACTGCGCCGGCTGATGAGAAAGCTGTCTATCAGTCGTGCAAAGATGATTATGGTGTGATTAAGAGCACCATGTTGTTTGCTATGGAACCGGAGCTTCAAAATCGTTTTGAAACCTATCCCGGGCCCTTTAAGATTCTCGAGGAGCTGAAAACCATGTTTCAGACTCAAGCCCGTTCTGAGAGATATGAGATCTCTGAGAAGTTCTTTAACTGCAAGATGGAGGAAGGGAGTTCCGTTAGTGAGCACGCCATAAAGATGTCGGGCTACACTCAACGCCTTGAGCAACTGGAATGCACGATTCCAGAGGAGCTCAAGATTGACAGGGTTCTGCAATCACTCCCTCCCAGCTACAAAAGTTTTGTAGTGACTCATAATCAGATTGGTTCCACTGATACGATCACCGAGCTCTTCGCAAAGCTGAAGGCTGCGGAAGTGGACATCAAGAAGGATAATCATGTGTTGATGGTCAACAAGCCCTTCTTTAAGAAAGGTAAGGGAGCAAAGAAGCCCTTCAAGAAGGGCGGCGGCAAGCGCAATGCCCCTGCTGAGAAGAAGCTCAGGTCTGGTCCCAAGCCGGACACTGAGTGCTTCTATTGCAAGGACAAGGGTCACTGGAAGCGCAACTGTCCGAAGTAATTAGCGGACAAGAAGGCTGGCACCATCAAAGGTATATTTGATATACATGTTATTGATGTTTTCCTTACTAGCCCTCGTTGTAGTGCCTGGGTATTTGATACCGGTTCAGTTGCTAATATTTGTAACTCGAAACAGGAGCTACGGAATAGACGGCGGCTTGCGAGGGATGAGGTGACGATGCGCGTTGGCAACGTATCAAGAGTTGATGTGATGGCCGTCGGCACGCTCTCCTTAGTTTTACCTTCGAGATTAGTTTTAAACCTTAATAAATGTTATTATGTGCCTGCGTTGAGCATGAACATCATTTCTGGATCGTGTTTATTGCAAGACGGTTATTCATTTAAATCGGAGAATAATGGTTGTTCTATTTATATGAGTAACATCTTTTATGGTCATGCACCTCTTGTGAATGGTTTATTTCTTCTAAATCTCGAAAGGGATGAAACACACATCCATAACATTGAGGCTAAGAGATGCAAAGTAGATAGTGATAATACTACTTATTTGTGGCACTGTCGTCTAGGTCATATTGGAGTAAAGCGCATGAAGAAACTCCATTCTGATGGACTTTTGGAGTCTCTTGATTTTGAATCATTTGACACATGCGAACCATGCCTCATGGGCAAGATGATCAAAACCCCGTTCTCCGGTATGATGGAGCGAGCAACGGACTTGTTGGAAATCATACATACCGATGTATGCGGACCGATGAGTGTTTCGACGCGCGGTGGATATCGCTATTTTCTCACTTTTACCGATGACTTAAGTAGATATGGGTATATCTATTTAATGAAACATAAATCTGAAACGTTTGAAAAGTTCAAGGAATTTCAGAATGAAGTGGAGAACCATCGTAACAGAAAGATTAAGTTTCTACGATCCGATCGTGGGGGCGAATATTTGAGTTATGATTTTCTCACGCATCTTAAAGCAAGTGGAATCGTTTCACAACTCACGCCACCCGGAACACCACAGCGCAATGGTGTGTCTGAACGCCGGAATCGAACCCTATTAGATATGGTCCGATCAATGATGTCTCTTACTAATTTGCCGTTATCATTTTGGGGTTATGCATTAGAAACCGTTGCATTCACTTTAAATAGGGCTCCATCTAAATCCGTTGAGACGACACCGTATGAACTGTGGTTTGGTGCTAAACCTAAGTTGTCGTTTCTTAAAGTTTGGGGATGCGAAGCTTACGTCAAGAAGTTGATGCCGGACAAGCTCGAACCCAAAGCGGAGAAATGCGTCTTCATAGGATACCCTAAGGAAACTATTGGGTATATCTTCTATCACAGAACCGAAGGCAAAGTGTTTGTCGCAAAGAACGGTTCCTTTCTTGAGAAGGAGTTTCTCTCGAAAGAAGTGAGTGGGAGGAAAGTAGAGCTTGACGAGGTTATTGAACCTTCTCTTGAATTGGAGAGTAGCGCAGCACCTGAAATTGTTCCAGTGCCGCCTGCACCAACAATAGAGGAAGCTAATGACAAGGATCATGAAGCTTCGGACGATGCTGCTACTGAACGTCGCAGGTCGACAAGGTCGCGTGCCCCTCCTGAGTGGTACGGCAACCCTGTCTTGACTGTCTTGTTGGTAGAAGACAGTGAACCTACGAACTATGAGGAAGCGATGATGAGCCCAGACTCTGAGAAATGGCTGGAAGCCATGAAATCCGAATTGGGATCCATGAGCGAAAACCAAGTATGGACTTTGGTGGATCCTCCTAGCGACCGAAAGGCCGTTGAGTGCAAATGGATCTTCAAGAAGAAAACGGACGCGGATGGTAATGTTACCGTCTATAAAGCACGGCTTGTCGCAAAAGGTTTTCGACAAGTTCAAGGTGTTGACTACGATGAGACTTTCTCTCCTGTAGCGATGTTTAAGTCCATTCGGATTTTATTAGCAATTGTTGCGTTTCATGATTATGAAATATAGCAGATGGATGTCAAGGCTGCTTTCCTCAATGGCAACATTGATGAAGAGTTGTATATGATGCAACCCGAGGGTTTTGTCGATCCTAAGGATGCTAGTAAAGTATGCAAACTTCAGCGTTCCATTTATGGACTGAAGCAAGCATCTCAGAGTTGGAACCTTCGTTTTGATCAAGTGATCAAGAGCTTTGGATTTGTTCCAAATTGCTACGAAGCTTGCATCTACAAGAAAGTGAGTGGGAGCTCGGTGACGTTTCTGGTACTGTATGTGGATGACATATTGATTATCGGAAATGACATCAACATGCTTAACGATGTGAAGAGTTATTTGAACAAGTGTTTTTCAATGAAAGACCTAGGTGAAGCTGCTTATATATTGGGCATCAAGATCTATAGAGATAGACAAAGACGCCTGATAGCTTTAAGCCAGAGTACATACCTAGACAAAGTTCTGAAAAGGTTCAGAATCGATAAGGCAAAGAAAGGTTCAGTGCCTATGTTGTCAGGTAAGATATTGAGCAAGGCTCAGTGTCCAGCTACGGTAAATGATAGGGAAGCTATGAGCAAAGTGCCTTATGCCTCGGCCATAGGTTCCATCATGTATGCCATGCTGTGTACTAGACCGGATGTGTCCAATGCTCTTAGTTTGACGAGCAGATATCAAAGTGATCCAGGAGTGGAACACTGGACAGCCGTGAAGAACATCCTAAAGTACCTAAATAGAACTAAAGAAATGTTCTTAGTCTATGGGGGTGATGAACAGATTGTCGTAAAAGGTTACGTCGATGCTAGTTTCGACACCGACAAGGATGATTCTAAATCTCAGACAGGATACGTTTATATTTTGAATGGAGGAGCTGTGAGCTGGAGAAGCTGCAAGCAAAGCGTGATCGCGGGATCTACAGTAGAAGCGGAATACATGGTTGCTGCAGAAGCGTCAAGTGAAGGAGTTTGGATCAGAAACTTCATCACTGAGCTTGGCGTGGTTCCAAGTGCATTGGACCCACTGGAGATATTGTGTGACAACACTGGCGCCATAGCACTCGCTAAGGAACCAAGATATCATCCAAAGACCAAGCATATCAACCGCAAGTTTCATATAATCCGAGATTATATTGCAGATGGAGATCTGAAGATTAGCAAAGTACATACAGATATGAATGTCGCAGGTCCATTGACTAAACCTCTTCCACGTGTAAAACATGATCAACACCTCAGTGCCATGGGTGTGAGATTGTTACCAGATGTAAACTCGATTATTGACTCTAGTGCAAGTGGGAGACTGTTGGAATTATGCCCTAGAGGCAATAATAAAGATGTTATTATTATAATTCTTGTTCATGATAAAGTTTATATTCCATGCTAGAATTGTATTAAGCGGAAACTTTAATACTTGTGTGGTTTGTGAACAACACCGTGTCCCTAGTACGCCTCTATGGACTAGCTCATTGATCAATGATGGTTAAGGTTTCCTAACCATAGACATGAGTTGTCAATTGATAATGAGATCATATCATTGGGAGAATGATATGGTGGATAGACCCAAACAAAGCAGAGCAATTAGATCGTGTCATCGTGTTCGTCTTTGCGAAGCTTTTCCTATGTCAAATATTGTATTCCTTAGACCATGAGATAATGCAACTCCCTGGTATCGGAAGAAAGCTTTGAGGTCATCAAACGTCATCCTATGAGAGGGTGATCATAAAGGTGTCTCTCAGGTGATCGGAAAGTATCTGTTGGGTTGTACGTATCGAGATGGAATTTGTCCCTCCCAAGTCGAAGAGATATACTTCGGGCCCACTCGGTAATCGATATCAACACCGCTTGCAAGCATGTGGTTAAGGAGTTAATCACAAAGTGATATCGGATTACGGAACGAGTAAAGTACTTGCTGTGAACGAGATTGAACTAGGTATGACGGTACCGACGATCGAATCTCGGGCAAGTAAAATATCGCGAGACGAAGGGAATATATATATGGGATTGATTGAATCCTGGCATCTTGGTTCATCCGATATGATCATCGATGAATGTGTGGGAGTCAATATGGGTGCCCAGACCCCGCTGTTGATTATTGATAGAAGATCATGTCTGCATATTCTCGAACCCGCAGGGTCACACACTTAACGTATCTCGACGCTAGGATAGATTGGATAATTGGTTTATGAATTTTTGTTCGGAGTCTCAGATGGGATCCGGGATATCACGAGAGGTTCCGGAATGGTCCGGAGAATAAGATTCATATAAGGCAGTGCAGTTTTTGGAGTTCGGAATTGTTCCGGGTTAATCGGTATTGTACCGGAAGCTTCTAGAACCTTCCGGAAGGGGACCAACGTGGCCCCACCTTCCGGGAGGGGGCATGGGCCTATGAGGGAGTGTACTGGCCGCATTAGGCCAGGGGCACAAGGCCCCATAGGGCCCAGCCGATTCTAGAGAGATTTGACTCGTTTAAATCTCGGGATAGAATTTCTAGATAAGGGAGAGTTTAAATCGTTTAAACTAGAGATAGGATTTCTAGATAAGGGAGAGTTTAAATTGTTTAAACTAGAGATAGGCTTGGAGGAGGGGCAAGGGCTGGCCGCCCCCCCCCTCTATATATAGAGGGGTGGTGCGCCCCCTCCCCCACACACACCTTCCTCCAAGCCCTAGCAGCCTTGCTATCTTCCTCTCTCCCTCCCGACTGTTTGTAGGCGAAGCCCTGTAGCAGAAATTCTCCACCATATACACCACGCCGTCGTGCTGTAGATCCAATCTATCTCTCCACCATAATCACTGGTCCGAGGAAGGAGGAGACGTCGAGGTGCTGCACGTGTGCATCTCACGGAGGCACCGCCACTTGTGGTGCTAGATCGGATCGGATCGCGAGGAGGAGAAGCGAGTACGACTACATCACCCACGTTCTGACGAACGTTCCGCTGTGCGAATCTTCAAGGGTATGAAGATCTAATCCAATCTCTCTCGTTGTTTGCATCTCCTAGATTAGATCTTGGCTTTCCCTCTGTTCGCTCCGTAGAAAATTTTGATTTACTATGCCGCGAAACCCTTCAGTGGTATCAGAGCTAGATCTATGCGTAGATGTGTTTCACGAGTAAAACGCAACATGGTTGTTGCGGGCGTTGATGTTTTCTGTTGCAAGCCTCTTGTTTGTGTTCTTCTTATGACGCGGGATAGTGAGATTGAAGCGGTCCAGGCCAACCTTACGCGACGTCGCTCGCGAGACCGCCTCCGCACTTGACGTGTGGCTTGTTCCACACATGCGGCTGGTGGATGTCAGTTTCTGTCACTATAGTTGTCATGGGATTAACACCGGAGTTTGGCAACCATAATATCACCGTTGTGGCTTTCCGTAGGTAAGAATCGTTCTTAGCATCTACTCCCATAAAGCCACGTAAAACATGCAACAACAAAGTAGAGGCGTCTAACTTGTTTTTGTAGGGAGTGTTTTCTGTGATATGGTATGGCCCAAGATGTGATGTGTATATTGTATGCGATGATCATGTTTTGTAATGTTTCACGACTTGCATGTCGATGAGTACACAACCGACAGGAGCCATATGGTTGTCTTTATAATTGTGTATGACCTGCGAGTCAACTTCTTATACGCCATGTAATACCTTTACTTTATCGCTAAGTAGTTAGCAATAGTTGTAGTTGCTATTCGTGGTGGATGCAATCATGGTGGAGTGATGAAGATCATGCCGGAACGCACAAGATGGAGATCATTGCGCGAAGATTGGCTATACCATGTCACATAAAGTTATATGCATGTGATGTTTATCCTTTTATGTATCTTATTATGCTTAGATCGCGACGATAGCATTATAAGATGATTCCTCACTTAAAGATCAAGATAAAACTGTGTTCTCCCCAAGTATGCACCGTTGCGAAAGTTCGTCGTGTCCAAGCATCACGTGATGATCGGGTGCTATAGACTCTACGCTCACATACAACGGGTGCAAGCCAGTTTTGCACACGCGGAAATACTTGGGTCTAACTTGACGAGCCTAGCATGTACATACATGGCCTCGGAACACAAGAACCGAAAGGTTAAGCATGAGTCATATGAATGATATGATCGACACTTCGTTGTCCACCATTGAAACCACATCTCTTCTCGTGATGTCGGATTAGGTGAGGTGAATTTGGATCGTGTTCACTAAACAACTTGAGGGATGTTGAATTTAGTGGGAGTTCATCTAGTAATTTGATTAAGTTGAACTATTTATCATGAACATAGTCTAAATTGTACTTGCAAATACTGTAGATCCAATGGCCAAGTCCAACTTCAACTTCAACGTTTTTGTTGAGAAAGAAAAGCTTAGAAACAATGGGTCTAACTTCACCAACTGGTTCCGCAATCTAAGAATCATTCTGTCTGGCGGACAAAAGGACTATGTCCTTAAGAAAGCGATAGGTAACCCCCCTGCTGCAACTGCGCCGGCTGATGAGAAAGCTGTCTATCATTCGCGCAAAGATGATTATGGTGTGATTAAGAGCACCATGTTGTTTGCTATGGAACCGGAGCTTCAAAATCGTTTTGAAACCTATCCCGGGCCCTTTGAGATTCTCGAGGAGCTGAAAACCATGTTTCAGACTCAAGCCCGTTCTGAGAGATATGAGATCTCTGAGAAGTTCTTTAACTGCAAGATAGAGGAAGGGAGTTCCGTTAGTGAGCACGCCATAAAGATGTCGGGCTACACTCAACGCCTTGAGCAACTGGAATGCACGATTCCAGAGGAGCTCAAGATTGACAGGTTTCTGCAATCACTCCCCCCAGCTACAAAAGTTTTGTAGTGACTCATAATCAGATTGGTTCCACTGATACGATCACCGAGCTCTTCGCAAAGCTGAAGGCTGCGGAAGTGGACATCAAGAAGGATAATCATGTGTTGATGGTCAACAAGCCCTCCTTTAAGAAAGGTAAGGGAGCAAAGAAGCCCTTCAAGAAGGGCGGCGGCAAGCGCAATGCCCCTGCTGAGAAGAAGCTCAGGTCTGGTCCCAAGCCGGACACTGAGTGCTTCTATTGCAAGGACAAGGGTCACTGGAAGCGCAACTGTCCGAAGTAATTAGCGGACAAGAAGGCTGGCACCATCAAAGGTATATTTGATATACATGTTATTGATGTTTTCCTTACTAGCCCTCGTTGTAGTGCCTGGGTATTTGATACCGGTTCAGTTGCTAATATTTGTAACTCGAAACAGGAGCTACGGAATAGACGGCGGCTTGCGAGGGATGAGGTGACGATGCGCGTTGGCAACGTATCAAGAGTTGATGTGATGGCCGTCGGCACGCTCTCCTTAGTTTTACCTTCGAGATTAGTTTTAAACCTTAATAAATGTTATTATGTGCCTGCGTTGAGCATGAACATCATTTCTGGATCGTGTTTATTGCAAGACGGTTATTCATTTAAATCGGAGAATAATGGTTGTTCTATTTATATGAGTAACATCTTTTATGGTCATGCACCTCTTGTGAATGGTTTATTTCTTCTAAATCTCGAAAGGGATGAAACACACATCCATAACATTGAGGCTAAGAGATGCAAAGTAGATAGTGATAATACTACTTATTTGTGGCACTGTCGTCTAGGTCATATTGGAGTAAAGCGCATGAAGAAACTCCATTCTGATGGACTTTTGGAGTCTCTTGATTTTGAATCATTTGACACATGCGAACCATGCCTCATGGGCAAGATGATCAAAACCCCGTTCTCCGGTATGATGGAGCGAGCAACGGACTTGTTGGAAATCATACATACCGATGTATGCGGATCGATGAGTGTTTCGACGCGCGGTGGATATCGCTATTTTCTCACTTTTACCGATGACTTAAGTAGATATGGGTATATCTATTTAATGAAACATAAATCTGAAACGTTTGAAAAGTTCAAGGAATTTCAGAATGAAGTGGAGAACCATCGTAACAGAAAGATTAAGTTTCTACGATCCGATCGTGGGGGCGAATATTTGAGTTATGATTTTCTCACGCATCTTAAAGCAAGTGGAATCGTTTCACAACTCACGCCACCCGGAAAACCACAGCGCAATGGTGTGTCTGAACGCCGGAATCGAACCCTATTAGATATGGTCCGATCAATGATGTCTCTTACTGATTTGCCGTTATCATTTTGGGGTTATGCATTAGAAACCGCTGCATTCACTTTAAATAGGGCTCCATCTAAAACCGCTGCATTAGAAACCGCTGCATCTCTCTTGCCATAATACACCCGCCCCACGCGTCCCTGCACGCCTCCCATGTCCTGCGGAACCGGCCATCGACATCCCCTTTTCTCGAGCCTTACAAACCCGACATGAGGGAGTATAAATCTATCATTGAGTAAATGTGATACTCCTATAGCAAACGAGGATAGTCCGATGATAAGGATGCGATTAGGGATGGCAATGGGGCCCCGAAACCCACAAACCCGATGGATACCCGCCTTAAATGGGGAGGGTTTGGTAAAAAGTTAGACCCTCCAAGTTTAATGGGGCGGGTATGGGGGTGGCAAACCCATACTCGCAGACCCGCTCTAAGCCTTAATCCTATCCCTAAGAGCATGTTTAACGCAGACGTTTAAATAAAGCACACGCTAGCTAGGCTGATTTTACTTGCGGTTAGGCCTCCATCCCGTCCGATCCGAGGATTTTCTCTAGCGTCGACGTACGAGGAAGCGTCGGTCACTAGGACTACTTTTTTTCAGCGCACATGAGTTTGATTAGCGCTCCTAGCTGTTGCTAGCTACCCAAATTAGCGTTCCGTGCTGTGAGACGAGGCGTTTAGTCCATAATCCAATTTTCTGACATTATTTTTTTAAACATAAGCGTCTATACAAGAGCTTGTCGTAGTACATGCCCTAATAATCATATGACTAACCACACGTACGTCCACGCGGGCCATGCACGCAGACAACACACGTCGATCACCCGAAGCCGCCGCCCACCACCCGATCGAAGCCCACCAGCAGCAGCCGCCGCCCACCACACCCGAAGCCCACCATGCAGCCGCCGCCCACGACACCCCCGAATTCGAAGCCCACCATGTAGCCGCCGCCCACCAGCAGCAGCCGCCGCCACCCACCACCAGCAGCAGCAGAGGGGGGAGGACAGCAGCAGCCGCCGCCACCCACCACACCCGAAGCCCACCATGCAGCGCCGCCGCCGCCCACCAGCAGCAGCCGCCGCCGCCCACCACCAGCAGCAACAGAGGGAGGGGGAGGACAGAGAGGCAGGGAGGGGCGTACCTGACGCGCGGCGGGGGGGGAAGGGCGCGGGCGGCACGGACGTCGTCGGCGGGAAGAGAGGGCGGCGGTCATCGGGGCGGGAAGGAGACGCGCGCGGGAGGAGGAGGAGCCGCTACGGAGCGCGCGGCGGTGGCGGCCAGAGGAGGAGCCGCTACGGGAAGCGCGCGGTGGTGGCGGCCGGAGGCGGAGGCGTTGACGACGAAGAAGGGCACGGGCAGCCTGGCGGCGTCGTCGAGAAGCAGAGAAGAAGAAGATAAGTTATATAAAGGGGAGGGAGTATACGTCCCGGTTGGTGGCACCAACCGGGACTAAAAGGGCATACGTCCCGGGGAGCCACCAACCGGGACGTATACTCCAATTTTCAGCAGCCGAAGGGGCGCGCGCGCAGGTGGGTCTTTAGTCCTGGTTGGTGGCTCCAACCGGGACGTATTCCCCTGTTTTCAAAAATTTTCAGTTATTTTCTCTCTGTTCCCGCCTTATTTTTTATTTTGGGGTTAAATTTGTAATGTTTTTTAAATGATAATTACTTTGGAATTTAGAAAAACTTTAAACATAAAAAGTGTTTGAATTTGAATAACTAATTCGAAACCATTTTATTTTTTCAAAAATAATAATGTAACCATTTAAACTATGAACCATTTAAAAATAATAATGAAATAACTTATATTTTAAAATTAATTTGGAATTTAGAAAAACTTTAAACATAAAAAGTGTATGGATGAATATATAATCCAAAACCAATTTCTATTTTAAAAAATAATTAATGTAACCATTTAAAATTAATAATGAAATAACTTATATTTTTTAAATATTTATTTGGAATTTAGAAAAACTTTAAACATAAAAAGTCTATGGATTTGAATAATAATCCAAAACCATTTTCTATTTTTAAAAAATAATTAATGTAACCATTTAAAATTAAAAATGAATTAACTTATATTTTTCAAATATTAATTTGGAATTTAGAAAAACTTTAAACATAAAAAGTGTATGGATTTGAATAAATAATT
This sequence comes from Avena atlantica, assembly GCA_910589765.1. NCBI lineage: Eukaryota > Viridiplantae > Streptophyta > Magnoliopsida > Poales > Poaceae > Avena > Avena atlantica. The sequence continues at coordinate 370,502,127 of OU342736.1, forward strand.
CAAAACCATTTTCAATTTTTAAAAAATAATTAATGTAACCATTTAAAATTAAAAATGAATTAACTTATATTTTTTTAAATATTAATTTGGAATTTAGAAAAACTTTAAACATAAAAAGTGTTTGGATTTGAATAAATAATTCAAAACCATTTTCTATTTTTAAAAAATAATTAATGTAACCATTTAAAATATGAACCATTTACAATTAAAAATGAATTAACTTATAAGTAATTCAAAACCATTTTCTGTTTTTGTGAAGGATTTTCATTGTTCGGATTTCTTTTGAATTTATTATGCCCGTTTTGAATTATCTGAATTTCTAACTATGGTCGAACCGGTGTGCATGAAGGTAGGGGACGAGCATCGTTAGAACTTGCATTGGATCTCTGAAGAAACCACATATTGAGAGTCTAAAAATGATTTTTTCAAAAAATCACGGGCAAAAAATGGGCCCACTTCATGTAGTACAAACCGGACCCACTTCCTACCGATACGACAGACATTTGTCCTTTTTACCCGGGATGGACGAAAAGGTTTGAGATGTACCGGTTGGGAGATAGTCCATGTAAGGTGGTCTAGTATTTTAGGAAAATTGGACGGTAGCATTCTGAAACGGCATTTTGGTGGTTACTTCACAAAACGACCCGTTTTTTGCGCTCGGAAAATGGAAAAGGGCTTTTCCGTGCGACAAAAAGGAAAACTTCCTCCTGCAACATTGTTCTCCATACCAATGTGCACACACATGTATAATATGGGCACAACATCACAAACTATGCCGTGATTCAGCACATAACATCGGTCATTTGGACCGAAAGCTATGAAACCTCGAACATGATAGGTCATTTTGTGAAGGTTTTTTCGAAACATGATCAATATACCAAGTCTGGTATTTTTCCTTTCAACTATGCAACAAATATGACACCACGTGAAGGATTTTCATTGTTCGGATTTTTTTTGAATTTATTATGCCCGTTTTGAATTATCTGAATTTCTAACTATGGACTACCACCACGCGAAGGATTTCATTGTTCGGCAGACATTTAGTCCCGGATGTAGTCACAAACCGGGACTAAAAATATTTTCCGCCATTTCCCACCTCTTCCCGCCAATTTTTTCCGCCCTTTCCTTTCTAATAGAGCTTTTAGTCCCGGATGTAGTCACTAACCGGGACTAAAGATATTTCCCGCCATTTCCCAAAGCTTCACGCCAAGTTTTCCCGCCCTTTCCCTCTATATTTAGGGTGATCGTGTCATGGCTATCCACACATCCACACCTTCCTCTCTTAGAACAATGGACAACGCCTACTGGGCCATTCTGACCCTCGAGGAGTCCGAGGCACTGTGCGCCTCGAACTACCCTTGTCCGCCGGGCTACCGGCCGCCGCCGGCTGGATGCTGAGCGCTGGAGGGGTTACTGTCCCTCCTGTCCCTCAAGGTTCCGCACGCCAGGCGGCCATCACAAACCACTTCTACCACGAGCTCACGCCGGAGCAGCGGATAGATCCCCAGTGGGATCCCGACAACTACGACACCTGGAATGACTTCTTCGCTAATAGGCGGGAAAGGGAGCTCGCCAGGTACGAGGGTGATGGCCCGCCACCGGTGAACCACAACGAAGCCGGCCGTCGTCTGTGGTGGGCGAACCGTACTATCATCGGAGTGATGCGCTACATCGCCGGGGGAGACCATCCTCGCCTACGGTGCCCACGAGTCCACCCGCCACAGGCCCCACACTGTCCCGGCGGTAGCGGCATCGTCTTCCAGGAGACCCCTCTCCCGCCCGCCGTGAATCCGAGGCTGGAATGGCCCCTGGTATATGCCATGGATGGGCTGAGGATCCCCGGAGTGGCAGGTGACGATGACGATGACGATGACGACGACGATGAAGACCCTGAAGCTGCGTACTATAGGACTAGGCATGATTATGACTAAAGGGGGCGGCTTTAGTCCTGAGTGTTAGCTAGTCCCGCTTTGTCCCGGTTTTTAATATTAATAAATGTCTTGAGTGTTACCTAATAAATAGAGGGAAATGCCTATATAAAGAGAGGGTTCATCTTTAGTCCCGGTTGGAGAAACCAACCGCGACTGAAGGGATTGCGGAAGAGTGGGCCAGGCAACACTAATAATAGGGGTGAGTGTCGACATTATGTCGTGCGGCTTGTACCTTGTCCCGGATGGTGTCACCAACCGGGACTAAAGATGAACCTTTAGTCCCGGTTGGAGACACCAACCGGGACTAAAGATGAGTCAGCACTAATAATAGGGGTGAGTGTCGACATTATGTCGTGAGTGTCGACATTATGTCGTGAGTGTCGACATTATGCCGAGTTGCTTGTACTATAAATAGGCATCCTTGTGAGTCCAGTCCTCCAGCCAGTTTGAGGCATCTCCAAGATGGTTTTACAGAGCTGGGACACCACTACGACCAGTTTCAGGGAGATGCCGACGGAGCCCAGTCCTCCGGCATCTCCGAGAAACTGGTCATAGAGGCACTCCCTAATATGTAATTAGTTAGCTTCGAGGTGTATTGATCTAGTTAGTGAAGTTACAAGCTGCAAGATGGTTTTCGAGAGCAGGGACACCACTACGACCAGTTTCAGGGAGATGCCGACGGAGCCCAGTCCTCCGGCATCTCCGAGAAACTGGTCATAGAGGCACTCCCTAATATGTGAAATTAGTTAGCTCCCAGGCGTATTGATCTAGTTAGAGAAGTTACAAGCTGCAAGATGGTTTTTGAGAGCAGGGACACCACTACGACCAGTTTCAGGGAGATGCCTCTGGATCCCAGTCTCCGGCATCTCCAAGAAAGTGGTCATAGAGGCACTCCCAGTCCAGCCACAAAACGGGACTAACACTCAAGACATTTATTAATATTAAAAACTGAGACTACAAAATCGGGACTAAAGGCCACAAACCGCGAAAGATATTACATAATATGAGCATGAACTTCTTGGCATATGTCATTCCTTATGACCGCTTCAGACGTAACCATGGAGCATCTTCTTTACTTAACGGAATGCTTGGTCAGTTTTCACTGTGAAGGGCGGAATTTCATCAAACTTATTATAATCTTCTAACATGTCTGTCTTGCCCTCGATTCCCACGATGTTTCTTTTCCCTAAAAGAACTATCATATGATGTATTCGTTTGCATATTTTTTCTTTTTTCGGTCTGGAGGACATGTCCTTCACATAGAAACCTGAGACGCATCATTGGCTAGGACGAATGGTTCATCTCTATAACCAAGATTGTTGAGATCCACTGTTGTCATTCCGTACAACTGGTCTATCTTTACCCCTTCCCCATTCAGGTTGACCCATTTGCAGCGAAACAAAGGGACCTTAAAAGAGACTCCATAGTCTAGTTCCCATATCTCCTCTATGTAACCATAATATGTGTCCTTTTGTCCATTCTCGTCTATTGCATCAAAGCGGACACCACTATTTTGGTTGGTGCTCTTTTTATCTTGGGCGATCGTGTAGAATGTATTCCCATTTATTTCGTACCCTTGGAAATTCAATACAGTAGAAGATGGTGACGCGGCCAAAAGTATAGCTGATCTCCAACAGTGGTGTCATTTAAGAGATGTGTCCGTATCCAACACCGAAAGACTTCATGTGTTCATCTGTAATCCATGATTCAGGCTTCCCGGATTTTTGGAGCGTACAATATTTCTTGTGTTCCTCGATATACGGAGCTGCCAAGGTGGAATTATGTAGAACTGTGTAGTGTGCTTTAGTGAAAGAATCCCCGTCCCTACATATCATTGCTTTCTTTCCCAGCGTGCCTTTTCCACTTAGTCTTCCCTCATGCCGCGAGTCAGAAACACCAATCGGCTTAAGGTCAGGAATAAAGTCAACACAAAACTCAATGACCTCCTCTGTTCCATATCCCTTGGAGATGCTTCCTTCTGGTCTAGCACGGTTATGAACATATTTCTTTAAGACTCCCATGAACCTCTCAAAGAATACCGGACTGAGAATGACAATCTTTCCACTAGATGAACCAGGAGATGCGTCATAATATTGAAGAAGGATGGTGGGAACACCAATTCAAAACTAACAAGACATGTACCACATCCTTCTGTAACCTTGGCAGAATATCTGGATTGATTACCTTCTGAGATATTGCATTGAGGAATGAACACAGCTTCACAATGGGTACTCGAACATTTCCGGTAGAAGCCCCCTCAATGCAATCGGAAGCAACTGCGTCATAATCACGTGACAGTCATGAGACTTCAGGTTTTGTAACTTTTTCTCTGCCATATTTATTATCCCCTTTATATTAGATGAGAAGCCCGACGGCACCTTGATACTGTAAAGGACTTCAAAAAACATTTCCTTCTCTGCTTTGGTAAGAGCATAGCTGGCACGACATAAGTGACGCCCTTTATCCGTCTTGTTATGTGTATGCATGTTCTTTGGGTCTTTCATAATTTGTTGGTCCTCCCGTGCTTCAGGTGTATCTTTGTCTTCCCATACACGCCTAGGAATCCTAGCAGGTTCACGCAGAGATTCTTCATCACGTGCATCACGTCGATTGAAAAGCGGACACGCAGGACTTTTCCAATATGGCAGCTCCCAAAATATAGATTTCTTCTTCCACATGTGCGTGTCCTGTAGCGACGTCGTTCAGAACTGATTGACCGCCGGGACCCTTTCCAAAGATTACTTCTATGTACTTGACCATACCAAATACATCATCACCAGCAGGGAGTTCAGGCTTCTTCCGGTGATCTGCCTCACCTTTGAAATGCTTGCCTTTCTTTCTTACGGGATGATTGGTCGGAAGAAATCGTCGATTCGCCAGTTACACAACCTTCTTGCATTTATGCAAATATGTCCCTTCGGTCTTATCTAAACAGTGGGTGCATGCCTGATATCCCTTGTTTGTTGTCCTGAAAGGTTACTAAGAGCAGGCCAATCATTGATGGTTACGAATAACAACCCTCGTAGATCAGATGGCTCCTGTTTGTTCTCATCCCACACACGTACACCTGGTTTTCCCCACAACTGTAAGAGTTTTCAACTAATGGCCTAAGGTACACATCAATGTCGTTGCCCGGTTGCTTCGGGCCTTGGATGAGCACTGGCATCATAATGAACTTACGCTTCATGCACAACCAAGGAGGCATGTTGTAGATACATAGAGTCACGGGCCAGGTGTTGTGACTGCAGCTCTGCCCCTAAAAGGATTCATGCCATCCGTACTTAGACCAAACCATAAGTTCTTGCGTCACCTGCAAAGTCTGGGAAGTCTCTCTCGATTTTTCTCCACTGTGACCCATCAGCAGGGTGTCTCAACTTCCCGTCTTTCTTACGGTCTTCTTTGTGCCATCGCAACAACCTGGCATGCTCTTTGTTTCTGAAAATGCGTTTCAACCTTGGTATTATATGAGCATACCACATAACCTTAGCAGGAACCCTCTTCCGGAGGGGGCTCTCCCTCAACATCACCAGGGTCATCTCGTCTGATCTTTATACCGCAACGCATTGTATACCGGGCATTTATCTAATTTTCTCTACTCCTTAGCGCGGTAGAGGATGCAGTCATTAATGCATGCATGTATCTTTTGCACATCTAATCCGAGAGGACAGAGAGTCTTCTTTGCTTCGTAGGTACTCTCGGGAAGTTCGTTATGTTTTTGGAAACTTCGGCTTCATTATTTTCAGCATCTTTTCAAATGAGGAGTCAGTTAGACCACACTCTACCTTCCATCGCACAACCATTCAGTGTATGTATCAAGCTGTGCTGCCTCTTCACCTGTGACAACAAACAATTTCTTGTTTTGGGTACTAACATTCCATTCTTCACTTTTTCTCATTGCTTATCTGAACATGCCCTCTATCAACTTCTCAGTTTCTGGTTCACAGTCTCGCTTGCATCAGAAATGACTCTACCAAGTTATCAGCCGGCTCATCTGATGCCCGTTCTTCACCTCTTCCTCTCCATTGTCTTCCATTGCAGTATCACTGTATTCAGGACATATGCTGATAGTGTTATCATCATCTTCTTCTTCACCATCTTTCATCATAACCCTCTTCCCGTGCTTGGTCCAGCAATTATAGTTGGGCATGAAACCTTCATAATCAGGTGGCCGCGATGCTTTTCGAGGAAGAGTACTCCTTGTTGTTCCGACATTAAACACATGGACAACGTATAAATCCATTCTCTTTGTTTGCCGTAGCCACATCGATAAATTTATCCACGCCTTTGATATACCGGCTACGCGCCGGTCACCGTACATCCATTCCCGACCGTTCATCTGCATCATATAAGTAAGTTTTTCAAAAAACAGGACATCATAAATAGTGAAATAACCAATTCACACCGACACATGATTGTATCAATGACCAGAAAAGATAGGATTGCTAACCTCGATCGAGGGAAATAAAGAGGAGAAAGCTCAAGTGCGTCTCGGACACCTTCTATATTTTTGTTCTATGAGAAATTCAACTGGATTTTTCACTCAAACATTTCAACAAAACACCTTCAATGCATGCATGAGAAAAAACTAGCACACACCCTCACACCTTACACCATTCGAAAAAAACAGAGTGGAGGCAGAGGGGGCTGGGGCGTTGCATTTATAGAGGGCAAGGGGTCTTTAGTCCCGGTTGGAGAATTTGTTATTTCACTATTTATGATGTCCTGTTTTTGATAAACTTACTTATATGATGCAGATGACAGAACGTCGGGAATGGATGTACGGTGACCGGGGGTAGCCGGGTATATCAAAGGCGTGGATAAATTTATCGATGTGGCTACGGCAAACAAAGAGAATGGATTTATACGCTGTCCATGTGTTCAATGTCGAACAATAAGGAGTACTCTCCTCGAAAATCATTCGCGGCCACCTGATTATGAAAGGTTTCATGCCCAACTATAATTGCTGGACCAAGCACGGGGAAAGAGGGGTTATGATGGAAGATGGTGAAGAAGAAGATGATGATAACAACTATCATCATATGTTTCCTGAATACGGTGATACTGCTATGGAAGACATGGAGAGGAAAAAGGTGAAGAACGGGCATCAGATGAGCCGGCTGATGAACTTGGTAGGGTCATTTCTGATGCAAAGCGAGACTGTGAAACAGAAAATGAGAAGTTGAAGTTAGAGGGCATGTTAGAAGATCACAAGAAATTGTTGTACCCAAATTGTGAAGATGGCAGCACAAAGCTCGGTACCACACTGGAATTGTTGCGATGGAAGGCAAAGTGTGATCTAACTGACTCCTCATTTGAAAAGATGCTGAAAATAATGAAGCCGAAGTTTCCAAAACATAACGAACTTCCCGAGAGTACCTACGAAGCAAAGAAGACTCTCTGTCCTCTGGGATTAGATGTGCAAAAGATACATGCATGCATTAATGACTGCATCCTCTACCGCGGTAAGGAGTATGAGAATTTAGATAAATGCCCGGTATGCAACGCGTTGCGGTATAAGATCAGACGAGATGACCCTGGTGATGTTGAGGGAGAGCCCCTCCGGAAGAGGGTTCCTGCTAAGGTTATGTGGTATGCTCCTATAATACCAAGGTTGAAACGCATGTTCAGAAACAAAAGAGCATGCCAGGTTGTTGCGATGGCACAAAGAAGACCGTAAGAAAGACGGGGAGTTGAGACACCCTGCTGATGGGTCACAGTGGAGAAAAATCGAGAGAGACTTCCCAGACTTTGCAGGTGACGCAAGGAACTTATGTTTGGTCTAAGTACGGATGGCATGAATCCTTTTGGGGAGCAGAGCTGCAGTCACAGCACCTGGCCCGTGACTCTATGTATCTACAACCTGCCTCCTTGGTTGTGCATGAAGCGTAAGTTCATTATGATGCCAGTGCTCATCCAAGCCCGAAGCAACCGGGCAACGACATTGATGTGTACCTTAGGCCATTAGTTGAAGAACTCTTACAGTGGGGCAAACCAGGTGTACGTGCGTGGGATGAGAACAAACAGGAGCCATTTAATCTACGAGGGTTGTTATTCGTAACCATCAATGATTGGCCTGCTCTAGTAACCTTTCAGGACAGACAAACAAAGGATATAAGGCATGCACCCACTGTTTAGATAAGACCGAGGTACATATTTGCATAAATGCAAGAAGGTTGTGTACCTAGCGAATCGACGATTTCTTCCGACCAATCATCCCGTAAGAAAGAAAGGCAAGCATTTTAAAGGTGAGGCAGATCACCGGAGAGAAGCCTGAACTCCCTGCTGGTGATGATGTATTTGGTATGGTCAAGGGCATAGAAGTAATCTTTGAAAGGGTCCCGGCGGTCAATCAGTTCCGAACGACGTCGCTACAGGACACGCACCCATGTGGAAGAAGAAATCTATATTTTGGGGAGCTGCCATATTGGAAAGTCCTGCGTGTCCGCTCTTTAATCGACATGATGCACGTGACGAAGAATCTCTGCGTGAAACCTGCTAGGATTCATAGGCGTGTATGGTAAGACAAAAGATACACCTGAAGCACGGGAGGACCAACAAATTATGAAAGACCCAAAGAACATGCATACAGATAACAAGACGGATAAAGGGCGTCACTTAAGTCGTGCCAGCTATGCTCTTACCAAAGCAGAGAAGGAATCTTTTTTTGAAGTCCTTTACAGTATCAAGGTGCCGTCGGGCTTCTCATCTAATATAAAGGGGATAATAAATTGGCAGAGAAAAAGTTCCAAAACCTGAAGTCTCATGATGTCACGTGATTATGACGCAGTTGCTTCCGATTGCATTGAGGGGGCTTCTACCGGAAAATGTTCGAGTACCCATTGTGAAGCTGTGTGCATTCCTCAATGCATATCTCAGAAGGTAATCAATCCAGATATTCTGCCAAGGTTACAGAAGGATGTGGTACAATGTCTTGTTAGTTTTGAATTGGTGTTCCCACCATCCTTCTTCAATATTATGACGCATCTCCTGGTTCATCTAGTGGAAGAGATTGCCATTCTCGGTCCGGTATTTCTGCACAATATGTTCCCCTTTGAGAGGTTCATGGGAGTCTTAAAGAAATATGTTTCATAAACCGTGCTAGACCAGAAGGAAGCATCTCCAAGGGATATGGAACAGAGGAGGTCATTGAGTTTTGTGTTGACTTTATTCCTGACCTTAAGCCGATTGGTTTTCTGACTCGCGCATGAGGGAAGACTAAGTGGAAAAGGCACGCTGGGAAAGAAAGCAATGATATGTAGGGACGGGGATTCTTTCACTAAAGCACACTACACAGTTCTACATAATTCCACCTTGGCAGCTCCGTATATATCGAGGAACACAAGAATATTGTACGCTCCCAAAACCCGGGGAAGCTGAATCATGGATTACAGATGAACACATGAAGTCTTTCGGTGGTTGGATGCGGACACATCTCTTGAATGACACCACTGTTGGAGATCAGCTATACTGTTGGGCCGCGTCACCATCTTCTACTGTATTGAATTTCCAAGGGTACGAAATAAATGGGAATACATTCTACACGATCGCCCAAGATAAAAAGAGCACCAACCAAAATAGTGGTGTCCGCTTTGATGCAATAGACGAGAATGGACAAAAGGACACATATTATGGTTACATAGAGGAGATATGGGAACTACTAGACTATGGAGTCTCTTTTAAGGTCCCTTTGTTTCGCTTGCAAATGGGTCAACCTGAATGGGGAAGGGGTAAAGATAGACCAGTTGTACGGAATGACAACAGTGGGATCTCAACAATCTTGGTTATAGAGATGAACCATTCGTCCTAGACAATGATGTGTCTCAGGTTTTCTATGTGAAGGACATGTCCTCCAAACCGAAAAAAAAAGAAAAAAATATGCAAACGAATACATCATATGATGAGCCAAACGTCACATAGTTCTTTCAGGGAAAAGAAACATCGGGGAATCGAGGACAAGACAGACATGTCAGAAGATTATTATAAAGTTTGATGAAATTCCGCCCTTCACAGTGAAAACTGACCCAAGCATTCCGTTAAGTAAAGAAGATGCTCCATGGTTACGTCTGAAGCGGTCATAAGGAATGACATATGCCAAGAAGTTCATGCTCATATTATGTAACTCTAGTTCATGTCTTTCGCGGTTTGTGGCTTGACCGAAGGATATCTTTCGCGGTTTGTGGCCTTTAGTCCCGGTTTTGTAGTCTCAGTTTTTAATATTAATAAATGTCTTGAGTGTTAGTACCATTTTGTGGCTGAGCGGGAGTGCCTCTATGACCCAGTTTCTTGGAGATGCCGGAGGATTGGGCTCCGTCGGCATCTCCCTGAAACTGGTCGTAGTGGTGGCCCTGCTTTCGAAAACCATCTTGCAGCTTGTAACTTCACTAACTAGATCAATACACCTCGGAGCTAACTAATTTCACATATTAGGGAGTGCCTCTATGACCAGTTTCTCGGAGATGCCGGAGGACTGGGCTCGTCGGCATCTCCCTGAAATGGCCGCAGTGTGTCCCTGCTCTCGAAAACCATCTTGCAGCTTGTAACTTCACTAACTAGATCAATACGCCTCGGAGCTAACTAATTTCACATATTAGGGAGTGCCTCTATGACCAGTTTCTCGGAGATGCCGGAGGACTGGCTCCATCGGCATCTCCCTGAAACTGGCCGCAGTGGTGTCCTGCTCTCGAAAACCATCTTGCAGCTTGTAACTTCACTAACTAGATCAATACGCCTCGGAGCTAACTAATTTCACATATTAGGGAGTGCCTCTATGACCAGTTTCTCGGAGATGCCGGAGGACTGGGCTCCGTGGCATCTCCCTGAAACTGGCCGTAGTGGTGTCCCTGCTCTCTAAAACCATCTTGGAGATGCCTCAAACTGGCTGGAGGACTGGACTCACAAGGATGCATATTTATAGTACAAGCAGCTCGGCATAATGTCGACACTCACGACATAATGTTGACACTCACCCCTATTATTATTGCTGACTCATCTTTAGTCCCGGTTGGTGTCTCCAACCGGGACTAAAGGTTCATCTTTAGTCCCGGTTGGTGACACCATCCGGGACAAGGTACAAGCCGCACGACATAATGTCGACCACTCACCCTATTATTAGTGTTGTTGGCCCACTCTGCCGCAATCATTTTTAGACTCGCAATATGTGGTTTCTTCAGAGATCCAATGCAAGTTCTAACGATGCCCGTTCCCTATCTTCATGCACACCGGTTCGACCATAGTTAGAAATTCAGATAATTCAAAACGGGCATAATAAATTCAAAAAAAATCCGAACAATGAAAATCCTTCGCGTGGTTGGTGTCATATTATGTTACATAGTTGAAAGGAAAAATACCAGACTTGGTATATTGATCATGTTTCGAAAAAACCTTCACAAAATGACCTATCATGTTCGAGGTTTCATGGCTTTCGGTCCAAATGGACCGATGTTATGTGCTGAATCACGGCATAGTTTGTGTTGTTGTGCCCATATTATGCATGTGTGTGGACATTGGTATGTAGAACAATGGTAGGAGGAAGTTTTCCTTTTTGTCGCACGGAAAAAATCCCTTTCCATTTTCCGACCGCAAAAAAAAACGGGTCGTTTTGTGACGTAGTACCACCAAATGCCGTTTCAGAATGCTTACCGTCCTATTTTCCTAAAATACTAGACCATCTTACATGGACTATATCCCAACCGGTAATCTCAAACACTTTTCGTCCATCCCGGGTAAAAAAGG
>OU342736.1:371113889-371538889 GCA_910589765.1 Avena atlantica
CCAAGACTGGTGTGGAAGTGAGCTTCTCTTTGAGTGTCTCAAAGCTTGCTTGACATGCAGGAGTCCAAAGGTATTTCTTGCCTTTCTTGAGGAGATCGGTAAGAGGCTTCGCTATCTTCGAAAAGTTCTGAACGAAGCGACGGCGATAACTAGCCAACCCAAGGAAACTCCGCACTTCTTTGACATTAACAGGAGGAAGCCATTCAACAATTGTCTTCACAGTTTCCGGGTTAACTGCAATGCCCTTGGCAGAGATGACGTGACCAAGATAGGTTACTTGAGGCAGCCAAAACTCACACTTGGAGAACTTTGCATACAAGCGGTTCTCACGAAGCTTGTTTAGGACACACCGAAGGTGTTCTTCATGTTCTTCCTTTGACTTAGAATAGACTAGGATGTCATCCAGATAGACCACAACGAACTTATCAAGATACTCCATGAAAACCGAGTTCATGAGCCTCGAGAAGGTGGCAGGTGCGTTGGTAAGACCGAAAGACATGACCGTGTACTCATACAGGCCATAGCGGGTGGTGAAAGCTGTTTTAGGAACATCTTCCTTGCGAATCTTGATTTGGTGATAACCACTTCTCAAGTCAAGCTTAGAGAATACCACAGCTCCAGCTAGCTGATCGAAGAGATCATTAATCCGCGGAAGGGGATATTTATTCTTGATGGTTTTAGCATTAAGAGCCCGATAGTCAACACAAAGTCTATCAGTCTTGTCTCGCTTCTTCACAAAGATTGTTGGGCTACCCCAAGAAGAGGTACTGTGTTGAATGAAACCCAACTTCTCTTGTTCATCAAGCTGACGTTTGAGTTCAGCCAACTCAGCAGGACCCATTTTATAAGGCCGCTTGGAGATAGGAGCCGTTCCAGGTTCAAGCTCAATTACAAACTCAACCTCACGATCCGGAGGCATACCCGGCAACTCTTCAGGAAAGACATCTGGGAACTCACAGACCACCAGAACACTCTGAATAGCTTCCATAGCATCATCATTCAGAGCCACCAAAGAGAAAAGCTGGATAGCAGGAGTCAGACTTGGAGAATAGACTATATGGCCTTCAGGAATCTTCAGAGAAACCGAGCGTTCAGCACAATCAATCACAGCTGCATTTGCTGTCAACCAATCCATGCCCAAGATGACATCAATGTCAGAATTGCCCAGAACAATTAAGGACGCCGAGAACGAAGAGCCACCAATCTCAATTTGATTGCCATGGCTGATATGAGCAGCCCTCATGTTTGAACCCGGAGATTGTACCACCAGACGACGTGATAAGGGAACCATATCTAGATCATGCTCATGCGCAAACTTATGTGAAACAAAAGAATGCGAAGCACCAGAATCAAACAAAACTCGTGCAGGGACTGAGTTAACGGGAAGCATACCCATCACAACTCCAGGTGTATGCTCAGCTTGAGCAGCGTTGACACAGTTGGCACGAGCAACAGTAGACCCGGGCTTGGTGTTGATGTTGAGAGCCCGAGGTGGTGGTGCACGAACCATAGGAGAGCTTGCCGCAGATCTTGGAGGTGGTGGAGGAAGAGCTTTGTTTTTCATCGGACAGTTCCAGTACTGATGCCCAGTGTCTCCGCAAGTGAAACAAGCACCAGGTGGACGTGGAGCAACGTAGCCAGGGACTCCGCCAGGCGCTCCAGGGTAGTGGTGGTTGTAGCCCCTGGGAGCAGCAGTGAGGAAGTTTGGTGGCCTTGCCGCGTAGCTTGAAGGTCTTGGTGGAGCCGGGAGCGACGGTGGGGTGTTAGGAACCCAAACACGACGCTTAGAAGGAGTTGACATAGCTGAAGGGCTTGCTGCATCGCGGTTGTGTTTCTTTGACTCCTCAAACACTTGCTTACTTGCTTCTTCCTGCAGAGCTGTATGCTGAAGTTCCAGAAAAGACGCCGGCCTTGCATGTGTGATTGCATATTTAATCGATGTATTGAGCCCTTGCCGGAACCTCTTTTGCTTCTTCTTGTCATCAGAGATCTCATCGCCACCATAACGAGAAAGGTTCATGAAGTTCCTGATGTAGGTATTGACATTATCATTGCCCTGCTTGAGGTTGAGAAACACTTCCTTCATCCTCTCCATGACAATTTCTGACAGATATTGCTCTTTGAAGGCTCCAGTGAACTGTTCCCAAGTAGGCTGAAAACCAATGCAGTTTGCCTTCAGGTAATTCTCCCACCAGAGAGCTGCATCTCCCTTCAGAAGGTGCGTGGCACACTTTACCCATTCTTGCTCAGGAACATCTGCAGTCATCAGTAGTCTTGACATCTAACGCAACCAATCATCAGCATCAAGTGGTTGATCAGACACATCAAATTGGCGTGGGTTGAACTTCAGGAAGCTTTTGGTGTCTCCTCGCTTGGGAGGTGGAGGTAGCGGAGCAAACTCATTCCTCCGAACACTCTCTTCAAAACGCTGCTGGTTCTACTGCATTGCTGCCAAGGCATTGGCGATGTTTGACAACACGGACCCCAGTTCAGGTGGAATGTCCTCATCAGAATGGCGTGGTGGTGCCATCATGTGATTGATATAAAACACAAGTCAGTACTATAATGGAGAATAATAATAATCCAAAATAGTACCAAGATGGAATTAACCAAGATTAAAGGATACAATTTACTAAGATGATATTAAAATATCAACAAAGTTCAAAGCACCTAGAAGATATTAAGCATATCGCACACGACTGAAAAGGAGTGTGGTACACAGATATATCAAAGAAAAAATTTCCGCAAATTTCGGCATTAAAATACCAGTAGATGCGCAAAATCACTTAACGAATCAAGATTAGTGACTTTACCAATTCAATATACCAAAGCGAATGATAAGAGTAGTGGTATGGTCGCGACTCCATCCCGCACTCAAATCATTACTCCGCACATGAATAAGTAGAACACATATCCTAACCCCTTCTTCTCACGATGAACCTAAAGATTAGTAACTATGGAAACGAACACCCCAAACAAGATAACGTCGGATAACAAAGAGTAAGACAGATCGCGGCGGTATACAACGAATCACACACACACACACACACACACACACACACACACACACACACACACACACACAACCTATGGTACTACGGAAACCCAGAACACGTGAATCCTAGTTTGAATTTTAAGAAGAGGATTGAAAACGTTACACTTCCTTACCAGAAAAGGGTGGGTGGGTGGGTAAGAAGAAAAATGGAAGCAGTCCTACTCTCGCGTTTTGTTTTTCCCTAGTATACATAGCTACCAAAAATATTTGCTAGACTGACAACGACCATTTGGCTGAGACCCTGAAGGGCGGGACAGCTCTGATACCAATTGTAACTACCTCGGTGAATTACGCTCCTAGTTACAAGCCTGGATGAGCGGAAATGGTTGAAATAGTACGGTGGGGCCAAATGGCACTCACAGGTAGACCTTTCGGCCGTCCCAACCACTTCCAATCATCGGGACAAGAACGGGCGGCGTAATCGGCAGGCGAAGGGATCAACTACATACACAAATGAGTATGTATGCAAGCCACCATACAACAGTACATCAGAGCCATTCCATCTAAAAGAAATAGAAATATTGCAACGCCATACGGCAAGATCCAAATATCCTAGATAGATATAATAGTTAGCTCCTCATACATCAAACATCAGAGTATCAGGCGGAAGCGGCAAACAAGATCCGAGTACGGATAAGAAGCAAATCGGCATAAGATGCCCCATAAATAAACACATCCCGCCCACAGATCTCACGGATCCCCGTTCCCGGAATCTCTACACCGAATGCTCGTTGCCCACATCGTCCGTCTCCTCCACCCAGTATCCATCTCGTGAGTGTACCTGTTCATCTGAATCAAATAATTTATCGTGTGAGACCCTAGGGGTACTCAGCAAGTCTTTATTCCTCTAAAGGGGACACAACCTGGGGTGACGCAATTGCAGCAAAAGATAAACCCTAACATTTCAATAGAAATTCGCTAACCATCCGCCTAACCAAAGATAGACGGATGTCCGGGAATTAATAACAACAGTTATAACAGTAATATTAACAGATCCATCCTCATCCTCGCTTACCAACGAGGAAGCGGACGAACAACCCCCCATCCGTTGGCAGTTTTATTATCCATTCCATGAGTGTTGCACTATTTACTAGTCAGTTACTTAGTCAAATTAAAAGCGGTACTTTAGTTATACTTGTCTATGATCAAGAAACTGTGCTCCAAGTCGTCCATAACCGCGGACACGGCTTTCAGAAAGTTTTACCCTGCAGGGGTGCACAAATAGCAACACACACTCGATCAACCTCGGAAAAACCAAATCAAAACCCAACGAGGCAGTCACGACAAAGCAATCACCAGATTCATAAATATTTCAGGGGGGCACCCCATTTAGCTACCCGCAACGAAGTTAGCTGACTCCGAGACGGACTTAAGGTTTGGGTGGACGGCTGTAAACGACTGGGAACCCGAAAGTGTGACTGGGCTTGTCGATACCTCGAAAACGTGTCCCGATCCTAAACAGTACAGGTGCAGTACCTCGCACAATTTAAATTAAGCAGTAAAGCATGGCATAAGTACAGGATAGTAAATAAAACCTCAAACTAGTTTGTGGCCCCAAGAAATAAGAATGAATCAAGCTCTGGCTCAGGGGGGTCCCATAAGCCTCCCGGATGTGGATAGCGCGAATATTCAAGGAACAGGAATCAAGTACTCGGGGTCCTACGGGACACAAGTGAGCATGAAAAACCAAATATCAGATATTGCCCACCGGTGCCACTTTCATTAGTTATCCCATTACTACTCAGGTTAAGTTGTTTAGGTACCTCGTTATCCGTCAGACACTCACATACCCTACACATGCTGTTCTACGACTCGCATGGCTCAAACAACTCCTGTAGTAATGGCTCATGGGATGGAGGAACAAGCTTTGGTGGGGTTTAAAAGTAAAGGCTATGCAATACTTGGGATTCAGTTTAATGCAATCGCGACTCAATGATGCAAGAATAAGATAGAGGCAATAGGTACTATATGTATGCAAGCATGTGGTAGTGCTTGCCTGGCAGCTCAGTTTAAGCGAGAGAAGGATCTGGGTAGTGCTCCTGGGTTTCTTGATATATCCCCTGCTCAGCGTCTATTCGAAGAAGAACCAAACAAACAAGGGCCAACATAAATAAAGTGCACAAGCATCAGAATAAAATGCGACAAGCAAACAATCATGCCATGATGAATGATGCACAATTTGCATGGCAATAAAGTAGCATGGCATGGGTGAGGTGTGGAATACAAGAATAAAGCCTTTTATTGAGTTTTAATCAGATTTTATACTTCAATTAAGTTGATGTATACTTTATATTTATATGATGCATGCTGCAATTCAGAACATGGAATGCATAAACAGAAAGGTCTCGTCGAGCTGATCATTTTAGACATATCATTTGTCAAATTTGGAGTTATAAAACAAAAGTTATTAATTAAGGAAAAGGGCATTTTATTGTAATTTTAATCAACTTGAAATTTAAAGTGTTCAAAATATATTTTGGATGGCATATTTGAATTCCTCACATTTTTCTGATTTGAAAACATATATTATTTGTATTATTTGAAATTATGAATTTAAATTTATTTTAAAGTCAAAATTAGTCAAATGGAGTCAAAGTCAAAGGTTTGACTAGTTTGAATTAGTTTGAAAATATTTGACTAAAGATTTGAATTGACATTCAAAAACAAAACATATTTCATATAAGGTTTGAATTCAAATACCAAACCATTTGAAAGTTATGGATTAGTTTATATTTAAACAGATTTGAAATTTGAATTTGAATTAATTTGGAAAAGTTTGAATTTGAATTCAGAAAAGGTTCCTGGACTTTTGTTACTCAGCCCAATCTAGCCACAGACACTGACCAGTGGGGTCGATGCTGACTGGGATAACACGCGCGCAGAAATGCTTTTCTCACTGCGAGCTACTCTAGCCTCAGCAGATGACAGGTGGGGCCAGCGCATCTCCAGGGCCACACGCGGGCGCGGCTATCGGGCGCTGACACGTGTGCCATCCGGGGAGCGCGGGTTGAGGGGTTCAGAGCTGCGGGGTGTTCTTTGCAAGATTGGACGGGCGACTGACAGGTGGGGTCGTGGGGGCTGCGGGTTCAGGCGGGAAAAACTGCAGGGGCCTCTGCGCAAAACGGCCAGTGGCTGCCGCTGCTCGCTGACAGAAGCGGCACTGACGGCGGCGGATCTGGCGGTTTTCCGGCGACGATGGCGACCAAACGACGGCGACTCTCGCCAAGCTGCAAAAAGGAAAGATGGAGAGGGTGGTGCAGGTTGCAACTTTCGTTCAGAGAGTATCTACGGGGGTGGGCTGTGCTGGCCGGGCTTCGTCGAGGAACAGAGGGACAGGGGAACCTGGGGCTGCGGGTGCACGCCTGCGCACGGCACGCGGCGCACGCAGAGCGCTCGACAGAAGGCGGCGGAGCTACGGTGCAAGAGAGGGGAGGGGACCATGTCTGGAGGGCGCAGGGGCTCACCAGGAGGATGTTGGTGGTGATGGTTCGGGCAGAGTAGCTGGCGAACGACGACGAGGCTGGCGGCCGGAGTGCTCCTGGTGCTCACGGACACGGCGGCGATGCTTCTCCGGCGAGGTCCAACGGGTTCCGGCGCTTCAGGGCGAAGAAGAGGAAGCAGGGGACGCTCCTGGTGCTCCTGGTTCGGCTTGGCGCGCTCCATATCGGCTAGAGGAAGGTGTGGCCGTGGCTAGGGTTTAGGGGCATGGTGGTGATCATGGTGGGGAGGGGAGGAAGAAGGGAGGATGGAGAGGGGCCTGGGCACTTCCAGATGGGATCTGGGGTAGCTGGGGTGGTTGAGGTGATAAGGGGGGAGAGGGGAGAGGCACATGGGGTGGTGACCACCTTTATGCAAAAGAGAAAGGAGAGGGGGAGGGTGGCATGGAGCTAGGGTTTGGAGAGAGGGGGACCAGGGGAGGCACATGCGATGGGGTGGTTCCAGGGTGGTCAGGTGGGGCCTGCAGGGCAGGGAGAGGGGGTGAGAGATGAGTGGGTAGCTAGGGTTAGCTAGAGGGTGCTCGGGTTAGGGTTAGATGGGGTGTGGTTTAGAGAGAAAGGTAAAGGGAGAGGGGTGGAGTGGTAGATAGGGTTGGAAACAAGATCAAAACAAGAGGTGTCAAAAAGAGAGGAGAGAGGGATACTTGCATGCATCTAGCTAGATTAAGCAAAAGAAGGAAGAGAGAGAGAAGAGAAGATGAGGTAGGGTGCTTAGGGTTTAGAGATAGAAAAAGGAGAGAGGGGTTTAGGGTAGGGTTAAAAGAAAGATCAACAAGATCAAGCAAAAGGAGGAGGGGAGAGATAGAGGATGATCCACTCAAAGAATTTCAATAAAATCCAAATGACTTAGATGTGGTGGTTCTTGCATGGCCCATGCAAGATAATAAATGCCATGTATCATCCTTGTGAAAACAAAATAATAAACATGGCATTATTCTCATGCATCCCCAAAATGTGGAGTATAGCCCAAGCAAAAGAAATTAAAAGGATGCCCCATGTGGAGTAGATGGAGAGGCCATATTTGAATAAAAATGGAACATGTTAGTGTGTAGGTGCCACTAGATTTATATTCCCAAATATCCCAACATGAGCATGAATCCATGATAATCCATAAGAAAGCTAGGAAAAAGGAGCACTACTCATAATGCATGCAAAGGTGGCTCCACATATCAATAATGTGAAAACACATGATGCTAAGATGAGAGCATGTGGAAATAGAATTGGATCCATCCAAACTCCCATGAGCTAGAGGTAAAACCCAATAAGGTGCAAAGCTCATATTTAGTTGGATGGTGGAATTATAAGGTGGTGACAGAGAAAGGTGATGGAGTTGAATAAAAGATATGCCCCCAACTCAACTTGGGCATATAAACAATATATCAAGAACCAAATACAATATCAAGAGGCAAATACAATTTACAATGCATATGAGAGAAGAACCAAATCAAAAAGGGGTTTTATATGATGCTCAAATGCAAGGTGGCATGATGACATGAGCATGATATAATGATGAGGCAACAATTATATATATATGAAGTAGCCATTATATTACTAGACCAAGTAGCATTACAGTTGTTAGACAAATGGGATGCTACAGGGTCGCCGGGCAAAGCCCGTGCGGCTTCGGCGGTGGCGGGGCCCTTCTCCTCTCGTGGTCGTGGCGGCGCGGGCGTCGGCGGCCAGCAAGGGCGTTGTACTAGGTGTCGGGCACGGCGGCGCGGTGCTTTGGTGGAGGAGTGGTGGCGGGTTCGTGGTGGCGGCGGCTCCCAGAGTCCCCGTAGCGGCAAACGGCGTTGGGCTCGGGCGACGGTGTTCCGGCGATAGGCGGGAGATGGCGTCATGGCGGCACGGCTACGGGCAGCGAGGCGACGCTATAGGTGGCAGGCGGTAGGCGGCGGCGAGGTTGCGCTGGCCAGCCCCAATCGGCCCAGATCTGGGCCCCCTTAGGCTCCATCTGGCTCTGGGGCGGGCTGGCGGGCCCTGCCCCTTAGCTTCTTGAGAATACTAGTCGCTGAGGGTAATTAGTTGTTTTTTATTTGAGTTCGATGTCTAAAGCGAGATCATTAGATAGCTTGAATTTCGCCTAGAACTAAGAAGAGGTCACAAGAAAACATGGTTTGGACGACATCACCCACCATTATACACCTTTCGCCTCCCGCGCCTTTAGATAACCTAGGTTACTAGGGAAAATGATCTTGTATGCTGTCTGGGTCATAGTTTAGACACAAAGCATGTAGCAGCGTTGTTTGTAGTTAAAGGACTCAGTCAGATTTATTGTTACGTGATAGTTTTTTACTTGGTAGTATAGTACTGTGACATACTTAGATATCATCCTACACTTCACTCCCGTTTTTCGGAAAAGGGAAAGGCTCTGCCCTTTGTATAGATCTATGCACACACACAACCATTTTATAACAGCTTTTTAAGCATTGTTCAAAGTGAATAACTAATTGCAAAACGAATACACATCTCACTCATGTGGCACAGATCCTATTGCTACGTTGTCATCCAAATCGATTGAACATAGAACGGCTACCATCTTCATGGGGTTGCACCTTAAGGCTAGAGACTCGTGTGCCTCCAAGTGTTGAAGTGAACACCGCATATAGATCCAGTTTGCAGTCCTTTGAGTAACATGCAAAAAGTTGGGAGCTCTAAATTTGTTAAAAACAAAGTCCCTGTGACATTCCAAATATCCCAATATAAACCACACAACCCACCCAGATTATCTGTCAAAAAAAAACCACCAGATTAGGGTCCTAACCTAAGCACTAACTTCATTCAACCAATTTCCAAGCATATTCGAGATGCTAATTGGCGGAGGAAGATTAAAACCACGACATAGATAATCAGCAAATGAACATGAAATAAAACCATTGTGTGCCTTACTAATTGCTTTTGGTCCATACATAGCGATAATTTGCTTTTGTTCTACACGATACATCCTAGCTGATTAGGCTCTATCATATAGCTTGGCATTTGCACCATGGTAAAAACAATGGCACACCTTACTAATTGTGTGGGTTAATTCATTTTGAAGTTCTCAACAATTGTTCTTGCTTCTTGTTGTTAGCAATTTCGAGGCTAGATTTCCAAAAACTAATGTTCCACTGTTACAATTTCACGCTAGGAACGCCATATTGAAGGATTGGTCGGGTGGCATAGAAGAAAAGAATTACCGGCACATATTTCCATCAGCAAAGGATTGGCGTTTGCTTATGTTGCGGATAACCTTTCAAATGTGTCGCCATAGCTCCCTTGTCTGTTGGACCCCTATGTTTTCCCATTTCGGCAAGACGGCATTTTGATTTCAATGGATAATCTGGTTTTTTCCACCTTGCAATTATAAACATAGAGTATCTACCTGTGGTCCTGCAGCATGTCCCAAAATTTAATGTATCATGAGTTCCTGATATGGTTGAAAAAGTGGGGTGCTTCATTTGTGTTATATGGAGCCCAAGTGATTAATACATATTGCCTTCGCTTGGATCTGACAGTGTTCAATTTATGGATGGCTCGTCTTTCGTGTTTGATGATGTAGTAGTTCAGTCACATGTTCGCTATTATTAGTGCACGGGTTGGTGCGCGTATAAAAGCTGAACATCAACATATAGGACCCGATCGACAAGCTACAAATGTACTCGTACCACATATAACGGCCATATTATATGTGATGGGTGAGCCGTGAGCGATCATGCATGAAAGGACGATGAAGATGCCGAGGCGCTTGAGAGCTCCTATAGGGAAACAAAAAAAATGTTGTTTCAAGCAAGTTAGCATCACGATATGAACATGGGTGGCATCAGGACATCACATGGCACTTCCAATCCCAGGAACGCAATCCCAGGAGCATGGGTGGCATCAAGACATCGTGAGTCGTGACTTGTCGCCTTGGGGGTGGACTTGATGGTGAGGGGCTCCTTCCATGGCGCTGGAGCAGCCCTGCCCGATCCTCGCCCAACTGCTGCAGAAGCGATTTTTCTCCGAGCCGCTGCAGATCCGGCCGTCGGAAGGGGGAAAATCCCATCTTGAACTCACGGGCGAAGAGGGCTATGGGAGAGGGAGGGAGAGGCGACTATGCACGAGAGGAAGAAGACGGCGACGAAGGCTCGTGAGGGAGAGGTCGGTGGAGACACGGGCGAGGCAGAGTACGGCGGCAAAGCGGGCGAGGGAGGGGCGTCGGCGTGTGGGCGAGCGGAGTGAGTTACGAGCGAGGCGAGAGGACACGCGAGAGCTGTCCGAATAGGGGCAAAACTGGAAAACATGAACATATCGCTAGCGTTACCAAACGTGACCGTGGTTTACTTTCGCAACTTATAAATGTGGACGGTGGGAGTACTAGAGACTAATTATTCTAACCACATTTTTATCTTTGGAACGATACAGGATTAATGTTCTTCATTCTACGCCAAATTTAAAACAGTCTTGCGATTTTCGAAGCATTATTAGTATCACTTACTATATCACTTTTGCTTCGGTGTCCCACCTCCTTTTCAAACTTTGGTAACAAAAATTTATAAAAAAGTTCAAGATCTATAATACAAAATCCATGCCATTAGATAAATCTTGCAATATACCTTCATATTATATCTATGTTATCTTGTAAATGCTGATAATTTATTCTATAAGTTTGGTCAAACTTTAAATCATTTGTCTAAATATATGCTTTTTTTTGGAATGAAGGTAGTATTAATTTGATCTGCCGGCATGGAGGGGACACATTACAAGGATCTTGACACTTGTTGGATAAGTCGGATATATCTCGAGTTAACAATCAATAATTTACGCTGATATGGACCATGACATCAAACTTATACTCTATGTCCTACGATCACAACCAAGGCTCATGAACAACATTTACTCCATTGAAATGAGGCCACCAATCGAGTCAAGCCTTGTGCTAAAACGTGGGTGTATATGGCAATCACGCTATATCCAATGTTGCCTAGTGCATCGACCTATTAATACCGCAATGGTCTGGCTACCAATTGCCTTGTGTGTTGCCATGTTGATACTTACCACTCACCTATCATGCGAGAATCTCATAGCTTCGATTTCTCATGATAGAATTTGGCATGTGAGGTATCAGGAGCTTCGATTTCTCATAGCGCGGCAGGAGTTCCACTCTGTTCCTATCATGCGGGAGTGCGTAGTCCTTATCGTGCTCCCCCTATTTTCAGAGCTATCCCAGCGTCCCTGGTGACGGTAGATATAAACAAGCTCACCGTAGCTTTTTAGCTACCCCACTGTATGACTGTCCGAGTATATGGGTGGCACGGGGACATCACTCCACGGTGGCAATCCCATGAAGCAGCCAAATACTACTTATTCACACCATATTCTTTGGTTGTTCTCTACCGAAAAGCACTCTCAACGAATACATGATTGCTACATGTAATTGTTTTACTGAATTGTTCATTTGATTTCCAAACACGGCCGGTGCTACATGGTATACTACTAGAGTCTAGAGATCCATCTACATATGTGCTAACTGTCACAAATGTGCACATGTATATGGCAACTAAGGAAATTACTCTCTCTGTTTCCAAAAATAAGATGTTTTAGTAAGCCAAATTGATATAGCAAAACACTTTATATTTAGGAACGGAGGGAGTATGATACATGATAATTTTTGTACCTATAGGCGGAGAACTCCCTTCTGTAAACGGTATGGCGGTTATCTAGCTACCTCGCTTCATGCAAAACAACCAACTCACAAAAATATAAGAAAACTTTATAAATCTCTCTCATATATGTATGGACATCCACAGTAGGCACCACATAATTAAATCACTAAAGGTAAATATCAATGAAGTTTATGTCCCACCCAACATATGGCTGGGGTTGAAACCTATTACCATTTTTTAGACTAACATTTGAGGCATCTTACTCCTTCACATCGAGTATTCCTAGTACTATATTTTGGTCTATTTAAGAGATAATGAAAAAGAATTATAACACATGTATTACATACATCAATAATTATAACATAAATTCAAATCCAAGCTCAACTTATAGCCTGAGAGAAAAAAGGAACAAGTCCAACATACGTAAATATCAATAATGCACCAAATTATTGGTCAAAATTGGAAGATGGTCCTTTCTATTTCTAAATTTGTCTATGCATGACATGATTGATATATATATATAATGTCTATGTTGCCAATTGTTTTTGTTTTTTATTTTTTTCATAATTTTTGGAGTGGAGTTTTTTGAACTGGGAGTACTCCACATCCTAAAGTACATTTATTTTCTACCGTCCAAGCTAGAAATTTTGAGCTATAAGACATAGGTGAGAATCTAGCAAAGGATGATCAATTGGGGCGTTTGGGTTGGTGGGCAACAGGAAAAAAGCACGTGTCCCTAGCTACAACCTTGCAAAGGTACTATATATGCTCGTTATATCTGAAGGTAAACGAGCATGCATGAATGGATGAAGATGGGCTCTAGGGAGTTTCCAAGCTTGAGCTCACACATTCTTTGTACTACGTCAACCAATGCAAGATAGCAACAAATATGAGCATGGGAGGCACCGGGACATCACTCCACAACCATAATCATCCGCTTCAGAGTATAACGAACCGATGAGTTCATGTAGTGAACTCCAGTAGGAACATATAACCTATAGGTTGCCGTTATGGTGCGTGTAGGACAAGATCCGGTCGATCATTTAGATGCAGTTGTGGATGTAGGAGAGCTATCTGGACTTGAATTACATGCTAAAGAGAATCCATACGATCTTGTGATAAGTGTACTTTAGCTTGAAAACCTCAAGGATCTATATATGACAGGGAAGACGCATGACCTTCCATTGGAATGCTTGCCCAGAGAAAATTGCAATGCAAAATAGACCGGTACTTTTTGACAATTTTTTTAGGAGGTGGGCTCTTTTGACAATTCACTGAGACAGATGGTCCTTTCTATCAAAAATTCCCGAACACCCTTCCATAACGATATGGTGGCTAAATGTCATCTTTCATGCAGCGTTGCACACACAGAATGGCAGACGGAAAGGACAGGCGAGTTTAGTTCAAGTAATGGTAGAGAATCCGCACAACACCTTTAGATGATGCCAGCCTTAATCGGAACATGTGGAACGGTTAAGCCCACATCCGAAAAACTAAACAGTCTAAGATAACTGCAAAAATGAGATAGCATGAACTCGTATGAGCTCGATTTTTTGTACTTCGGAATGCTAATTATTAGAAAAAGGCCCTACCTAGAATTCTAGCTACCTCGCTTCATGCAAAACGACTAACTCACAAAAATATAAGAATACTTGATAATTTTCTTTCATTTATGTATGGACATCCATAGTAGGCATTACACAATTGAGTTGCTAAAGGTATAATATCAACAGAGTTTATGGCCCACCCAACATATAGCTGGGGTTTGAAACCTAGTTACCATTTTTTAGATGAACATTTGAGGCATCGTGCTCCTTGACGTTGAGTATTCCTAGTACTAAATTTTGGTCTATTTAAGGATTAAGGAAAAGGATCAAAAGAATCATAAGACATGTATTACATACATCGACAATTATAACATAAATTCAAATCCAAACTCAACTTATAGCTCGAGATAAAAAAGGAACAAGTTCAATCTAAATCTTATTAATGCACCAAATTATTGGTCAAAATTGGAATATGGACCTTTCTATTTCTAAATTTGTGTTTCGAATTTGGCTATGCATGACATATTGATATATATCTATGTCGTCAATTGTTTTTGTATTTATTTTTTTATAATTTTTGGAGTGGAGTTTTTAGAACTGGGAATACTCCACATCCTAAAGTACATTTATTTTCTACCGTCCAAGCTAGCAATTTTGATCTATAAGACATAGGTGAGAAGCTAGCAAAGGATGATCAATTGGGGCGTTTGGGTTGGTGGGCAACAGGAAAAAAGCACGTGTCCCTATCTAAAACCTTGCAAAGGTACTATATATGCTCGTTATATCTGAATGTAAACGAGCATGCATGGATGGATGAAGATGAGCTCTAGGGAGCTTCCAAGCTTGAGCTCACACATTCTTTGTATTACTTCAAGCAATCTAGCAACAAATATGAGCATGGGAGGCACCGGGACATCACTCCACAGCCATAATCATCCGCTTCGGAGTATAATGAACCGATGAGTTCACATAGTGAACTCCAGTAGGAACATATAACCTATAGGTTGCCGTTATGGTGCGTGTAGGACAAGATCCGGTCGATCATTTAGATGCAGTTGTGGCTATAGGAGAGCTTTGTGGACTGGAATTACATGCTAAAGATAATCCATACTACCTCGTGATAAGTCTACTTTAGCATGAAAACCATGATAGTCTATATATGCCATGGAAGCCGCATGACTTTCCACTAGAGTGCTTGCCCGGAGGAAATTACAATGCAAAGTAGACCGCTACGATGGTAGCCAGACTGGTGAATCTTGATCGCTGATAGCTTGGGAAGCTTGTTGCAAACAACTTTCTCGCGCAATAGAGGAAGTTTACATATGGAATGAATATACTCGGAATGGGTTAACATAAACAACAACTGCAAATAATTGCTGAGGTTTTGTTGATCCAAGATCGCGGGGTTTGATCAATCGAAGGCCTCAAATTGTATCTTGCTCTAAACAATCAGTATCGAGTTTTTGTTTGTCAAAGTTTGAAAGGGGGAGCGGGGGGACCGAAGCAAAAGTGCTTCGGTCCCCCCCCCTAGACTTAAACTGCATGGGCCTTTTTTTTGACCCGTCGAAACTCATATCGAGGCCACGTATATCTTCGTATATATGTACTCGGTCGAACTGAGTATAGTCCACGTTTCGGTCGGTTGATTCCACCTCCCATTATCGTGATCTACGTCTTTGCATGTCATATTTTAAATTTTTTTGTTGCTGTTATATAACTTCCGATTTTCGCCTTTCGCAAACACATGAGTATACGTATACGGTGAGTATACGACTAAAAGACATACGGACTTCGGGTGGGTTCGTTACGGTCCTTTAAACAATTAGTATCGAGTTTTTGTTTGTCAAAGTTTGAAAGGGGAGGGGGACCGAAGAAAAGGTGTCTACGAAGATTAACTTTGCCATCATTTTCCTAATCATCTACTACTGCTAGAAAGAATAACACCTTCGCGAACTATGCATTCATCTGTGAAACCTTTTTTTAGGGTTATCAGCTGTGAAAACCTTGTCGTAGTGTGTCTTGACTCTTGACGCACATGCGCCACCTTTGCCTCAACTCTCCAATCTCTGGCATAATGGACGAAAATAACCCAAAAAAATAACAATTTCACGAAATGAACTCTGTCTAGAAGAAATTCACGGAACTAACCCTTTTTGCAACGCCATACAGCTTGGCGCCGCACCTTGAAGGGCGGCGCCATTACGCCTGGCGCCGCGCACCTGCCAGCGTGGAGCCCCGCGGGCCGGTCCCGCTAGTGCGGCGCCTCGTAGCGTGGCGCCGCACTTTGTAGTGCGGCGCCGTTGTGCCTGGCGCCGCACTTTAGGTCTTGTACCAGCGCAGCGCCAGCCCTCCCCAGACCCATCTCATTCCTCTCCCAGGCCCGAACAGACATGGCGGCGGCGGCGCTCTCCACCTAATCTCCCCCCCAACCACGCCAGATTGGTGAATTTCTTCCAAGAATCGTGCTCCTAATCCCCTCTCCCAGGTATTCTCTCTAATCCCTCTCAATTGCATCCACAAATTTCTCCTTTTTTCTCCCTTATTTGCAATTTTTGGTCTAACCCTAGATTGTATGGTGAAACCATAGATTGTATGAACCATTGCCATGTTTACTTGATCTTTAGGTTTAGGAATGCTTGTAAGTTGGATCTTGAAACCCTAGATTGCAATATTAGGAATGCATGTAAAACCCTAGTTATTTTGGGATAGTGAAACCCTAGAATTATAGGTAGAGTAGGAGGAAATTTTTGTTCGTGTTAGAATTATAGGTATAGTAGGGTATAACTAGATGCTATATGCTAGAACTATATGTGTCAACTATAGTTGGAATAAGATGGACATTTTGTAATTGTTCTTATTCTCTCTATTGTTTTGAATATGTAGGATGTCTCTAAACCCCCTTCTAAACAATGCTCACTATGATGTTCAACACCGTGCCTACAAGATGTCGGAGAAGAGACAGGTACTAAAAACTTCAATGCAAGTCGAACAAGATGCCATGTTTGTTTAGATGGAAATCTAACATTTTGCCATTGTATGTTTGCAGGAGCTTCAACCCCTTCGACTTAGGTACCACGAGGTCTCGTCCGGCAAGATGCGTTATGATGCGCGGCACACTCCGTACATCCAGCAGCTAGGACTCCTCCCCTTTATCCACATGGTCACTCGGTCCACACCGGCCTTCAACCCTGCTGCGATCACCGCGCTTGTGGACCGATGGAGGCCGGAGACGCACACATTTCACCTTAGGACCGGTGAGACTACGGTCACTTGCAGGACATGAGCATGATCCTGGCACTCCCAATCGAGGGAAACCCTGTGTGCATGTCCTCGGATTCAGACGGGTGGCGTGAGAAGATGGTCTCCCTTATAGGGAAGGATCCACCCGAGGCTATAAACAAGAAGGGGGAAAACTGAGGGTCGCTACCCGGGCTACTTTTACTTGGATCATCCAGAATTTCAAGATTTGCCCCGAGGATGCCGATGAGGAGACGATCAAGACATACACTCGTGTGTATGTGTGGTACATTATCACGAGGACTCTGTTTCCTGACAACAGTGGGGATCGTGCTCAGTGGCATTGGCTCAAGTTGCTGGTTTTTTTTACTCTACCTTCAGTTGGGGTTCTGCGGCGTTGGCCTGATTGTACCGTCAGGTAATGAGTTATTTACAAATGTTGTTGTATATTTCTGCACTATCTCAAAAAAAATTGTTCTTACCAAATGGTTGTTCACTTCATCTGCAGCTGGATGACGCTTGCCTTAGGAGCGCCGCCGATTCAGGGATTGGTGGTTGTTTGCTCCTTCTTTCGGTGTGGAGCTGGGAACGCTTCTCCATTGGACGGCCAAGATTGTTGTCATTCAATCCTTACATTGATAACCGCAACGACTACCTTCTCCCCATGTGGGCTTACAAGTGGGATGTGGTCTCCGAACCGCCAACGGACCCACTGGAGGCGTACAAGAGGTACACCAACGAGTTTGACACGATCACCATGGATCAGGTAATTTCAGCGACGGTGGTCAATTATATGTCTTGAACTTGTAATCTTTGACCCTGACATGAGTGTGGTATGATGCAGGTGACGTGGGAGCCATACGGTCGAGGGGACCGCTTTGGTGTTCCGGAGGATTATCGCCTTAACCCTATTTGCCTCAGAGAATCTCGTCTGTGGATAATGCGTTGCCCCATGGTGTGCATGTGGGCTGTTGAGTATCACCAGCCTCACCGTGTCATGACCCGGTTTGGGTTATTTCAGATTGTCCCGCCTGAGTGGAAGGACACGGACATAGGGCTCCATAGGTAAGCTATTAACTGCCTTACCATGTGATGTGCTTATCATTCGCCAAATAACGCTTTTTGACTTGTTGTTGTGTGCAGCTTGGACAGGAAGAAGCAGAGGAAGGAGAAGGATTGGCCCAAGCTTCATAGGAAGCACCTTGAGAAATTCAGGAGGTGTGTGACCAAGGCTAGGAAAGCAAAAGGAGCACATGATAGGCCCTTCAATCGGGATGCTTTCAACAACTACATCGCATGGTTCGTTGACAACGCGCGGGTGGAGATATACCCACGGGCATTTCGGGATTAGATCTTGGAGGAGCCATTGGTATTTGATGAGCTTTCAACCTAACAATACAACATCATGGTCAGAGAAGGGCGACAAACCGAGTTTGCTCCCTTGGTCAACTTTGTGGTAAAGTGTGCTGAATAATATTTTTCCGTCTAGGCGTTTCTCACACCTTGCATGGATAACTTACTAGTTTCTTGTCTATGACAGCGCGATCAGGTAAGGAAGTCCGCCGATGCATGCGAGGATGCTTTGGACACATACCCTCGCGGAGATAAGGGAGAGGGTCTGTTTCGTGAGTTCGTTAAGAAGCAGGGCCAACGGTTAAGGAGGCTGTCGAACTTGCTAGGTTGTCGTGACCCTGAGGTGGCAACACCGTCCGCGTCACGGTCCAACACGCCCGAAGGTGACAATTCTGGCGATCATCACTCCACATCCGAGGACGAGGCGAACACACCCGAGGTAGTACAACCATTGCATCCCCCACCCTCCCTTGCATTTCCCTGAATTTGTCCTTACCAATCTTCTTTTGTTGACAGCCGCAAGATGAGGAAAGCGTCCCCGACGAGATGACATTGGGCAACTACACTCGCTACAAGGTACACGAGCGGTCCGACTACATGTTCAAGCCAAGGCAACCCAAGAAGCCTTACACACCCAACCCTTCCACGACCAAGACAAAGAAGCCCAAGAATCCATATCGCTTAGAGGTGGAGGATGAAGAGGAACCGAGGAGGAGGAAGATGCCCACGAGAAGGGGCCGAGGGGCGAAGACCACCCGTGGGAAGTAGAGTAGATGTTGCACTTTGTCTTGAATGGTTGTAGTCGTGAACTCAGTACTTATGATTGTTGTCGTGAACTTGGATGTTGTCGTGAATGGTTGCCGTGAACTTGGATGTTGTTGTCGTGAACTTGGATGTTGTTGTCGTGAACTTGAATGGTTGTTGTGAACTTCAATGGTTGTTGTCTTTTTGGAACAAACATGCTCGAACAACATCGAACAAACCTGCTCGAAAACCAACTCAAACAGAACAACAGGAATAGTCAGACACTATTCAGGAAGGTGCGGCGCCATGACGGTTGGCGCCGCACCTGGTGCAAGATGGCCCAGGAATGTGCGGCGCCGTCGAGCGTGGTTTCGTCTATTTTCTAGCGCATGTGCGGCGCCACACCGGACGGCTCCGCACGTGCAACGCGCAGAATGGTGGCGCCGCACGGTGCGGCGCCTTCCCCAGTGGCGCCTTCTGTCTATTTTCTAGCGCATGTGCGGCGCCACGCCGGGCGGCGCCGCACGTGCAACGCGCAGAATGGTGGCGCCGCACGGTGCGGCGCCTTCCCCAGTGGCGCCGCACATGCGCTAGAAAATAGACAGAAGCTTTGTCTATTTTCTAGCGCATGTGCGGCGCCACACCGGACGGCACCGCACATGCAACGCGCAGCATGGTGGCGCCGCACCGTGCGGCGCCTTCCGTGGTGGCGCCGCACATGCGCTAGAAAAGAGACAGAAGCTTCTGTCTCTTTTCGAGCGCACATGCAGCGCCAGACTTCACGGCGCCGCACGGTGCGACGCCACAATGCTTGGCGCCGCACTTTAAAGATGCTGCTACAGCCAGCTTTCAGCGTTTTTATTTCGAGGGAAAATGATCACACATCGTACAAAAAAGCCTAGAACATACAAGTTTGTTGACACATACGAAATAACACGAGTTTCTTGCCCTTAAAGTCTAGAACATACAAGTTCATGAAATAACACGAGTTCATGAAATAACAAGGTTCTCGAGCAAATCTTGACACATACAAGTCCATGACTCCCGGTTACATACTCAAAGTCTAGAACATAGGCCCTTTTCCCTTCCTCTTCTTCTGTTCCTCTTCCTCCATGGAACGCCATGCTGCTTGACGTGGCCTTTCCCTCTCGGCATCCCGAGACTCCTTAGCGCGGCGATTCTCTTCCTCCTCTATCTTGTGGAGCTCGTCATTACGTTACTTGCGCTTCTTCGCCATCTCCTCGTCACACTGTGCTTCGTAGTAGCGCCTTCTTTTTATGGCCCAATCGATCTCTTGGATAGCCTTGTTGGATTGAGGTTGCTCGATATCTATCCAAGTATAGTACCTGCATACCGGAGGGGGAGACTACAAGAAAATAGTGCATGTTAGAGGCTATGA
This sequence comes from Avena atlantica, assembly GCA_910589765.1. NCBI lineage: Eukaryota > Viridiplantae > Streptophyta > Magnoliopsida > Poales > Poaceae > Avena > Avena atlantica. The sequence continues at coordinate 371,134,349 of OU342736.1, forward strand.
TATGGAATAGTTGGGACACATAAAGAACTAAAAAACTTTGTGCATACCGGTGGATTGTCGTATGGGTTGCGGCTACGCACGGGAGAGCGGTTGTAGTTGGCACACATGAAGAACTTCTTTCCCCAACTATCGGAATGGTAGTCTAGGGACTCCTTAACAGTGCAATCGGTTCCACACCAACAAATAGAAACCTCCTTCCCATGGGCCTCGTCAGTACGAAACGCCCTCCGTGGCCTTTCCTCTTGATCGGCGCAAGGTGGCCTAGCATTGGCCCTCCTCTTCCGCTCTTCCTCTTCCTTCTCCTTTTGCCTCTTCCTCTCTTCCTCTTCATTATCCTTTTGCCTCTTCCTCTCTTCCTCTTCCTTCTTCTTCCTATTCCTCTCTTCCTCTTCCTTCTTCTTCTTCACCTCGTCCTCTTCATCCTTCTTTTTTGCCAAGTCACGAGCAAGTTGAACTACCTCTTCGAATGCCTTCCTCCGCTTCTCTTCCTCAGCTTCCTTCCTCTTCCTCTCTTCCTCGGCATCCTTCCTCTTCCTCTCTTCCTCAGCCTCCTTCCTCTTCGCCACCACCTCCATAGCATTCGCCCAGATCTTCGAGTAGTTCACACCTTCCCATCATTGGCCTTGTTGGGTTGAGTCGCCATACCTATTATAAGAATAAAAGGGGCAAGTTAGTAAAGGATGCATTTAACCCAATAAACATGAATGATAGTAAAATATGAAGGGAATATGCCCTGAGAGGCAATAATAAAGTGTTTATTATGTGTATTCCAAGTATATGATAGATGTTTATTTTGCATGCTATAATTGTATTAATACGGAAACGTTAATACATGTGTGTTTAATAAACAAACAGAAAGTTCCTAGTTATGCCTCTCTCATAAACTAGCTCGTTGATTAACAAGATGATCAAGGTTTCCTGATCATGGACATTGGATGTTGTTAATAACGGGATCACAACATTAGTGTAATGGTGTGATGAACATTCATCCGAAGTATAGCATTACGATCAAAGTCATTGAGTTTATATTGCTATAACAACTTACGAAGTGATCCTCATCCTTAGACCATGAGATCATGTCAATCACTAACACCGGAAGAGTTTCTTGATAACATCAAACGTCACACCGTAACAGGGTGATTATAAAGATGGATTCAGAACTAATAAAGTGTTATGTTGAGGCTCATGGATCGAGAGTGGAATTTGTTCATCCCGATGACGGATAGATATACTATGGGCCCTCTCGGTGATATCACATTGATTAGCTTGCAAGCAAGTGATTTGATCACTAGAATGTTATATCACAGGAACGAGAAAAGAATGCATGTCGGTAACGAGATCAAACTAGGTATGGAGATACCGATGATCGAATCTCGGACATGTAATATATCATGAAACAAAGGGATTAAGATACTAGCGTAAAAGGTTCTGACGATCACAAGAAAGTCATCGTTGAATGTGTGGGAGTCAGTATGGGTCTCCAGATCCCGCTTCTGATTATTGATCCGAGAGGGGTCTCGATCATGTCCGCATTATTCACGAACCGTAGGGTGACACACTTAAGAGACACCGACATCCAATTGGAGCAAATGTTTCATGCCGAAAGAATGAACAAGCGCAGGAATTTATTTCACTAGATACCGAAACAGGTTTTCGGGTGAAATTGCATAAAGTGGTTATGCATGTGAAATAGAATTCTAGCAAGGGGTTATTTGTGAATGTTTGTCATTAAAGTAATTGACAAAATTCTGAATAAAATAAAAGAGTTTTATTTAATGAGAGTTTGCATTAAATTTGGTGGAAATTTAATGGGAATTTGAGTGGACTTTTGAGTGGAGGAAATTTAAAGGGCATTTTGTGAGTGGAGTGTCCACCCACATGAATGAAGGAGGGGAGCGGGCAGCCCCATGGCCGGCGGCCACCCCCTTGGGTGCCCCCCCTCCTCCTATAAAATGAGCCCCCCTCCTCACTTGTCTCTCACACCTCCTCGTGAAGGATCTCTCTCCCCCTCTAGAATTTATCCCCCATGGTCTCGGACTAGCGAGATACATGTTCCCGGTGGCTATTCGGCAAGAAAGAGTTGTGCTTCCGCTGCATCGCTGGAGCGAGGAGGCGGAGGTTGCTCGGTGCCTCGAACGTGTGTGCGAGCACGGATGCGCTGCTGATTTGCGGCGCTAGGACTTCCTCTCGATCTTGAGATCGGCAAGAGATCGTCTACATCAACCACGAGTTGAACTCGTTAAGATTTGTCGGTCTTCAAGGGTATGTTCTCTACGGATATACATCTGCCCGTTGTTTGTATCTAGTAGATGGATCTTGGTATATAGTTCACATCGTAGGAAAATTTTTGTTTTCTATGCTGCGAACCCTACAGTGGTATCAGAGCCGGATCTATGCGTAGATACTTTACACGGGTAGTACACATATGAGTATGTGGGCGATGATGATCATGTTGTTGCTCCTTTGTTGTAATTTTGGATATTGGTGGCATAGTGGGATGAAGCGGCCCGGACAAACTTTACATGTCCTCGCACATGAGACCTGTTCCACGCTTGACATGCAACTAGTTTGCATAAGTGGCTAGCGGGTGTCTGTCTCTCCTACTATAGTCAATATCTATTTTGCAAGCGAGTTGTCAACAATTTGATTATCCTCGTTGTGGTTCATGTTCGTAGGTAAGAACGGTTCTATCTCGAAAGCCCTAAGCCACGTAAAACTTGCAATGGATAAATTAGAGGCGTCTAGTTTAGATTGTTGTTGGGCTAGTGTTATGATATGGTAGTGTTGTAAGTAGAAGTATGAGATGATACTCTTACAACACACATAGCGTGTAAAATCCATAGACCTTGGATTTACACATATAGGTATGATAGTGATCATACCACGATGCACATGATAGAGATCATCTGCGGGAACCATATAATTTCACTAATAAACATATGATGTTTGATAGCATCTTATATTGCTTGTTTAGCGCTTTGTTAGCATAATAAGATGATCCCTCATTTAAATATCAAGATAAGAATGTGTTCTTCCTTTAGTATGCACCGATTATGTTTTCGTCGCTCCAAGACATCACGTGATGATCGGGTGTTCTTGGATCCACGACCATATTTCGGGTGTAAAACAGTTACACATGCGAATACTAAGGTTCTAACTTGGCGAGCCTAGCATGTACAGACATGGCCTCGGAACACGGACCGAAAGGTTAAGCATGAGTCATATAGTTGATATGATGCCCATTTGATGCTCGCCTTTGAAGCTATACCGACTCACGTGATGATCGGACTTGGTGTAGTGGATTTGGTTCATGTAATCACCAAAAAGGCACGAGGGATGTCATTTTTGAGTGGGAGTTCATTCGTAATAAAGATTAGTTGAACTCAATCTATCATACACTTAGTCTAAACTTTACAAATTCTGTTGTAGATGGCACCACCTGCTTTTAATTTCAATGTGTTCATGGAGAAAGAGAAACTAGCAACGAACTGTAGCAACTTTACCGAATGGGCCATGAATTTGAGGATTCTCCTCTCTGCTGCACAAAAGCAATATGTGCTAGAAGCGCCGTTAGGCCCCCCACCTTTTGATGATGCCCCTGACGAGGAGAAGAATGTCTATCAGACTCGTCAGGAGGACCACAACTTAGTTCATTGCGGCATATTGTATGGGCTAGAGCCAGTACTTCGAAAGCGTTTCGAAAACGGCAATGCATTTGATACAATGGGTGAGTTGAAAATGATTTTCGACACACATGCTGCTGTAGAGAGCTACAACGCTTCAGAAAAGTTCTTTAGCTGCATGATGGAGGAGCACAGCTCCGTTAGTGAGCATGTACTCAAAATGCCGGGTTACGCCGATAAGCTTGTGTCCTTGGGAATATCGATTCCCATTGACTTAGGCATCCATCGTGTTCTGCAGTCTCTGCCACCTAGCTATAAGAGCTTTGTGATGAACTATAATATGCAAGGCATGAAGAAGTCTCTCCCCGAGCTTCTGTCAATGCTTAAAACTGCAGAAGTGGAGATCAAAAAGGAACATCAAGTATTGATGATCAATAGGAACACTGGTTTCAAGAAAGACAAGAAGGGAAAACGGAAGGGAAGTAAGGGCGGCAAGCCGGTTGCCGCGCCTGAAAAGAAACCCCGAGTTGGACCTAAGTCTGATTCCGAGTGCTACTATTGTAAGGGGACTGGCCATTGGAAGCGCAACTGCCCCAAGTATCTGGCAGACAAGAAGGCCGGCAAGGCAAACAAAGGTATATATGATATACATGTTATTGATGTGTACTTGACTAGTGCTCGCAGTAGCACCTGGGTATTTGATACCGGTTCAGTTGCTAATATTTGTAACTCGAATCAGGGGCTGCGGAACAAGCGACCGCTAGCAAGGGGTGAGGTCAAGATGCGTGTCGGCAATGGATCAAGTGTTGATGTGATCGCCGTCGGAACGCTGCCTCTCACTTACCATCGGGATTAGTCATAAACTTGAATAAATGTTATCTGGTGCCTGCACTGAGCATGAACATTGTATCTGGATCGTGTTTGATGCGAAGTGGTTATTCATTTAAATCCGAGAACAATGGTTGTTCCATTTATATGAATGAAATCTTTTATGGTCATGCACCAATGATGAATGGTTTATTTCTATTAGATCTCGATGATAATGTTACACATATTCATAATGTTGATGCTAAAAGGATTAAACTTAATGATGATATATCCGCATATATGTGGCACTGCCGTCTAGGTCATATTGGCGTTAAACGCATGAAGAAGCTCCATTCGGATGGACTTTTGGAATCACTTGATTATGAATCATTTGATACATGTGAGCCATGCCTTATGGGCAAGATGACTAGAACGCCGTTTTCCGGTTCAATGGAACGGGCGACAGATTTATTGGAAATCATACATTCTGATGTATGTGGTCCAATGAGTGTGTCGGCGCGAGGTGGATATCGTTATTTTGTTACTTTCACGGATGATTTGAGTAGATACGGTTATATCTACTTGATGAAACACAAGTCTGAAACCTTTGAAAAGTTCAAGGAATTTCAGAATGAAGTGGAAAATCATCGTAATAGAAAGATCAAATTTCTACGGTCTGACCGTGGAGGTGAGTATCTAAGTTACGAGTTTAGCACTCACATGAAAGAGTGTGGAATTGTTTCACAACTCACACCTGCCGAAACACCACAGCGAAATGGTGTGTCGGAACGTCGTAATCGTACTTTATTAGATATGGTTCGATCTATGATGTCTCTGACGGACTTGACGTTGTCATTTTGGGGTTATGCACTAGAAACTGCTGCATTCACTTTAAATCGGGCACCATCTAAATCCGTTGAAAAGACACCGTATGAATTGTGGTTTGGAAACAAACCTAAGCTATCATTTCTTAAAGTTTGGGGATGCGATGTTTATGTGAAGAAACTTCAACCGGATAAACTCGAACCCAAAGCGGAAAAATGCGTCTTCATAGGATACCCTAAAGAAACTATTGGGTATTCCTTCTATCACAGATCCGAGGGCAAGGTTTTTGTTGCCAAGAATGGATCCTTTCTAGAGAAAGAGTTTCTCGCGAAAGGTGTGAGTAGTCGGAAGGTAGAACTCGAAGAGGTTGTGGAACCTTCTCTTCAAAGTATGGCGAGTAGCGCAGCGCCGGAAGTTGTTCCGGAGTTGGCTCCACCTGTTGAAGAGGGAACTAATGATAATGATCATGAAACTCCAAAAGAGAGTACTACCGAACCTCGCAGGTCAAACAGGACGCGTGCAGCTCCCGAGCTGTACGGAAATCCTATCATGAATTTCATGGTTGATGAAAATGATGACCCTGTGACGTATGAAGAAGCGATGATGAGCCCGGATTCCAACAAATGGTTAGAAGCCATGAAATCCGAGATGGAATCCATGTATGAAAATCAAGTTTGGAACTTGGTGGAACTACCTCACGGCCGAAAGGCCGTGGAGAACAAATGGATTTTCAAAAAGAAAACTGATGCTGATGGTAATGTGACCGTCTATAAAGCTCGACTTGTCGCAAAGGGGTTTCGACAAATTCAAGGAGTTGACTACGATGAGACTTTCTCTCCCGTAGCGATGCTAAAGTCAGTTAGGATTATGTTAGCAATTGCTGCATATTTCGATTATGAGATATGGCAGATGGATGTCAAAACCGCGTTTCTCAATGGGAATATTGAAGAAGAGTTGTATATGATACAACCAAAGGGTTTTGTCGATCCTAAGGATGCTAACAAGGTGTGCAAGCTTCAGCGATCCATCTATGGATTGAAGCAAGCATCACGAAGTTGGAATCTCCGCTTTGATGAGATGATCAAAGAGTTTGGATTTGTCCAAACTTATGGAGAAGCTTGTATTTACAAGAAAGTGAGTGGGAGCAATGTGGCATTTCTGATATTATATGTGGATGACATATTATTGATCGGAAATGATATAGATCTTTTAAACAGTGTTAAAAGTTATCTAAACAGCAAATTTTCAATGAAGGACCTAGGTGAAGCGTCATACATATTAGGCATAAAGATCTATAGAGATAGATCTAGGCGCCTAATAGGGCTATCGCAAAGTACATACCTTGATAAGATTTTAAAGAAGTTTAAAATGGACGGAAGTAAGAAGGGGTTCTTACCTATGTTGCAAGGCAAGACATTGAGTAAGACTCAAAGTCCGGCTTCGGCGGAAGAAAGAGAGATAATGGACAAAGTCCCCTATGCTTCAGCCATAGGCTCTATAATGTACGCCATGCTATGTACAAGACCGGATGTGGCACATGCTATTAGTTTGACTAGTAGGTACCAATCGGATCCAGGTTCGGAACACTGGATAGCGGTCAAGAATATACTTAAGTACTTACGAAGAACTAAGAATATGTTTCTTGTATACGGAGGTGAAGAAGAGCTCGTCGCTAAGTGTTATGTCGACGCTAGCTTTGACACCGATCCGGATGACTCTAAGTCTCAATCCGGATACGTATTTCTCATGAATGGCGGAGCGGTTAGTTGGAGGATCTCCAAACAACCTGTGGTAGCGGGATCAACAACGGAGGCCGAATATGTTGCTGCTTCAGAAGCGGCTCAGGAAGCAGTTTGGATGAAGGAGTTCATATCCGAACTAGGAGTGGTGGCAAACGCATTGGACCCAATGGTGATCTATTGTGACAACAATGGTGCCATTGCCAATGCCAAAGAGCCAAGGTCTCACAAGCATTCCAAGCATATTAAGCGCCGGTTTCACTCCATCCGCGAGCATGTCAAGGATGGAGATATAAAGATTTGTAAAGTACATACGGATCTCAATGTAGCAGATCCATTGACTAAAACTCTCCCTAGAGCAAAACATGATCAACACCAGAACTCAATGGGTGTTAGATTTATCACTATGTAACTAGATTATTGTCTCTAGTGCAAGTGGGAGACTGAAGGGAATATGCCCTGAGAGGCAATAATAAAGTGTTTATTATGTGTATTCCAAGTATATGATAGATGTTTATTTTGCATGCTATAATTGTATTAATACGGAAACGTTAATACATGTGTGTTTAATAAACAAACAGAAAGTTCCTAGTTATGCCTCTCTCATAAACTAGCTCGTTGATTAACAAGATGATCAAGGTTTCCTGATCATGGACATTGGATGTTGTTAATAACGGGATCACAACATTAGTGTAATGGTGTGATGAACATTCATCCGAAGTATAGCATTACGATCAAAGTCATTGAGTTTATATTGCTATAACAACTTACGAAGTGATCCTAATCCTTAGACCATGAGATCATGTCAATCACTAACACCGGAAGAGTTTCTTGATAACATCAAACGTCACACCGTAACAGGGTGATTATAAAGATGGATTCAGAACTAATAAAGTGTTATGTTGAGGCTCATGGATCAAGAGTGGAATTTGTTCATCCCGATGACGGATAGATATACTCTGGGCCCTCTCGGTGATATCACATTGATTAGCTTGCAAGCAAGTGATTTGATCACTAGAATGTTATATCACAGGAACGAGAAAAGAATGCATGTCGGTAACGAGATCAAACTAGGTATGGAGATACCGATGATCGAATCTCGGACATGTAATATATCGTGAAACAAAGGGATTAAGATACTAGCGTAAAAGGTTCCGACGATCACAAGAAAGTCATCGTTGAATGTGTGGGAGTCAGTATGGGTCTCCAGATCCCGCTTCTGATTATTGATCCGAGAGGGGTCTCGATCATGTCCGCATTATTCACGAACCGTAGGGTGACACACTTAAGAGACACCGACATCCAATTGGAGCAAATGTTTCATGCCGAAAGAATGAACAAGCGCAGGAATTTATTTCACTAGATACCGAAACAGGTTTTCGGGTGAAATTGCATAAAGTGGTTATGCATGTGAAATAGAATTCTAGCAAGGGGTTATTTGTGAATGTTTGTCATTAAAGTAATTGACAAAATTCTGAATAAAATAAAAGAGTTTTATTTAATGAGAGTTTGCATTAAATTTGGTGGAAATTTAATGGGAATTTGAGTGGACTTTTGAGTGGAGGAAATTTAAAGGGCATTTTGTGAGTGGAGTGTCCACCCACATGAATGAAGGAGGGGAGGGGGCAGCCCCATGGCCGGCGGCCACCCCCTTGGGTGCCCCCCCCTCCTCCTATAAAAGGAGCCCCCTCCTCACTTGTCTCTCACACCTCCTCGTGAAGGATCTCTCTCCCCCTCTAGAATTTATCCCCCATGGTCTCTGACTAGCGAGATACATGTTCCCGGTGGCTATTCGGCAAGAAAGAGTTGTGCTTCCGCTGCATCGCTGGAGCAAGGAGGCGGAGGTTGCTCGGTGCCTCGAACGTGTGTGCGAGCACGGATGCGCTGCTGATTTGCGGCGCTAGGACTTCCTCTCGATCTTGAGATCGGCAAGAGATCGTCTACATCAACCACGAGTTGAACTCGTTAAGCTTTGTCGGTCTTCAAGGGTATGTTCTCTACGGATATACATCCGCCCGTTGTTTGTATCTAGTAGATGGATCTTGGTATATAGTTCACATCGTAGGAAAATTTTTGTTTTCTATGCTGCGAACCCTACAAAATATGCATAAATGTGAACATACCTACGAGCATACGGATTTGGTTCGGCTAAGTAACCTATCATACTAGCGGGATTAAATCCACCACGCCCTCTTCCTCTTCGTAGCCCAAGTTGTCGACCTCTTTGTTGTCTAGGAGCTTGTTGGTTAGTCCTTGGTTGGCTACCACTTGGTTGGCTTGGAGCATGTTGGCTAGTCCTTGGTTGGCTTGGAGCTTGTTGGCTACCACTTGGTTGGCTTGGAGCTTGTTGGCTAGTCCTTGGTTGGCTTGGAGCTTGTTGGCTAGCCCTTGGTTGGCTTGGAGCTTGTTGGCTAGTCCTTGGTTGGCTTAGAGCTTGTTGGCTACCACTTGGTTGACTTGGAGCTTGTTGGATACTACTTGGTTGGCTACTACTTCCTTGATTTCCTTTTGCTCTTTTCCTTTGAGAACACTTTCTTGCATTGTGCCCTTCACCATTGCATGTTCCACATCGGGCTCTCTCACGAGGCTCTTGGAATTGGTCGTTGCCCGTTTCCCGACCACCACCACGTCCCCATCCGTCCATGTCACTCCTAAAACGCTCTGTCTTGCGTCTTCCACGTCCAACAACCTTCCATTTCGGATCGGGCCATAGTTGAATTCCATGGTACTCCGGCCATTGTGATTGGTCCAGGTATGGATGAAATCTAGGAGCCCATGTCTTCTTAGTAGTCTCAATAGAGAACTCAGCCTCTCGCACCGTGAGCGGATTATTGTAATCCAAATGTCGTCTGCGAGACGCCACGAGCAAGTGCGAGCACGCAAGATGAAGCAATGATGGCCTTCCATGTGTGCACTCACAGGTCTTGAGCGAGACCTTGAAAGCTCGGCCTCCGTGTTGGACACCATCAGCCGTTGTACCTCCGGGCTCCGTAACTTGGTAAATTAGCTCGTCATTGTCATATTCCGTGACAACTTGGGAATCCGCTTTCCTTGTCTGAAATTGCATCCAATCGTCAACCTTCGGAGGGAACTTGTATTTGTACTTGTTCTTGTTGTCCCCCGCAATATGTCGGTCCGTTTCATGTGAGTATTTCAGAAAATACCCATTCATCATGTCGAATGTATATCGGACTATTGCCGTGACGGGCAATGCACGGACACCTTTTAGCAACTTGTTAAATGCCTCTGCCATGTTGCTTGTCATTTGGCCATACCTCCGGCCACTATCATCAAAAGCTCGTGCCCACTTTCCCATATGTTCAATGTTCCTATTGAGCCACTCGCGACCACCGACATTGAGTTCTTTGTTGACTAGCAATTTGTTGTACAAGTTAGAGAAATGACGTTCCGTGAAAGCGAGGCAACAATCCTGTAGATCATCGGACAAATCCTTGCTCTTGCATGCCCTATAGAAGTTTGAACAAAAGTGTCTCATGCACCAACGATGGTGCAATGGAGCATGGCCGGGAATATCAATCATCACAGCATTGAGAATTCCTTGATGACGGTCAGAGATGACACATATCTCCCTTTGAGGGGTTAATATCTTGGTTCTCAAAAGATAGAAGAACCACTCCCAATTATCATTGCTTTCTGCCTCCACCAAAGCAAACGCCAAAGGAATCAACCGGTTGTTCGCGTCATTGGCTATTGAAATCAAGATAGTGCCTTTGAATTGTCTGGTCATAAAGGTGCCATCAACAGAGATGACCGGTCTACAATGTTCAAAAGCCCGGACACATTGCTCAAAACCCCAAAATGCACGGCCAAATACTCGCACGGTTTTCCCGTTTACAACCCTTGTCTTGTTCCCATAAGGTTCAACCACATGAACCATGCCGGGGTTAGCATTGGCCATCGCTAACAACAACCTTGGGATTCGGTTATAAGATTCCTCCCAATCACCGTACAACATCTTGAATGCGGCTTGCTTAGCCTTCCATGCCTTCCCGTACTTCACCTCGTAGTGAAAGAGGGCTTTCACAAACTCTATAACCTGCTTGATGGTCATTATTGGAAACGATGCGATGTCATTGGAAAGCCTATAAGCGAGGAACTCGGAGGTGAGTTGCCGGTGCTCGTTCTTCGCATCCTTCCCATCCAACATCGGGCCTCGGCACATGTGAGTTGATACGCAACTAGATATGTGCCAATCAGGACCTCCCTTGAATGGTCTTGCACGCACTATCCAAGGACATCCTTCCTCCTCGCACTTCACCGTGTAACGCTTCTTGATGTCCGAGTGCACGAACGTGTAAGGACGATGATGCTTCACCAAGAAGTCCTTTATCCATTGCTTAAATTCCAACAAGGTCCTGAACCTTGATCCTTTGCAAAAGCCACTATTCACTTCATTGCCATCCCGGTAAGAACTTGTCCTTGGTCCGAGCACAATGCCTTTGCCACCATCAACCGTGGCTTCATCCGCGAGACTGAGATCACGAAACAAAGGCACCCAATGGTCCCGACCCAATACGGTATGGTGGATTTCGGCCTCTCTAGCCGTGAACCCCTCCTCGTCAACTTCTTCTTCGGGACCATCATCATCCGAGTCCGATGCATAGCCTCGAGAATACGGGAGGTCATGGTCCATGTCATCTTGTGTGATATATTTCTCTAAATCTCCAATATTGTTGTCGCGGAGTTCAACATCATCATTGTCATCTTCATCTTCACCCCCACAATCATCATCTTGGTGTCTTGAAATCGGGCTCAATGTTCGGGTCAAGGGAGGTTCACGCCTTAGCTCTTGGTCTACGGGTGGAGGACTCATAGTACGCAATGGGGATGTCATACGGTTTAAGTCCAAAGACAATGAACTACCAACTTTCTTGGTGGCAAATAGCTCAAGAGCCTTGTCTAGTGATTCGGCCACTACCTCCTTGTATGCAAGCCAACGGGCCTCAGAGAAGATACGCATAGTCTTCCAACAGACATGCATTCCCAAGCCAACATTATGTCTTTCCTCCAACTCAATATCATCCTTTGGGTACATCCATTTCAATTCAATCCTCAATTGCTCCAAGACCTCGGCATATGTTGAAGTACGCTCAAACACCAAATCGAGCTCGTCCGGGTCCGGTTCTATGTTACCTCTCAAAAAAGCATCCTTGTCTACATGGTGAACATGAACAATTCTTGCCATGCCTAACATAATCACAACAACAATACCATGATCAACACACTCAATAGATACCCATGCTAACATTAACATAATACCAACTCATATGCCAATACAAGAACATTCTACCATGCATCTTACAAAACAAACTAGGGTTTACAAGATATGGACCAAAACAAGAAATTAATGGGTCAAATCAAAGATGAAGGGGAAGAATACCTCAAGGCACTTGGGGGGATCGAACTCCACGGAGAGAGGCTTCCGATTTGGACACTAGGAGGGAGAAGGTGGAGGGGGGAGAAGAGCCGCCGCCGCCGCCGCTGCAGCTCCTCTGTGGGTGAGAGGAATGAGATGGGTCTGTGGAGGGATGGAGCCGCGCTGGTACAAGACCTAAAGTGCGGCGCCAGACGCAACGGCGCCGCACTACACAGTGCGGCGCCACGCTACGAGGCGCCGCACTAGCGGGACCGGGCCCGCGGGGCTCCACGCTGGCAGGTGCGCGGCGCCAGGTGTAATGGCGCCGTCCTTCAAGGTGCGGCGCCAAGTTGTATGGCGTTGAAAAAGAATTAGTTCGGTGAATTTCTTCGCCAGAGTTCATTTCGTAAAATTATTATTTTTTTGGATTATTTTCGTCCATTCTGACTCAATCTCTCGGCATCAGACATCGTGCCGTGGCAGGAGAAGCGGGGAAAAGTCCCACAAAATGGGTGTGACCGCGGCAGTGTGGGGGGAACTGTTGGGAAGTGTCAAACCGCGGCCTCGCGCCGTCGCGTGCCGGCACAGAAGATGCTGCCATCCGCACCCGTCCGGCGGCTGTCCACCGCCGTCGCGCCGCTCTCAGACCTAACGGACGCGCTCCTCGCCACCCGCCTCGCGAACCACCTCCTCACCACGCCGCACATCCCGCCCGCGCTCCTGCCCGCCGCGCCGCTGCAGCTCCCCGTCCGCCTCCACATCCTCCGCCACCCGGCCCTCCCGCCGACCTCCAAGCTCTCCTTCTTCCTCGCCGCCACGCCGCCCGCCTCCCCGCTCCTCGCCGCCACCTTCCCCGTCCTGCTCCGCGCGCTCGCCACGCACTCCCCTCCGCTCCTCGACGCGCTCCTCCCCTTCGCGCTCTCCTCCCCGTCCCCCGGCGCCCTCCTGCCCAACCTACTCTCCGCACTCCTCTCCGCCTCCCGCCTCGACGCCGCGCTCGCGCTCCTCCAAGACGCGCCTCCCGACCTCCTCCCCCGCCTCGCCGCCGCCGCCATCCCTTCCCTCATCGCCTCCCCTGACCCCATCTCCGCCGTCCCCGCCATCCGCAGGCTGCTTCCCATCGCCTCCCACCCGCCTCACGTCCGAGCCACCAACCGCCTCCTCCTCGCCCTGTCCAAGGAGAACCTCTACGACGACTTCTGCCATGTGTTCGATGAAATGTCAAAGAGGGGCCTTCCTTCCAACCTAAGGTTCTACAACATTTGCATCCATGCCTTCGGCAAGTGGAAGCACCTGGATAAGTCGCTGAAGCTCTTCGCGGCAATGAAAGCCGCCTCTCCTCCTCTTGTGCCAGACATATGCACCTACAACTCGGTCATACGTGTTCTTGTGATTGGCGGGAGGGTGGCTGACGCTTTGGTGGTCTTCGATGAAATGAAGTCGGCTGGCATCAGCCCAGACGTGTTCACTTACCGCGCAATCGTGGATGGGTGCTGCAAGAGTTTCAGGATGGACGATGCGTTGTGTATGTTTCAGGAGATGCGTGGAAGCACCGGGGTGAAGGGGGATGTCGTGGTGTACAATACGCTTCTGGATGGACTCTTCAAAGCAAAGAAGCTTGATGAGGCATGTGGCTTTTTCGAGACAATGGTGGCGGATGGGATCCAGTGCTCGGCGAGCACACACAACACCATAATCGATGGGCTGTTCAAGAACGGGAGAGCGGAAGCAGCATGCCGTCTGTTCTATGAGCTAAGGAAGAAAGGTCAGCTGTTGGATGGGATTGCATATAGTATTATGGTAAGAGAGTTCTGCAAGGAAGGGACGGGGGACCAAGTTGCAGAGGCAGTCGGTTTGGTGAAGGAGATGGAGGAGCGGGGCTTTGTTATTGATTTAGTCACCGTTACATCACTACTCATAGGTTTCAACAAGAGTAGACGGTGGGATTTGGAAGATCAGATAGTGAAGATGATAAGAGATAGCTCTGTGTTGCCAGATGCCATCCGATGGAAGTCGAACATGATGGATGCCTTGAGAGGACCAAAGGATAGAGGGAAAGATGGAACATCAATCTTTCCTTTTGATGGTAATATGAATAATGTGATGAATTTGCTCAAACCTGTAGTATGCACTGATACAAATGAAGAAACAACACATACTGAACCCAAGGATGATTGGTCTCTGTCCCCACACTTGGATCATCTTGCTAAACATGCGGACCATTTGAATAATTCTGCTATATTTACAGCACACAGAGGGCAGAGGGTGCAGGGTATGGGGGGTAAAACTTTCGATGCCGACATGGTTAACACATACATGTCAATATTCTTGGCCAAAGGAAAATTGAGTGTAGCTTGCAAGTTATTTGAGATCTTCACAAATCTTGGAAGGAAAGGGACAAGTTATACATACAATTCATTGATGACTTCATTTGTCAAGAAGGGGTATTTGAAACAGGTGTGGGCAATTCTTCATGAGAGGGGCGGTCAACTCTGCCCAAATGATATAGCAACATACAACCTGATAATTCAAGGTCTTGGCCAGATGGGAAAAACAGAGGTTGCTACCTCAATCATGGATCAATTGTCAAAGAAAGGTGTTTACATGGATATTGTTATGTATAACACTTTGATCAATCAGTTGGGAAAGGTTGGAAAGGTTGAAGAAGCAAACTGTTTGCTTGACCAGATTATCACCAGGGGAATGAAACCAGATATTATCACTTTTAATACATTGATCAATATTAATGCAAAAGCTGGTAGGCTGAAGGAAGCTGACAAGTATTTGAGGAGGATGATTGCAGATGGCATTGCTCCAAATCACGTGACAGAAACAATAATGATTTTCCTTGATAAGGAGATTGAAAAGAAAAGAAAGCAATCTAAATGAACTAGCAAAAAACCATGAACGGAAGGCACCATATTGGCCAAATGGAACAATTTGTTTATGACAGACTGTACTGAGAAGGAGCTTCATTGCGATAAAATGCCATGAGGTAAATGCAGTATTTTATCGAAATTCCAGAATTGTTCGCTACCATATTTTTATTTACTACCTTCAGATAGCCTTTCATGACAATATCAGATGCATGAAATGTAATGATGCATAAGTCTAATTATGGTTACTTGATTTTGATTGTGATTATCTATTAGTAAGTCCGTTGAAGAATGCCTTAGAGTTGTGTTTTTCATTTTCTTATGCCAATTATGACACCATGCAAATAAACATGTATGCTAATTTGATTATAGAAGTGATATTCTAGGAAACATCCGAATACCGTTCGAATATTACGAACATCCATTTGCTTGTTTATTATGTTAGTACATGAAGGTTCTGTTTTTTTAGATCATTATTTTCATTGATTGCTTGAACTGGTTTGCTCCCATTTTTCACATGAGTATTTAGTGTTGTCCTGTCCTTTTTAATGTTACCACTCTCATGCTTTCTTTTTTTATAGGATCAGAGGGGTAACTCATGGCTTCTATTATTGAATTCAAAGGAAAGAAGATGTTTGAGGTTACGAATGAAGCATGCATCTTCCAGACTTTTGAGCACCCGAAACTGAAAAGGAGATGATGTCTCTTCTTGTGCATGAGAAATGGGAAATGCGGGAAACTGATGTCTTCTGCTTGCAGCTACAGCCATGTGGTTTATTGAAAAGCAGAGATCACTTGATTGATTTACGTGGCCAGAATACTTGAGCAGCTTCTCCCTATACTGCAATGAGGCAAAATGGAAAACAACTTCAGCCAGTTTTGAAATTTTATTGTTAAAGGTCAGTTTTTTCCTTTTGAATCAGAGAGTCAAGAGACTACATGTAATCTAAACATGTAGATTGCCATAGTTTCTAGGTTTCCTGTGTACCAGTTAGCCATAAAGTTTTCCAGTTGAAATAGCACATATGTCCAGCTCTAGAGCATTTCTGATTACACCCCATAGTTGCCTCTTGTGCTCTACAAAGCTTGCAGTTAATGATTCTCGACCTATTTTCATCTAGGGAAGTATCCAGACTGTTTCCTGGTTACTTTTGCCTCCACTGGCATTTCATTCTCCTGTTGGTCACCCCACTGCGTTGCTACCGGATCCCACTGAACGTACATCAGCCCTTCCTCTTCTTTAGCTGGATTGCACCGATCATCTTTCCACTGTATGCCACACCACCAGTTCGTAATCTTTGAGGTTGATTCAAGATTCAGTATGGAGCTCGTAGTCCTAGCAATATTCTTCTGCCATAATATTAAGTATTTGTGCATTCTCTAAAGTAGGTATAAATCGAAACAATAATGTCCATACTGGAACTACTTATGCACTCTCTACTATTAAGTAGACCCCAGTCCTGCTAACGTTGATCCTGGAGTGTACTTGTGCATTTTCTAAATCAGTGATCAATCCAAACAATAAGGTTCATACTGAAACTAATTGTGGATTCTATATCTAGCTTCAGTTGCACTCTAGTTCTGTCAGAAATTCTGACTTGTATTCTTATTATTTTGCTTCTTTTATGAATTGATGCTCTTTAACAGGAATTTTTGCAGTCAGCTGGTGGTACACTTGAATTCATTAATGAATTCTGGCATGCACTCAGAAATTTGTTTACGAGTGGTTCATCACTCATTGTATTCTCTGAACCCCATAATACCAAAAGAGTAATTTAGGAAAAAGGTTCATGTCTCTATCCCTTCAGCAGTGTGTTGCACTAAGGTGTACTTTTTTGTAGCTCAGCTTGTTCATTTAGGTTAATATTTTCCTCTTCTTTTTATTAGCAAAACTCTTATTCAGTCTCCAATTGTAACTAGGGTGATGCACTGCGAAAGGGTTCGAAACTAAAAGGCTTGTTCTCGTAGAAATTTGGTTTTGGGGACTGCTAAATTAACATGGTCTTACACTTGCAATTAACATGTCATCCACTAACCAGACAATCCAAAACTAACCAAAAAGGTGCATCTTGCTAGACATTATTATTCTAGCTAGTGGAAATATAAAAGGACTACAAGAACAACATCATTTGTATTTTGTCTTGTTAGGATGAGTACCTATTCTGCTCGTTCTTTGCAAAACTTATTATTTTGATGTATTACATTTACCATTTTTCCTATGTATGACAAAATTAGAGTATAATTCCTTGAATACTAAGTAATAGGAATTATAGGGCTAAGGCGATTCCAGATAGAAAAACTTCAATCATTTTGATTTGTTTGAGGGGATAAAAAAGAGGTACAATCTAAATTATCCATGAATCTCAATGACCAAGAAAAAATTCGTAGAAGTGATTTGAGCTGCATGGTTTTATTAAATCTGTTGACATAAGAAACTAGGAGGCGTAGTAAGACATTTTTCCTTCATTTGAAACCAAACAGGGGTGCCGCCATTCATTGATAGAAGGGAAAGTGAGATCTAGGAAAATAGAGAATCGATTCAATCAATTTAGTGAGGAATTTATTTACCTCTTCTATATCTTCAATATGAGGGTGGACATTACAACGCAATGGTACTTTGGCCTTTTTTTACCTGTGCAATTGTTGTCTTACTGGACCTGTTGACTTACTATAACTTGCGAGATGACAAAAAACCTTTCAAGATGAACATTGATAAGTTGCTCTGGAACCTAACCCTAAACATGTTTCTTGTATACGTATATTTACGTCGTGTATACGATCTTGAAAGGATAGAAAATCCTTGCGTACTTTGCCCTTTTACTTACGCAAATTGGTGTCTCGCTGGGCCTGTTGACTTACTACGAGTCTACGACTTGTTGAGATGATAACAACCTTCCGAGATGAGAATTGATGAAGTGCTCTCGAACTAACCAAAAATGTGTTTTGTTACAGTGTGAAGGGGCAGTTGAAGGATGGAAGATACTTGCATACGTTGTGCTATCGTCTGTTTAATGATGAATTGATACAAGTGGGGGACTGATCTAACCGTATTGTCAGTGCTCGTGTTAAACATGGCTAACTTTGTAACAGGAGTATACACAAGCAAGGGTGTCTGCCCATTGCGTTATTGGCTGTGCACGTGTATTCCGTTTGAGCTTCTTGCTCTAAACATTTCTGTTGCGTCCTTCGTCTCCTTTATTATGTGCTTTGTACATGATTGCGGCTCAATATTCCTGATGTGACTAGCTTTAGTGTTTGTAATGAATCCATAGCAGAATGTTAGGTTAGTTATGACATGTCATCCCGATCTGTTAACATTAGCTGCATCTGGGGCCCATTGACTATTTGTAATTTGTAAAGTAACAAATGGGACTTTTGCTTTTCAGGAGGCGTCAAGGCACCGTGGTGTGAGGCTGTGAGCCATGAGTTTGTAATTTTCTCTGTGAAGGAAAACTGTAAACCAAAGAACAGGGGCTGCTGCTTTCTTGCGACTCGGGTTGGACGCTATGTAACGCAATCCAGGATGCTGAATTCCAAGCCGATTCAGGCCCCAGGCCAAGGATAAATACCATGGAAGACATGAAGCACGTTGTGGTTCCAGATGGAGAAGAGGAATCCAGTGGAGCTGCGTAACGTTTTCAGGTTCACTATGCATCGCATAACTGAAGCAGCTTTGTGCGGCTGTTCAGTTCACTTTTAAATACTTTTGGTAAATAAGTGGTGTCAATCATACATAGTAGATGCTAAACACAATCTGAATGGAACAAATATTCCGCTCAAAATTCGAGTCTGTCCAGTATACAAACCTGCTGTGTGACCGTTTTATATTGGGAAGTTGTTCTGCAGTGGGCTAGTGGCCATTGTGTATAATCAAATCCTTGTAGCGATGCCTGCCCATTGTACAGATTAATCCCCCTAACCTGTAGTAACTTTTGGGTTAGCCATTTTTTTTCCTGCAACCTGACAGCAGTAAATTAAACACCGCAAAATAATAATGGTGCTCGCTTGTCTGATTTGTATGCTAGTGTTGTCATCGTTTTCTTTTTTTATTGCAAGCAATTTTCTGTTGGTAGGACATGCGTGAACAATCCAGTGATCCAAATAGTATGTCATTAACAATTCGCTAATGTTAGTGGGTGTTTGTTTCTATGTCAGTCATCGGGATGGTGATCTTATGGCATTTTTTTTCTGTTGGGCTGCACCAAAGGTAATAGAACTGTAACCTATTGCTGTCTGGTCATCACCATATGCATATAAGTATGCACAAGTGTCGTCCTTGTACTAATCTTTCAAGCACGAAAGCTGTAACATGTTGGAAACTGGCAGTAAATATGATACTATGTGAAATAGTAACTTGATTGATGTATGTGGCAGTAATCAGTAATCTTTTGTTCTGTATTGTTTTCTTGTCAGCTGATTTTATTTTCCTGATAGGTTGTGTTTATCTGAATTGAGGTCGCTGTAAAGGACAACTCCATGATAGTACCCTAGTTTGTCCTTGCATCTTTGTTTCCTGTATGGGATAAATAGTAGTAGTACGTACCCTAGTTTACACTTTACATAGTCATGACTAATGTAGCAATGTGTTAAACATGCTATATGGTGATATCTTTGTACCTATCCCCTTCCAGCATGAGCTTTCCTAACAGTTGGAAGCTAGCAACAATCGCACTGAAAACGCAAATCGCACCATCAGATCTGTATGTGAAAAATGCCAAACAACCACTGCTGTGGTGGGATCCAATGTTGGTTGGTTGTTTATGTAGCTAGCACTTCTCTGGGATGCCTAACTGAGTGAAATTCAATGTAATACAGGCGACAAACCGCTAACAATATAGTATTATCTCTACTCTTTGACCGTTTGTTTCAGCTTTTAGTACCCTTGTAGCAGGTAAACAAGTGGTATCAATCGATCCAATACTAGATGCTAAGAATAATTAGAATTGTAACAAATATTTTGCTCGGAATTCGAGTCTGTCCAGCGTGCAAGTGTGGTCCGTAACTGTTTTAAATTACGATGGTGAAGATGCCTTGTAGTATAGTGGTCAGTCATTCTACAATGCGATGCCTGCCCAGATGCGTGTATCCTGCAGTAACTCTTCTTGTCTATCATCTCCGGTTCAATGCGATGCCTCCCCAAATCAGTGTGTATCCCGCAGTAACTCTTGTCTGCCATCGCCGGTTTACTCATGGTAGGTGAGAGAGACAGAGAACCATTGTAGCGTGAGTAGTTGTGCCCTCCGTTCTACTGAGTAATGAACAAGCCGTATATGTTTTCAAGATTTGTTTTTTACTACTCCCTTTGTTTGGGATTATAGGTCCTACGCGTATACCTAGCATACCTAGATTATTAATTTGATTAACAAATTATAACTTATATATCATAAAAATTATATCATTAGAAAATATAACCCTTAAAGTTTTTAATGGTATATTTTTTATGCTATACTATTTATATTTTGTTGTTTAAATTGGTAATCTAGTTATTTGCGCGGGACTTGTAATCTCAAACGGAGGGAGTAAGAATTACTTCATGTAATATTTGATATATATAATTGGTATTATTAGAAAGTATTTTTTCCAATACAAATGTAATTATATACTGGAGTATATAATCAAGACATTGAGCATTCTTTTGATTAAAGTTCATCTTCAAATACATGGCTTATATTGTGGAACGGAGGGAGCAGTATTTTATCACGGGTGTGACTGCTGGACGACACTAAACCTTTTTTAACAAACAAAAAACTTGTTCACTTGTATGATTGGCAGGTTTCTCGTAGCTATCATTTTCTTTGTCTTCACTGCAATTGGATTTTCTGTTGGTAGGGGCATCTACCAACAATCCAAATCTGCCATAACAAACACCTGCATAGTCCCATACTACGGAGTAATATAGATGTGGGTGTCAAACGTGTGTAGTCACAACATGCGCATGGATGATATAAGGCGTAGCAAACTGTTAGTTGTCCCTGTCAAAAACAGAAAAAAAATCTGTTAGTAGTTGTCCAGCCAATCCTTGACCCTGAAGAATTTGGCGCCACTGTAAGGAAGTATCAAAAGCGTGTGTTTGATTCCAAGAGTTTCTCTTATCTAAAGAGAAAGCAAAGCAGAAATCGAATTTCACCAAAACGGTTCAATATGTGCAACATGTCCCGAGTCGATTCTTGCAAGATTTATGCGTGATCCTCGCGCTCTACACCGACGAGGAACGCTTCTATGCCCATAACTCCACTATACTCCCTCTGTCCTAAATTAGTTGGCTCGACTTATATCTATACGGTTTAGTGTCCAAATGCATGCGTATATAGACAAACTAAATCAATTAATTTGGAAAACATCAAGAATATAAGAATTTGAAATGTTTAAACGGATGGAGTCGATTGAACTCACTTGAATTTCAAGTTGAGCCTATGTTAAACATGGGATGAGTTAACACGGAGCGTTTCCTTAGTGCTCCTACATGAGGCGATTGGACGATCAAGTTCTTCTCCCCTTGGCCCTCGGAGTTGTTGCTGGTTCCCCTGCCCTTCACCGTCCGCTACGAAGGCCGGAGGGTGGGGGAACCTTGGATCGGATGACCGGTCCCCGTAGGGTATTCGAGTTTTTCGTTTTCATTGTAGGGGCATCAACAATGATGAGAATAATGGTCCTTCAACCCGTCGTCCTAGATCGATGTTCTTCCGCGGAGAAGCATCGACAAGTTAGAGTTTGGAGTCGATCGTCGAGCATTAAGTCTGGCGTGTCTATGACGGCGGCGTTCTACAGAGGGGGTGATGTCGCAACATATTTTGTGTCCTCAAATTCCATCCCCGCCTGATGAAGCTCATCCAAGTATGGCTTCGTCAGGGAATTTGCGAGTTTGGTGTGCCTCATCTCCGTCGGGCTAGAGTTGGGATTATCTCCCGACCCTTCTCGATACTAGCTTCTCCAGGACGGCAGTCTCTCGAGATCGTGGTCATCTACATCTTCTCGTCTATGTCGGCGACTTTCTGGCCGCTGCTTCTACAAGCGTATGCGTTGAGCTTTCTCTGGCACGAGCTTTGCTATGTCAGAGGCCCAAAGACGACATCGAGCTTTGCTCATGGCACACCATCAAGGGTTACAGAAGGAAGATGGTACTGATTCTTTTCAAGAACTTGCGTGTTATTTTTTTTCTTGCAAGGATGTTCTTATAAATGTTGGTTTCAGATAATACATGATCTTCTGAAAAAAAAAACTTGTGTTAAACATGGCCAAGGGGCCGGCGTTGCGCGCAGAGAGCGACAACGGGAGCGCCAAGAAAACTAGAAAAGGGCGCGCCCAGCCAGGACAGTCTGACAGCACGATCGCGGCTGGGCCCACCCACGCACGTCCCCTGACCAGGCCACATCACCATATCCCGCCTCTGCGACCCGTGACGCCTTCCTGCGAAACCGTCTTCCCCCCTCCACCGGAACACTGAACCCAAAAAGCCCATGGCGGCCGCCGCCACCTCCGCGCCCAGGGTCTCCTTCCCCGCCGCGTCCCGCAGCCGCCGCGATGCTGGCGCGCATCGCGCCGGATTCAGGCCGCAGCCCTCCCGGGTGGCCGCGACGACGTCCATGACGGCGGCCTCGCACCCGGAGGCCGCGGCGCCCCTGAAGGCCGACCTGGCCCCCGCGGCCCCGGAGGCGCTGATGCGGGTGGTGCCTGAGTCGCTCAAGGGCGCGAGCGGGTCCCTGGTGGCCGTGCCGGACCGCGGGGAGGCCGACACGGTCGGCGGCCTGGACGGGCCCGGCGCCATGGAGTACCTGACGGCCGTGCTGACCTCCAAGGTGTACGACGTGGCCATCGAGACGGAGCTGGAGAACGCCAAGAAGCTGTCCAATCGCCTGGGGGTCAAGTTCCTTGTCAAGCGCGAGGACCAGCAGCCGGTAATCACCAAAGCTCGCGGCCTTATTCATTTTATAATATCATCCGCCTCCCGATAAGTCTGGGTTTTGCTGAGGTTTTACTCTGAGTAGGTTGGTATGCTCTTGATGCGTCCTGGGTTCTTCTCTCTCCTCAATCGAGGACGATGAAAGGCTCAGGATGTTTGCGCCTCTGATTCTTTTTTTCTGGATTACTCAAAAATGTTTGGATTCTTGTTCGGAATGTCTGGGTATTTCATTTACAGGGATCCTTGGGATGGTTTCTGTTTTAAATGGACCTCGTTCCTGTCTCTGCTGGTGGCTGCTGGATTCCCATGCTCGATAGGGTACTTAATTTCGTTAAGACGGTTTGCTTTATGTTTTGGTGATGGAAGATAGAATCTTCTGTTCCTCACCGCTACTATGTGTGAGGAATGCCAAGTCTTCAATTGCTGGGGCTGGACAGCAAGAATGTAAATGCACATTCATAGGCACAACAAATATGCATAACTCAACCCTTCAAGTTATAACCAAAAAAAAAAAAACTAGACCGGCCGGGGGAGGAGCCTGTGGAATTTCATAAAGAAGAATGTTTCAACATCACCGAATTGCGAGCAAGAGGACTCAAAACTCGGGTGGGTGGGAAGGGATCAGTCCTTCCCCACCATTCACCATTCGGCTATGCCCTGGCTTGCACCCTTCAAGTTATAGTGAACTTGGATTCCTTCGATTTACCATATAGCAACCTTCAAACCACTCAATGTTCGTTTAGAACTAATCCACTCAATGTTCATTATTCTGCTTAATCAACCTTCAAACCAACTAATCGTGTGGGACAAACTCGCCAAGTTTAGAACTAATCCAATCACGTTGCAGCCTCCGATCATAGGCTTGAAAGAGATTGGGCATCTGGACAGAACTTCACTTCTCCCGTCTCTAAGCAACTTGGGAGGTAGCTAATCCAAGGGTGAGATGATGATGGCCTCTCCGTGCGGTGCTGTCGTGTTCATTTCCTTCTAGGCACTCTTTTGCTCTTGTGGTCAACCTTTGCCCGTGCAAGTGCTTGCTAGTCGCTCAGGCTGGTGGTGGATGTTGTCCCTGGTGTTTGTGCTTCAATCATCGCCGTGGTTGGATTTGTTGTGATTTGGTTGACATTGTGAGCTCCTGCAGTTGATGCCTTTCAGGCCCTGAATGTTGTTCCTACTGTGTGCTTGTCTAGGTCTGCTAGGGTCCTTTAATTGTGGCCTAGTGAGTAGTGGAAACAAACTGACTCAGAATATGAACTAGATAGGAGATATCCAGACGAGCAACAATTAGATAGACAAGTCTCGCAACAAGATGATGATGGCAAGTTGGATCAGAAAGAGGCTCACCATCGGAAGCTTGGAGGTAGGCATGGAGCTCCAGCGCTGTTTCGGTAGTATGTACATCAGTAAGGGCTTCACCAATGAATAGTATGACTGCTTACCACTTTTTTGTGTGTTTCTCTTTTTAGGTGAGTGTGGTTCTTTTGCTATGCGCATGTAGTTCTTACTGGCTGCATGATTACTGTTAAAGTTTTATATACTTTCCATGTATTAGCCGTATAATATCCCTGTTGTAAAAGTTTTTTTTTTTGCATATTTACCACACATGCACGTGTATATATTCCGGCCCATGGCCTCATAGAAATACAAGTTGCGTATTTCCTCGCAATTTGCAGCCTAGATAAATTTTATTTGGTTAATGTATAGGTATTTTCATTCTCGCAATTGGCAGCCTAGATAAAATTTTGTTTGCTTCATGTATAGGTATTTTCGTTCAAGATTAGAGGTGCATATAATATGATGGCAAAGCTCTCGCAAGAGCAGTTGAAGAAGGGCGTCATCTGCTCCTCTGCTGGAAACCATGCTCAAGGAGTTGCTCTTTCTGCCAAGACACTGGGCTGTGATGCCATTATCGTCATGCCTGTGACAACACCAGAAATCAAGGTTATCAATCTTTCGGTGCCCTTGCCTTAAATTTGTTATTTTGTATGGTATGTTTATGTTGTCACCAGCTGGTAAACATGTTAGCTTAATCCAGTGGCAATCAGTGGAGGCATTGGGTGCAACAGTCGTTCTCACGGGTGATTCATACGACGAAGCTCAGGCATATGCAAAACTACGATGTGAGCAGGAAGGCCGGACATTCATACCTCCTTTTGACCATCCCGACATTATAGCTGGTCAAGGAACTGTTGGCATGGAAATTGTTCGCCAATTGAAAGGCCCATTGCATGCAATATTTGTACCTGTGGGAGGTGGTGGATTAATTGCTGGAATTGCTGCCTATGTGAAAAGGGTCCGCCCAGAGGTTAGCTTTGAAACTTATAAGTGTTTTTCTATGGAAAGTCTCACAGGACAACTGAGTTCTTTATACACCATCAAATAAATAACCATTATTGTAAGTGTGTTTTGGAAGTTCAATTAATTTTCATCCAATCACTTAACTGTAATCCTTTTTCGGGTTGAACACAATACACGTTTGATTACATTGGAGTACAATTTTCATATTCAGAGTGTCACTTTCTTGTATTTTTACAACAGTTCTGGTACAGGTAAAAATAATTGGAGTGGAGCCCTCAGATGCAAATGCCATGGCATTGTCCTTGTGTCATGGTCAGAGGGTCATGTTAGAACATGTTGGAGGGTTTGCTGATGGTGTAGCTGTCAAAGTTGTAGGAGAGGAGACATTTCGCTTGTGCCGAGAACTTGTAGATGGCATTGTCATGGTCAGTCGAGATGCTATATGTGCTTCAATAAAGGTGAGAGTTGCTGATTTATTATATGTCCGCTTTGCCTTAATATGTTAAAATGGATGCAGTATCCTGTTTTCATCATTAAAAGTTGCTCGACTCGCTTGAATTGATCCCGGGCATAAAATGCACAAGAAAATAAAGAAAAATAATTCCCACCTTCTTGCAGAAGTATTTTGTGTTCCAGTGGTCTGTGAATAACTCAATATAATCAACGAGCTGACTTTCCTATTGGATAATATGTGAATTCTGTGATGTGGTGACCTAGCGATCTAGCTTTCAGTTATTGTTGTAGATATCGATGTTCATTGTAATTTCCTTAATTTACCACGCATATTAGCTGTTGATATTCGTAATATTTTGCTCTCTTCCAATCTTACTACTGTCATGTTCTGGGCTATGCTATGCTAATGTGGACGCTGTGTCCCTAATAATCTTATTCATTCTGAGGATATTTTTGTTTTGGGGTGCAGGATATGTTTGAGGAGGAAAGAAATATCCTTGAACCTGCTGGGGCCCTTTCCTTGGCAGGGGCTGAAGCTTACTGCAAATACTACGGTTTGAAAGGGGAAACTGTGGTTGCTATAGCTAGTGGAGCAAATATGAACTTTGATCGACTTAGAATAGTAACTGAGCTCGCTGATGTTGGTCGAAAACGAGAAGCAGTACTAGCTACATTTTTGCCAGAGGAGCAGGGAAGCTTCAAAAAGTTTGCGGAACTGGTATGTCTCATAACTTTTCTATCAACACATGATGGTTTATATTCTATTTATTTTCCTGTGACTTCTTGTTCTGCAGGTTGGCCGGATGAATATTACAGAATTCAAGTACAGATATGATTCTAATGGAAAAGAAGCCCTTGTTCTTTACAGGTAAGCAGACAACAATGCCAAGCCTGTTCACGTCTTCCTTTATATTGTTTATACTCTGTTATTTTTTCTAGAACCTTGATGGGTAGGAATACTCATAGACAGGAAAAGTCAACTTACATTCTCCTCTGTGTCTGGTTCTTTTGAATTTCAGTGTTGGCATCTATACTGATCATGAGCTTAGAGCAATGGTGGAACGCATGGAATCTTCAAAACTTAAGACTGTGAACCTTACTGACAATGACTTGGCAAAGGATCACCTAAGATACTTTGTAAGTTCAATATGTTCCTGCTGTGCTGATAGGCTATAGCTATTAGCACACTTTTTTTGTAATTATTATACCAACAATTAATTTTAGAACCTAGCCAGTGATATTGTGGTAATATCAAGGATTACATTATCAATAATTCATGTGCAATATACTAGGATTATTTGCAAACTATTGTGAAGCAAAATATTTTTGAACATGTTTTAGCTGAATGAATATAACCAACTCTATTGTTTTCTCTCTAACCATCATTGATCATAACGTTGCAAACTTCATTAAACTTTTCTTAATATGTGTACCTGTTAAAGGTCTGCTCATTATTACCCTTGTGCTCCTCTCTGATATTTAAATGGTTCTGAAATTTTTGGTTTAGTGTGGAGGAATTAGGTTTTTTCCACTAATATTTTTTGAGAACATGCAGGGAAACTTCCCTATGATGCATTAAGAAGGGAAACAAACTGTACAGGACAACAGAACAACACCCTTAGGCATGAAAGAACAAACTGACACAGAAGTCGTAGAAAAGTGTACAAAGAAAGGAAACCCCTAAAACAGTGTAATGATGACTTGAACCACCTTCATATCAATCTGCCTTAAGCTACCAGAGCTCCCAGGTCCTTTGCCCTGGCGAGACACCACATGGGGACATTTTCCTTTATAGGCTCGATGAATGTACATTCTCATTCGGTGGTGGGAGTGTACACCCATACCTTCCCACCAACGAGCTAGACTCTGTTCATTGTGTATCATGAGTAATAGGAACAAAGTACTCAATATCATACTCCTAGGAAATATGTATATATGTTCTTAATATATGATCGAGGGTGTTTGCATTTGAAATGTTTTTATAGTTATACTATAATATCTTGTAAATAAAATTTGAGGAAACTTAGTTATGTTGCAGTATTTGCATAAAACAACTGAAGCAATAAGTGCAACAGATCAAAGGTCTTATCCCTAGTTTCTCCCTCCCTTTACTTCAAATCCCACTGAGGATGGAGTTACAGTTTGGTATTACTCTGCCAATACAATCACCTTAAAAATGAGGGCATAGAATGATCGTGTTCATTTCGTATGCCTCAAGTGTTGAATTAGCCTATTCTGGTACTTCTAATTTCTGTTTGGCATTTGATTTTTTTTTTGGGGTGTAAAATACGATGTTGGATAATCTTATAATTCTTTTCTACAAATTTTCAGATTGGAGGCAGGTCAGAAGTAAAGGACGAACTTGTTTACCGGTTCGTTTTCCCAGAAAGGCCTGGTACTCTTATGAAATTTTTGGATGCCTTAAGTCCCCGTTGGAATATTAGCCTTTTCCATTACCGTGCACAGGTATGTGATTTGAGTTATGTCAGTAGCCACCTTATGATAGTGGCCTTCTATGCCATCTCATTCATCTCAGAATATCATCTCATTGCCACTAGCCCTGAAAGGTGGGAAATAAATGAAAATATTTCACTGAAAATGAAAATGAGCAACAGCATTGTTTCAGACACACAGTAGTTTATTTACATTAGTATGGCAAACAATGCAAAAGAAAAATCACAATATAGAAGAGCTACAAATACACAGATTCAGTGAGATAATTCTCTTTGGCAGGGCGAAACTGGAGCAAACGTATTAGTTGGCATACAAGTGCCACCGGAGGACCTCAATGAGTTCACTAGTCGTGCTGACAGTCTTGGGTATGAATACATGTCCGAGATGAACAATGAGATCTATAATCTACTTCTTCGCAACCCCAAGGTCTGATGAGGCTGACTCGCCAACCAACCAATGGTTGATGTCCCTGTCTAAAGCAAATTGTAGAGGCTTTACAAGGAAAAGTCTTCTGTAGGTAGGATTGTTACTGTGTTTTGCTCTCTTGTGTTGGAATAAAACCCTTGTACTAGTAGAATTTATTTATGTAGAGTTGTTAAGTGTGTCATTTGTCGACATGTTCTTTTTGGTCTAGTAATGTGTGGTGTATGTGATCTGCGCTTCTGGGGCTTAAATCTCTCGGTTGTAAGCTTGTAAGGCACCAAGAATTCCTGAATAATAATAGTGATTGATGATGCAATCCAAGTATCGTTGAGTTGAGTTAGCCATCGTTTGACGTCTTATTTTAGATATCTCTTTAGGACACGTAAAACGCGTCAATGGACGCTAAGCTTAGATTCCCGGCCGTTTTGCCATATTCCTGTTTGATTCCAGAAAATCAGCTAGCGTCACCGCAAAACGGCGCTAAGTGTCCTTTTTTTCTTGGGCCAGCCGTTTTGATCAGCTCTAAATCTTAGGGCTTGCAATCAAACCATATTTAACGCATGTGCTAGTGGCTCACGTTGAGGGATAGGACGTTTGGTTCCTTTTCCTTTTATTTTTTGTATGTATTATTTTTAGTCACTTAAGCGTCTCTCTAAACATCTCGAAGTGTACATGCCCTTACACCTTACACCGGAAGCCCATGGATGTAGAGCGAATCTGCAAAGCTTAAATATCTTATTTTCTTTTGGATGGAAATTAAGGGTGTATTTTGGTAGCCCGTGTCATTTGGAATTCACTTTCCCACTTGAGATATATTGACCCCATACAAGCTGGCTTGAGTTTTTGGGGTGTGTTTGGTAGCCCGTATGTGTTGGGAGTTGCTAAACAGAGAATTTGTTTGGTAGGCTATATGTGTTGAGACATGCTGAGTTGCTCTCTAAATTGGTAAGGATACCCCTGAAATTATGAAATTACAGGGAGGTCCAACTTTCTTACACCAAGACACTTGAACAGAAATAAAAAACGCAATCAGACCCTCGGCTCATCTCTACCACGCCATGAAAATCTTGCCTGTGCTGGGAGCACCTCGTCGGCGGCACCAGGAGGAGCTAGGCGGCAGTGCTGGGTGGTAGGCCGTGAGGGCGGGGCTAGGTGGTCATGAGGGTGGAGCCAAGAAGTGCTAGGCGGCGCGTGCTAGGAGGCGGCCCTGCGTGAAGATGAGGAGGACGGCCGCCAGCGAGATGAGGGTGGTCGACGACAGAGACGAGGAGGACGGTGGTGCATGTGGCTGAGGGTGGTGCTTGGAGACGAGGAGGACGGGAAGGAGCGTCGCGCGTTGCTAGGGAGAGAGCGCAAGATTGGGGCTACGGGGGAAAATGATCCCCTCGAGTCGTGCGGGGTCGTGACCCTAGCGGTTTGCGGGACGAAATTTTGGGCGAGTCCGGCCTGCTGAGTAGCTAAGTTTGATTTGAGCTTCTCTGTCGGGCAGGGCTTGGAGTCCTTTTTGTGCGAGGTGGGCAGTGCCCAGACGAGAAAAACGGGCTACCAAACAACTAAATTCTTAAAACTCTAGGTTGGGATGGGATTTTCTGGATTGAGCCGGACTACCAAACGCATCCTAATTAGCCTCATGATAATTTAATGAGGTGTGTCCTCGATAAGGTGTGGTGGTACAATTTTTTTCTCAGGCTCGTCACCTCACAAGGTAAATAGATACCCGAAGGTAAGCATATCCACATTTGCAAGCTATGCATGCCTATCGTTGTTAGCCATTCGTTAACATAACTTTCCCATCTGAATAAAATACATCGTCTGAGTAAATTACAGTATCTTTTCCACCGTCTGGGACAAAAACCACTCTTGTTCTATGTCTTAGAATGAAAACAACATTTGTTTTTCTCCGTCCCAAAAAAAAGAAAAAAAAGGGAGTGCTAGGCGTTCCCCGAGGGATATTTTCCCTTGGATCCCGCCCCTTGCTGACATGTGTCACCCAAAAAGCCTCCAACTCCCGCTTTTGCTATAGAACCTCTATTTTTGCTACAAAATGTCCTGAAAACGATTTGTTCACAGGACAAAATGAAAAAGACAGATCTAATCGGAGACCTCGCCGGAGTATTTGTAGCAAAAAAATTGTGCTAATGTAGCAAATCCGACTTCGCCGAAAACTTTCGCCGGGAGACCTCGCTGAGGACCTTGTAGTAAAAACTTTACGCTATTATAGCAAAACCAAAAAAGGTGGTAGCAAAATAATAGTGCTAATGTAGAAAAAATATCTCGTCGGTGGCTTGGTAGCAAAAAAATTGGGCTGCCATAGCAAAACCGACTTTGATGTGGCCTTTTATCGAAAATGTCGTAGCAAATACTTTATACTATTGTATGAAAAACATAGAACAAAAATAGCAAACATTACATCTATTGTAGCAAAAACAAACTTCTCCAGAGACAATACCGGAACTCTCGCAGGAATTCATAGCTAAAATTTGTAAAAAAACACATCGATAGCAACATCGTTGACCCAAGATAGCGAAAACGTTTGTGGTCGGTAGCAACACGTATACTCATGATTGCAAAAGGCCTCCCTAGCAACAGTGTACATCCAAAGTAGCAAAAGCCTACAGCTGTTGGTAGCAACACCGTCCAACTATGGTAGCAAAGCCATCTGCCAGGTCAGTGGGTGCCATGGACGCACTGGCCTCCGACGACCCCCATAGAGACGGCATCCGTCGGACGTGAACCGGGAAGGGGAAGGAAAGGAGGTGCAAGGCGATCCCGACGGCGCGTGTATTGGGTAGACGGCGGCGACTGTCCGAAAGGCGGTGCAAGGTGGGAGAAGGCTTCCAGTCAAGGGACGAGCCATGGGGATCGAGGCACGGCGGTAGTAGCCATGGGGATGCAGCTGCATAATCCCCCACAGGGGCATGTCGGTAGTGAAAGTACAAAGGAAGTCGCCTAGAGGGGGGTGAATAGGCTTTTAAAAATATTACTGTTTAGGCTCAATTAAATGCGAAATAAAATTAACGTTTAATTTATTGAGCACAAAGCCTAGCCGGAACTTCCGGTGGGAGGCCGGAAGTTCTGGTGGCACACAACCAACGGTCAAAAACTGCGGAGCGAGAAACTAAAAAAACGAATCATGGCCGGAACTTCCGCCAGTTCACCGGAACTTCCGGTAGGAGCAAAACTTCCGGTGAAAGTTCCGACAGAAGTTCCGTCAAATAGACACAACAAAAACAGAAGGTTACTGAACGTGAGCGGAACAAGAGCCGGAAATTCAACCGGAACTTTCGGGCCTGAGCGGAACTTTCGGTCACTGGCTGGAACTTCCGGTGGAAATTCCGACTGAAGTTCCGTCAAATAGCACATCCAAAACAGAAGGTTACTGAGCGTGAGCGGAAGAAGACTCGGAACTTCCACCGGAACTTTCGGCGGCAAAAATGCCCTAGCGGAACTTCCGATGGCAAGCCGGAACTTCCGGTCAGGGAAATTCCAGAAACCAGAAAACCAGAAACGCAATAACTTTTGCATCCGA
Source organism: Avena atlantica (assembly GCA_910589765.1). Taxonomy (NCBI): domain Eukaryota; kingdom Viridiplantae; phylum Streptophyta; class Magnoliopsida; order Poales; family Poaceae; genus Avena; species Avena atlantica. Next base: position 371,166,653 of record OU342736.1, read on the forward strand.
ACTCCAAACGGGATGAAACCAATTTTGTTCGAAAGATAACGACGAATATAATCCAACAAAAAGTATCCCCCGACGAATATAATCCAACAAACGGGATGAAACCAATTTTATTCGAAATATTGGGTATCACCTTGGGATAAAATACTATGAATATATATGTGAAGTATCCCCCAAGGTGTGGAGCCGGAAAACTCGCAAGATCAAAAACTGCAATGAGATATGCAAGTGAAATCCTTAGATGATGAACTAGATCTTGTTATGATGATGACCACAATATCTAGATCCTCTCATGGACAAGAACCAAATAATAACCAATAAAGATGATGCTATGAATGCAAAGGTTTGAGCTCTCTCCGAACGATGCAAACGAGACACCCGCTTGAGAGCCCCTCTTGATAGTACGGCTATCTATCCTAAACCCGGTCTCCCAACTAACAACACGAGACCGGCAAAAGAGAAGCCCTATCAAGTGTAGGGTTTCGTAGCATGGAAAACAAAAAATTTCTATCGCATACAAACAAACAAGCCAAGATCTATCTACTAGATTGTAGCAACGAGTCGATGAATAACTTACCCTTGAAGATTCCAAAGTGTTTAACGAGAGCGGATTCTCGTGGGTGATGTAGTCGTACTCTTCCCGATCTCAAGATCGTGTAGACGATCCTTCCGGCGCTGCGTTCCGGCAGCGCTCCCGCAGTCGGTCACACGTTCGGTACTCGACGAAGACCTTCCTCTCCCTTGTTCCAGCAGGCAGCGGAGGTTATAGCACTCTCCTCGCGATTCCGGCAGCACAACGGCGTGGTACCGGAAGTAGAGGGGAGATCCCGCAGGGCTTCGCCTTAAGCCGGAGCGAGTATGGTGGAGTATGAGAGAGTACTATTAGTGGTCTAGAGATTAGACACACCAATTAGAAGGCTCTAAACCGAAGGCTAGGGCAATTAGAAGCTCTAAACCAAAACGGCTCTAAACCGGAGATTGGAGGATAGGAACTTGTGTGTCTAGAGGAGGAGGCCCTGCCCCTCCTTTTATGGGTGGAGGGGGCGGCCAAGGGGAGGGGAGTCCCTCCCCAAGTCGTCCTTGGTTGGCGTGCCGGCTTGGAGGGACTCCTCCCCCAAGTCGGTCCCAACCACCTCTTGCTTGTTTCCCACAGTTTCTTGTTTTAGCCGTTTGACTTTCAAACTGGACATTTGACTTTTCTGTTTTAGGATTCAATTTAATCCTTTATTTGGAACAGCAAGAACACTTAGTACATGATGTAATCATTCCAATATGCAATGACACATTCATGTACCCCTTCCCCCCCGGAGTGCCGGACATTCCAGAACCTTCTAGAACATTCCCGATGAAATCATCGGAATCATTTCCGAACTCCGAAACGGGACTTTCCTTATATGAATCTTATTCTTCGGACCATTCCGGATCACCTCGTGATATCCCGGATCCCATCCGAGACTCCGAACAACATTCTTCGGACCATTTCGGTCTCTTTCTCATAATACCATAACTACTCAAACAACGTCGAATCCTTAAGTGTGTCTCCCTACGGTTCGTGAATTATGCGGACATGATCGAGACACTTCTCCGAGCAATAACCAATAGAGGAATCTGGAAATTCATATGGCTCCCACATATTTCTACGATTACTTTGCGATCGAATGAACCACTTACATACGATACCAATTTCCCTTTGTCTCACGATAGTTTACTTATCCGAGGTTATGATCGTCGGTATCTCTGCATACCTAGTTCAACCTCGTTACCGATAAGTACTCTTTTCTCGTTCCCGTGATATGTGATCCCTTGTGAGCCAGTCACATGCTTGCAAGCTAATTGGATGACATTCCACCGAGAGGGCCCAGAGTATATCTATCCGTCATATGGATGGACAAATCCCACTCTTGATCCATGTGTCTCAACCAATACTTTCCGAACACTCAATGCCACCTTTATAGCCACCCAGTTACGGTGTGGTGTTTGATGTCATCAAAGCATCCATCCGGTAAAGGTGATATGCATGATCTCATGGTCGAAGGAATTAGGTTACTATGTATCAGAAAGCATATAGCAATTGAACTATTGAAATGACTTGATCTTTATGCTACGCTTATCTATAGGAGTATGTCCACCATATCATTCTCCTAACGGTATGATCTTGTTGTTGATAACATCTCAATGTTCATGATAGGGAAACCACAATCATTAATCAACCAACAAGCTAGTGAAGTATAGAGGCTATACTAGGGACTTCAAATTGAGTTTACAAATCACACAAGTATCAATGTTTCCTTGTTAATACTATTATAGCATGAATGTAAACATTTATCATAAACACAAAGATATAATAATAACTACATTTATTATTGCCTCTAGGGCATATCTCCAACAGTCTCCCACTTGCACTAGAGTCATCTAATCTAGATTACATGGTAATATACCAAACACCCATGGCAGTTTGGTGTTGGTCATGTTTTGCCCTCGGGAGAGGTTTAGTCAACGGATCCGCCACATTCAGATCTGTGTGTACTTTGCAAATCTTTATATCCCCATCCTGGATATGTTCTCGAATAGCGTGAAAACATAGCTTGATGTGCTTCAGCTTCTTGTGTGACCTTGGTTCTTGCGCATTGGCTATGGCGCCCATGTTATCACAGTAGATAGACATTGGGTCCAGCGCACTAGGAACCACACCCAGCTCTGTAATGAACTCTTTCATCCATATCGCTTCTTGTGAAGCCTCCGAAGCAGCCATGTATTCCGATTCAGTTGAAGATCTCGCCACAACGCTTTGCTTTGCACTCCTCCAGCTAACTGCTGCACCATTCAAAATAAATACGTATCCGGATTGTGATTTAGAATCATCCGGATCGGTGTTCCAACTAGCATCGGTGTAACCATTAACAACGAGCTGTTCATCACCTCCATAAGAAAGAACCATATCCTTAGTTCTTCTCAAGTACTTAAGGATGTTTTTGACCGCTGTCCAATGATCCACTCCTGGATCACTTTGATATCTGCTAGTTAAACTAACAGCATATGCAATGTCGGGTCTAGTACATAGCATGGCATACATTAGAGATCCTATGGCTGAGGCATATGGAGTCTTACTCATCCTTTCTCTATCTTCTGCCGATGTCGGACTTTGAGTTTTACTCAAGGTCGTATTGGGCAACATGGGCAAGAACCCTTTCTTGCTTTCTTCCATTCCAAACCTCTTTAGAACTTTGTCCAAATATGTACTTTGTGACAATGATATTTGGCGTTTCGATCTATCTCTATAAATCTTTATGCCTAATATGTAAGCTGCTTCGCCAAGATCCTTCATTGAACTATTATTCAAATATTCTTTGACACTATTAAGAAGGTCTACATCATTCCCAATCAACAATATGTCATCCACATATAGTATTAAGAATGCTACAGAGTTCCCACTCACTTTCTTGTAAATACAAGCTTCTCCATAAGTTTGTATAAAACCAAAACTTTTGATTACCTTATCAAAACGTTGATTCCAACTTCGGGATGCTTGCTTCAATCCATAGATGGACCGTTGAAGTTTGCATACCTTGTTAGCATCTTTAGGATCGACAAAACCTTTGGGTTGCATCATATACAACTCTTCATCAATGTCTCCATTGAGGAATGCTGTTTTGACATCCATCTGCCATATCTCATAATCATAATATGCAGCGATTGCTAACATAATCCTCACAGACTTTAGCTTCGCTACTGGTGAGAAAGTCTCATCGTAGTCAACTCCTTGAATTTGTCGAAACCCTTTTGCGACAAGTCGAGTTTTATAGACAGTAACATTACCATCAGCATCTGTTTTCTTCTTGAAAATCCATTTGTTCTCGACAGCCTTCCGGCCATCCGGTAAGTCCACCAAAGTCCATACTTGGTTTTCGTACATGGATCCAATCTCGGATTTCATGGCTTCTTGCCATTTATTGGAATCTGGGCTCATCATCGCTTCCTCATATGTCTCGGGGTAATCGGTGTTGTCCACCAACATGACATTCATAACAGAATCATACCAATCTGGAGTGGTACGAGTTCTCGTTGACCTCCGAGGCTCTGTAGCAACTTCAACCGAAGTTTCATGATCACCATCATTAGCTTCCTCTCTTATTGGTGCAGGCACCACAGGAACTTCTTCCGGTGCTGCGCTACTCGCAATTTTGAGAGAAGGTTCGACAACCTCGTCGAGTTCTACTTTCCTTCCAGTCACTTCTTTCGAGAGAAATTCCTTCTCTAAAAAGGATCCATTCTTGGCAACGAAGATTTTGCCTTCGGATCTATGATAGAAGGTATACCCAATAGTTTCCTTCGGGTATCCTATGAAGACGCATTTTTCCGCTTTGGGTTCAAGCTTGTCCGGCTGTAACTTCTTTACATAGGCTTCGCATCCCCAAACTTTAAGGAACGACAACTTAGGTTTCTTCTCAAACCATAATTCATACGGTGTCGTTTCAACGGATTTAGATGGTGCCCTATTTAAAGTGAATGCGGCTGTTTCTAATGCATAACCCCAAAATGATAGCGGTAAATCTATAAGTGACATCATAGAACGAACCATATCTAAGAGAGTTCGATTACGACGTTCGGACACACCATTACGCTGTGGTGTTCCCGGCGGTGTCAATTGTGAAAGTATTCCGCATTTTTTCAAATGCTCGCCAAACTCGTAACTTAGATATTCACCTCCACGATCAGAACGTAGAAATTTAATCTTCTTGTTACGTTGATTCTCTACCTCACTTTGAAACTCCTTAAACTTCTCGAAAGTTTCGGACTTATGTTTCATGAAATAGATATACCCATATCTACTCAAGTCATCCGTGAAGGTAAGAACATAACGATAACCACCGCGTGATGCTACACTCATTGGACCACACACATCGGTATGTATGATTTCCAATAAGTCCGTAGCTCGCTCCATCATACCAGAAAATGGAGTCTTAGTCATTTTACCCATCAGACATGCTTCACATCTTTCAAGTGATTCAAAATCAAGTGATTCAAGAAGTCCATCGGAATGGAGTTTCTTCATACGTTTCACTCCAATGTGACCAAGACGACAGTGCCACATATAGGTCGAATTATCGCTTGATTTCAAACGTTTAGCCTCAATGTTGTTGATATGTGTATTTACACTATCGAGATTCAATAAGAATGGACCATCTATCAAAAGTGCATGTGCATAAAACATATTACTCATATAAATCGAACAACCATTATTCTCAGACTTAAACAAGTAACTGTCTCGCAATAAACAAGATCCTGATATAATGTTCATGCTCAACGCAGGCACCAAATAACAATTATTTAAGTATAAAACTAATCCCGATGGTAGATGAAGGGGTAGCATGCCGACCGCGATCACATCAACCTTTGATCCATTTCCCACGCGCATCATCACCTCGTTCTTCGCTAGCTTCCGTTTATTCTGCAGCACCTGTTTCGAGTTACAAATATGAGCAACCGAACCAGTATCAAATACCCAGGCACTACTACGAGTACTAGTGAGATACACATCAATAACATGTATATCAGATATACCTTTCTTCTTGATGTTGCCGTTCTTCAAATCCGCCAAGTACTTTGGGCAATTCCGCTTCCAGTGACCTTCTCCCTTGCAGTAAAAGCACTCAGTATCAGGCTTAGGTCCAGCCTTGGTCTTCTTCGTCGGCGTGGTAACTTTCTTACCACCCTTCTTGAAGTGTCCCTTTTGCTTAGACTTGCCTTTCTTGAATTTGGTGGTCTTATTGACCAACAACACTTGGTGCTCTTTCTTGATCTCCACTTCTGCAGATTTCAACATGGCAAAGAGTTCTGGCAACGTCTTATTCATGTTCTGCATGTTGTAGTTCATCACAAAGTTCTTGTAACCTGGTGGTAGTGATTGGAGGACACGGTAAATCCCCAAAGCATTAGGAATCACTATACCCAAGCTTTGAAGTTTGTTTGCGTGCCCAGACATCTTAAGCACATGCACACTGACGGAGCTTCCCTCTCCCATCTTGCAGTTAAAGAACTTTTCAGAAGCCTCGTAGCTTTCAATTGCCGCATGAGTCTCAAAAATCAATTTGAGATCCTCGACAATATCATATGGGTCTGAATCCTCAAACCTTTTCTGAAGCTCCGATTCCAAACCATACAAGATAGCACACTGAACTATGGAGTACTGATTCTTCCGAGCGAGGTAAACATTCTTTACTTCATCGGGAGAATCATCTGCAGGTGGGTCACCCAGCGGTGCATCCAGCACATAGGTCAAATTACCAGCTGTGAGGACAATCCTCAAATTGCGGAACCAATCCGCGAAGTTGCTTCCATTGTTTTTCAACCTTTCTTTCTCTAGGAACGCATTAAAATTGATGGTAGGGGCTGCCATTGATCTACAACATATTTGCAATAGTTTAGACTAAGTTTATGACAAATTGAGTTCAAATTAATTAATAAAGTTAATCTAGGTGAACTCCCACTCAAAACAATATCCCTCACATTGTTTTAGTGATCACACGAACCAAATCCACTACATCAACACTGATCATCACGAGAGTTGATATAGTTTCAATGGCGAACAATCGTCATGTTCATCATATCTACTATATGATTCATGCTTTACCTTTCGGTGATCCGTGTTCCGAGACCATGTCTGTACATGCTAGGCTCATCAAGATCAAACCTTAGTTTCCGCATGAGCAAATCTGGCTTGCTCACGTTGTATACACTTGCGGAATCTAACACACCCGATCATCACGTGGTGCTTCGAAACAACAAGCTTTAGCAACGGTGCTAACTAAGGGTGAACACTTTATGACTTGAAATTCATGTGCATGAGGGATCATCTTATAATGCTACCGTCGTCTACTAAGCAATACAAGATGCATAAAGGATTAACATCACATGCAATTCAATATATATGTGATATGATATGGCCTTTCTTCTTTGTGCTTCTGATCTCCATCTTCAAGCACGAACATGATCTCCATCATCACCGGCACTGCATCAAGGTCAATGACGCTACTCCATGGTTGTCGTCCACCGGCTTCAACTATTACAACTACTTTGAATAGACACGCGGGTCTTAACATAAATTAAAGACAACCATATGGCTCCTGCCGGTTGCCAACTTACAATAAGGAACATTGCATACATCAAATATAATCACAATCATGGCCATATCACATCACTGCACACCCCTGCAAAACAAAGTTAGACGCCTCTACTTTCTTTGCATATTTTACGTGGTTTGGGGCTTTCAATAAGTGTCGTTCTAACTTACGAACAAGAACCACAACATTGATACTAGTATTGTTAATCGCCCGTTGTAAATTGGATCTTAACTATGCTAGGAGAAACAGGCACCCGCAAAGCCACTTATGCAATACAAGTTGCATGTCAAGCGTGGAGCAAGTCTCATGAACGATGTCATGTAAGGTTAGCCCAGGCCGCTTCATCCCAACATACCGCAAGATGCAAAGTACACAAGAAGCAATCGACAATAAAAGCATCAACGCCCACAATGACCATTGTGTTCTACTCGTGCAACAGATCTACATATAGACACGGCTCTGATACCACTGTAGGGTTTCGTAGCATGGAAAACAAAAAATTTCTATCGCATACAAACAAACAAGCCAAGATATATCTACTAGATTGTAGCAACGAGTCGATGAATAACTTACCCTTGAAGATTCCAAAGTGTTTAACGAAAGCGGATTCTCGTGGGTGATGTAGTCGTACTCTTCCCGATCTCAAGATCGTGTAGACGATCCTTCCGGCGCTGCGTTCCGGCAACGCTCCTGCAGTCGGTCACACGTTCGGTACTCGACGAAGACCTTCCTCTCCCTTGTTCCAGCAGGCAGCGGAGGTTGTAGCACTCTCCTCGCGATTCCGGCAGCACAACGGCGTGGTACCGGAAGTAGAGGGGAGATCCCGCAGGGCTTCGCCTTAAGCCGGAGCGAGTATGGTGGAGTATGAGAGAGTACTATTAGTGGTCTAGAGATTAGACACACCAATTAGAAGGCTCTAAACCGAAGGCTAGGGCAATTAGAAGCTCTAAACCAAAACGGCTCTAAACCGGAGATTAGAGGATAGGAACTTGTGTGTCTAGAGGAGGAGGCCCTGCCCCTCCTTTTATGGGTGGAGGGGGCGGCCAAGGGGAGGGGAGTCCCTCCCCAAGTCGTCCTTGGTTGGCGTGACGGCTTGGAGGGACTCCTCCCCCAAGTCGGTCCCAACCACCTCTTGCTTGTTTCCCACAGTTTCTTGTTTTAGCCGTTTGACTTTCAAACTGGACATTTGACTTTTCTGTTTTAGATTCAATTTAATCCTTTATTTGGAACAGCAAGAACACTTAGTACATGATGCAATCATTCCAATATGCAATGACACATTCATGTACCCCTTCCCCCCGGAGTGCCGGACATTCCAGAACCTTCTAGAACATTCGCGATGAAATCACCGGAATCATTTCCGAACTCCGAAACGGGACTTTCCTTATATGAATCTTATTCTTCGGACCATTCCGGATCACCTCGTGATATCCCGAATCCCATCCGAGACTCCGAACAACATTCGGTCTCTTTCTCATAATACCATAACTACTCAAACAATGTCGAATCCTTAAGTGTGTCTCCCTACGGTTCGTGAATTATGCGGACATGATCGAGACACTTCTCCGAGCAATAACCAATAGAGGAATCTGGAAATTCATATGGCTCCCACATATTTCTACGATTACTTTGCGATCGAATGAACCACTTACATACGCTACCAATTTCCCTTTGTCTCACGATAGTTTACTTATCCGAGGTTATGATCGTCGGTATCTCTGCATACCTAGTTCAACCTCGTTACCGATAAGTACTCTTTTCTCGTTCCCGTGATATGTGATCCCTTGTGAGCCAGTCACATGCTTGCAAGCTAATTGGATGACATTCCACCGAGAGGGCCCAGAGTATATCTATCCGTCATATGGATGGACAAATCCCACTCTTGATCCATGTGTCTCAACCAATACTTCCCGAACACTCAATGCCACCTTTATAGCCACCCAGTTACGATGCGGTGTTTGATGTCATCAAAGCATCCATCCGGTAAAGGTGATATGCATGATCTCATGGTCGAAGGAATTAGGTTACTATGTATCAGAAAGCATATAGCAATTGAACTATTGAAATGACTTGATCTTTATGCTACGCTTATCTATAGGAGTATGTCCACCATATCATTCTCCTAACGATATGATCTTGTTGTTGATAACATCTCAATGTTCATGATAGGGAAACCACAATCATTAATCAACCAACAAGCTAGTGAAGTATAGAGGCTATACTAGGGACTTCAAATTGAGTTTACAAATCACACAAGTATCAATGTTTCCTTGTTAATACTATTATATCATGAATGTAAACATTTATCATAAACACAAAGATATAATAATAACTACATTTATTATTGCCTCTAGGGCATATCTCCAACATCAAGAACATACCTTTGTCTTGAGCAATCCACTTGAACTTGATGTAGACCGTCTTGTTCTTCTATAGTGGGAACACCTTTCTTGGATGCTCTTGCTTGATGAAGATGAAGACTTGCAAATTGCTCCCCCATACTCCATGGGGAAACCTCTTCTTTGAACTTGTATTCATCATTCCATGAGCACGAGGATGGCAAGCTTCAAGCATGAGATCTTCTAGAGATGGCGCATCTTGAGCTCGCCCTTCTTCATCCCTACTTGAGGTTGATCCATCTTGATGCAACTCTTTGCACATGCCTGGATCGACCTTCAAGCTCCTTCTTTCTTCAAGATTCCAATGGGCACAAAGCCCTTGGACATTTCTCCATCTTCCAACCTGAAGACCAACACATGGCCCAAGCGATGCCAATGGACAAACCTACAAGTGAAACTCAATTTACATATTAGTCCATAGAGATTGTCATTAATTACCAAAACCACACATGGGGGCATACATGCCCTTTCAGGTAGCCATGGCGGCATGCGACGAGGAGCTGCGGGCGGAGCACGGCGAGAAGCAGGCGTAGAGCTTCGTGTGGCGAGCGGCTGGGCTGCGGGTGGTGCACGACGACGTAGCTCGCTGATTTGGGAACAAGAAAGAAAGAGATAAGGAGAGAATGGGATGGGTCCCACCCACCGAGGCGTGACTGCATGCGCGAGGCAACTACCCAAGGGATCGCGAGGCGTTATCCCTCGGGGTACTGTATCGTTTTCCAAATAAATAAAGCATATTCTTATATACAACAATACTTACTCATGAATAGCAACACATCATAAGTATTAAACAGAAGCACATAGTCATACGCTTTAAGTTCACAAACACGCGACAGAGTATACAGGTGATCAAAATGACATCGGTCTCCTGATCTCCTTGTTCTGGTTACGTGATCATGATTCCTGAGATCAATCGATGCAGGAGTTACGGTGTGGGGTAGTGGGAAGTGAAGGGCTTCTATAGATTGTCCTCCCTTCTTCGATCGTTGTTTGTGGCATCATGACATTTAAATTTAGTGGTTTGGTCTTATGTAAGCTCAATTTTTATTACGGGAGGCCACTTGTCAGTATATGGACGAGTACGCAGTTATGGGTTAGATCATCCCTTATCTAAATTTCACATATACATACTCTTGGGTATTTTTTGTCCCAAACCCTTCTCATAATATGGTTTTTACCCACCAATACGCTTGTAATGGGTACCAATTGCCATGGCTATGCACAAATGTGATATAACGACATTAGATGCAGACCCGCTTGGCCTGGAACTAGCTAGCGAGTAACACGCAGCCGCCATATCAGAGCCCGCCTGGCCTAGATCCGGCGCCCTAACCATAAAGCAGCTAGGGGAGAACACTTAGACAAGCATGACCATCGAGAGCTCTCTGGCTCGGACCTATCGAGCCCAGATTAAGCCCACACAACCATGTTGTCATAGCATTGCTCCACTGCCCAAAGCCACCCGATCGCATCTCCCGCGCCTAACCGCTAACAGGCCAGCACCGAGACGATCTCAAGCTTCATTAGCTCACCACGTCGTCGTTAGTGCTGGCCCGTGACATGGCAAAGAAGAACCCGCCGCCGCTGACACCTCTCAGGCTCTCACCGACTACATCGAAGGAGGGAAGTGAGGTGGTACGGGAGGGCTAGGGTTTGGCCCGTGAGCGCTCTCGCGAAACGTGTTTTGGTCTATGTCGTATATGTTGGTTCTTGCAACACAAATTGTAGAAAAATAAAATTCTTGACCGTATAGTGCAACTATGAACGTGTTTGTACCAGTTTTGTTAATGTAAACATGTAAACGGTATTGTAATCATATCAGAGGGGTACATGTAACAGAATTGAAGAAAATTCAAAAGTGTTTGGTTCATATATGTAAGGGGACTAGATACCTTAGATTTGAAAAAAGGGGATCTGAATACCTCAGCCTAGCACGATAAACGAGAAAAAGTCCGGAACAACATGACCTCCCTGATTAGCAGAGGAGAACGATGTCGTTTGGCGATCTCGAAAAACCACTTCCTCAAGCGGGAGAGGAGAACGATGGTCATGGTGTCGCTGCCTGTAGGACGTTGAGGGGAAATATGAAGGCTTATACCACCACCAGCGCTGGTGCCGGCGTCGTAGAGGAGGGTAGACGCAGGGAAAGATCAAGATCGGGGCAGCTCAGCGGAGGAAGGTAGACGTGAGAGGAGATCAGGATCGAGGCCGAATTGCTTGCTCGCGTTAACGCAATCTGTTTTCGGCGGGGGTGACTAGTATCAGATTTGACTTACGATGTAATTTGTTTACACGAACCTGATTACGGACAAATCGAACCAAACAAGCTTAACGATTTCAGATTACGATGTAATAGGATACCCGGCAAAAATGTGGGAACCAAACACGTTCTATGTTAATCCCTAGGAATGCAACTGTATTTGGGCTAGTTCTTGGAGCTTCAGAATTTGAAATGGCTTCCTGATCCTCACTGTCTGTCCGTCTCCATCCCTGCCGTCCATTTCAAACGCGAGGCGCGGCCGACGGAGGCTCGTAGGTGAGTGCTGCTCACGCGTCGCGCACCAGAAAATGGTCCCACTCCCAGCCATGGGACAGAGCTGGAAGCAATACAAAAGCTGATGAGATCCAACGGCTCCGGCTCCGTAGTCCCGGTCCACCCAACGTGAATCCACGGTACGTTCAAGTGTCACATACACTCTGGCCCCACCTGCAGCCACCAGCTTACCTTCCCGGGGCCCACGCCGGCGCTGCAACTCCCGGTTCACCCAAGCTCGCCTCCCGAAACTACACATATAACCCTCGCTTTTAAAATCCTTAAGCTGCCATTTTCTCGATTTCTCCTTTCTCTCACTCCGGTAGATCCCAACCTCCACCGCCACCGCCACCGCGTCGTCCTCCTACTCCTGCCCGCCGCCGGCGACCTCGGAAACCGTACAGCGACCCTCGGGCTCGCGGGCTCGCCCGAGATGGCGACCATGGGGAGCCTGATCGGGCTGGTGAACCGGATCCAGCAGGCGTGCACCGTCCTCGGCGACTACGGGGGCGGCGGCGGGGGCTCCCTCTGGGACTCGCTTCCCTCCGTCGCCGTCGTCGGAGGCCAGGTACGCAACCGCCACTCGCCTGCACCGCCTCCCAGATCCGCTGGCCCCGCTCCCAGATCTGGCCGCGCAACCGCTCGCCCGCTGATTGCGTTTTCTGATGCCTCCAGAGTTCCGGGAAGTCGTCGGTGCTCGAGAGCATTGTCGGGAGGGACTTCCTGCCCCGTGGATCTGGTAATCCCGTCGATAGATCGCCAGCTTTTCAAATATTCGGATCGACTTTCGGTCGTCAGTCGCTAATATCGCGTTCTCGTGGGTCTGATTAGGGATTGTGACGAGGATGCCTCTGGTGCTGCAGCTCCACAAGACGGAGGGTGGGACGGAGTACGCCGAGTTCCTCCACCTCCCGCGCAAGCGGTTCACTGACTTTGGTAATTAGACCTATGCTCCTTTTGCGCTTGCAGCACAGCAGCTTGCTTGGTTCCTTCAGTCCCAATTATTAGACTTAGTGTTCTGGAAAGATGTTTTCAAGCGCAGTCAAAACTTCCACTACGTGATCTATCAATCTATAAAGCAGTACTCTACTATACAATTAGCATAAACACTTCCCTGCTATCAAATATATGTTCATAGTTGGCAAAATATCTTAGAGACTCCCTTATGTTGCCTTCTCATTCACTTCCTCGTTCAATTGGAACAAGCTTTCAATTAATTGGCCACATGATTAAATATCATCATACAGTTTGAACTAAGGAATGGATGACGTTGAGGACTACAACTCAGAAGTAACATTTGTCATTGGCGCTACATGTTCTCACTAGTGTAATATTCGCCAATGACCAAGCATGTGTTTGTTAAGCGTTGCATTTTGAAGATGTACTAGACTAGAGTATTCAACAACCAAAGAAGAGTGTATAGTACTCATTCCGTCTCAAATCTAAGACAACTAATTTGGGATGGAGGGAGTACTATACACCACATGTAAGAATTATGCACAATGCCCATGCAATATCACGACATGTACCCCCAATAGTAGCATGTTGTCTTTTTAGTTTTCCTCATGCAGCAAACTTGGTTATTTTTGGTGCGCAACTTAATGAGCTCATCTCTTCTTTTAGAACTGTAAACTTCTATCTGGATTATGCCAAATCGAGTATTGTGTATACCATAGAAAGCTGGGGAATTTCATTTGGGATGAATTAGCTGTAGTAGTTTGTAAAATTCTGTGAACCAATTCATGGTTCCTGTCAGTTGTACCTATAATTTCTGTGCCGTTCACTATCAATTAGCATGATAATCTTGATGGATTTTTTTTTAATTTATTGTTAATGAGTGTAAGACATGAAAGGGGATATGATTACCGATCTTGTCTTTTGCTCGTTTGTATTGTACTGATGTTTAGTTAAACTTTTGTTAAAACCTTTAATGCAGCTGCTGTTAGGCAAGAGATTTCCGATCACACTGATCGCATAACTGGAAAATCGAAAGCAATATCAAATAAGCCTATCCAGTTGAGTATTTATTCTCCACATGGTAAGTCCTGGTATTTGTTCAGATTTACTGAGGTGTGTCTTAATGTTTACCTTTCAAATTTATACTGAAGCCTTTTTGGCTATATGTGTTGATGCTGCACTATATTGCCCATACTCCACTACTCCTAAAGATTTCTATATGCTGACTAGATATATGGTCCTTTATAATACTTTACCTTTTGAACTAGTTTAATTTTATGACCTTCTATGTGCAGTTGTTAACTTGACACTTATTGATCTTCCTGGACTGACAAAGGTTGCTGTAGGTAATGTCTCTTTTGACTTAGCTTTTCTGCTTTGGTTAGCATACTCTTCTTTATTATATTATTACTTAACTATCGTAACTGCAACTACAGAGGGGCAGCCAGAGTCTATTGTCCAAGATATTGAAAACATGGTCCGGTCTTATGTTGACAAGGTAAAAGAATCATCGCTGTTGTTTGATATAACTGACCGTAATGCCATGTTTAGTTGAGCTAGATTTATTTCATGGATATTCCCTGTTGATGTTGTTGTATGCTATGTCAGTTCCAGCATTACTCCATTTTAGCCTAATGGTGTTCCCTTCTGGGGTTGGTATAATAAATTTAGAATCAGTCGTAATTGTGTTCACCATTCTTTGTTTCTTGCTATGTACTATTTATATTGTGAGTTCTGTTTTATTTATATGGGCGAAGATTATTTACTTTTCATTGTCTGGGAACTTCAGCCAAACTCCATCATATTGGCTATTTCTCCAGCAAACCAAGATATAGCAACATCAGATGCTATCAAGCTTGCTAAGGAAGTTGACCCTACAGGTGCAGTTCGATATTTGTTCACAGCAGCATGTCACATTAGTCTGCCAAGTTTCTCTTCTTTCTTTTGACATTCCTTTTCATTTGTAAGGTGATAGGACCTTTGGAGTCGTGACAAAACTTGATTTGATGGACAAGGGTACCAACGCTGTTGATGTATGTGATTTTGCAATCGTTATGAACTCAATCTCTGTGGGCATAGCACTTAAAACCTCCTATCTTTATGGATCCTAGGTACTTGAAGGGAGGTCGTATCGCCTGCAGCACCCCTGGGTGGGTGTTGTCAACCGTTCACAGGCTGATATCAACAAAAGTGTTGACATGCTCGCAGCACGTCGCAAAGAACAAGAGTACTTCCAAAGCAGTCCTGATTATGGTCATTTGGCACATAAAATGGGTGCTGAGTATCTCGCTAAGCTTCTGTCAGAGGTTAGGGCATTCTGCTCTCATAGTTTACTTTGCCTAAATTTTTCATAAACTGTATGCCAATGTGCTTCCATTTATTTATCCAGCATTTAGAGGCTGTGATCAAAGCAAAAATTCCGAGTATTATAGCAATGATTAACAAGACCGTCGATGAAATTGAAGCTGAATTGGATCGACTTGGTAGGCCAATTGGAGGTGACGCTGGGGTAAGTAGTACATACTCCCATAACAAACTAAAATCCATATTTTGTGCCATAGTGTGGAATGTTCATTTGCAGTATTGGTAATGGCACCATAACTTATTCTATATTCCCAAACAACTTTTATATAACATTTTCTCGTACATTTAACATAATCTACAGGCACAACTGTATACGATATTGGACATGTGTCGTGCATTTGACCGTGTTTTCAAAGAGCACTTAGATGGCGGGTAAGATGTTTAACTGGCCCTTTTATTGATGTGATTTTTCCTTTCATATTTATGCCATATATGTTGATAAAGGGGCATATCTACAGATGAGGTGTAGATAATGAAAGCATTTTTTTAATTCCATTTGGAATAAGATAATTTACCTTTCATTATTCACTGTTACCAGTCGACCAGGTGGAGATCGCATTTATGGTGTCTTTGACCATCAGTTACCTGCAGCACTGAAAAAGCTTCCATTCGATAAACATCTATCTTTGCAAAATGTTCGAAAAGTCATTTCTGAAGCTGATGGTTACCAGCCCCATTTGATTGCCCCTGAGCAAGGTTACAGAAGACTCATCGATAGTTCACTCAGCTACTTTAGGGGTCCAGCTGAAGCTTCAGTTGATGCGGTATAACTATTTATCCATGGCTCCTCTTAAGGCTCTTTTACCTTAATGTTTAAGCAACCGGCTCATGTTTCAGTAACTGTATAAACATATGAAATTAACTATCATCTCATATCCAATCTAGATTTCAGCTTATGTTATTTATTCACTATAAAGTTAATTAGGGATATTGCTGGACTACGGGAAACTTCTGACGTAGTAGGGACATCTGAAGTACACATGTCATGTGGTTATCTTGGTTAAATTAAAAAATGTCATGTATGGATGTGGTATGTGAAGATACATAGCAGGAGACCGTTATATTCTGAACATAGGAATGCTCTAATAAGTGAATGGAGCTCATA
This sequence comes from Avena atlantica, assembly GCA_910589765.1. NCBI lineage: Eukaryota > Viridiplantae > Streptophyta > Magnoliopsida > Poales > Poaceae > Avena > Avena atlantica. Next base: position 371,183,129 of record OU342736.1, read on the forward strand.
TTTAACAAATATATCTGATAGTAATGCTTTTCTGGGAGCATTTTTCATACCATGCGGATGTGCTTTTGTTCGCTATCTGCAATTGCTCATTGTCTCGCAATTTACAGGTCCATTTGGTATTGAAGGAGCTGGTCCGTAGATCGATTGCAGCAACAGAGGTGAGTGTTACCTCTCGATTTGGTTGAAGTTACGGATTACTGATCACCAGACATCACTCCTGTCTCACTGTTTCTTGTTTCTTATGTATCATGGCTACCTTGATTTGTGCCAGGAATTGAAGCGTTTCCCAACACTTCAATCAGATATAGCTGCTGCAGCCAATGAAAGCCTGGAAAGATTCCGTGAGGATGGCCGAAAGACGGTTATTCGTCTAGTTGACATGGAGGCCAGTTACCTAACAGTTGAATTCTTCCGGAAACTTCCCACTGAACCAGATAAAGGGGCTAACAATAACACTCCAGCCAATGACAGATATCAGGACAACCATCTCAGAAGAATTGGTAAGTGAACCACTATTTCCCCTTAACACCCTATTGATTAGGCAACAATTTTAGGGCCTATTGACAGGGCAATAAAGTCCTTGAATAACTGACCAAACAATTTTGTGTAAACCAATCTGTAACCATTAGCAAGGCAACCAGTTACCCGTAGCTGGTGGTACATCCTCCTTTATGCCTTGTTTGCATTATTTTAATTTCCCCTGCTTCCTGTTTCATGTGAAGTTTCTGCCTGCCAAACTACGCTTTATACCAACGAGTTCTGTAAGCTCCATCTATGTTTCACAATATCTATCCTCAGCCTGCCATACATACAGAGTGCACATACTCCTAAAGGTCATGATGCAGCCACAATGCCACATATACTTCTCTTGGTTCCCAAACATGTAGGAGTACATTATTTACTCTTGGTTCTCTCAATAGACAAAAGTTTTGTAACTTAATAACAAAACAGTGAAAATAGACAAATGTCCTTTGAATGTTCATGAAACCACCCATGTTAATAGAGTTGATAACAATTTACAATATCAGTACAAATGATGCCATCACTCCTTTTGTTTTCAGGGTCAAATGTATCATCTTACATTAACATGGTTTGCGATACATTGAGGAACACGATTCCGAAAGCCGTTGTACATTGTCAAGTGAAGGAGGCAAAAAGAAACTTGCTGAACCGTTTCTATGCTCATGTGGGAAGCAAAGAGGTATGTTTACTAATTCCTCACCGAATTTACTATTTATCACATACCTACAAAAGGGTATATTGATCAATAGTCGAACCACGCATTTTTACTGTACATGACATCAGTCGTCATTTGTACTTGACCTTCGACTTTCAATTTACCCATGCACTAAATCAGTGGCTAAATGAAAATTTCCATCCAGCTTTATTTTTTGTTGATTTTAACCATGTGTTGATTTGCACAAGTACAAGCAACCTGGATAACGTACTAGAGCATCTCATGTTTTTTCCCATTTGCTTGCATAACGCAGAAGAAACAGCTGAGCGCGATGTTGGACGAGGACCCTGGTTTGATGGAGAAGAGGGATTCTCTCGTGAAGAAGCTTGAGCTGTACAAGTCTGCGAGAAACGAGATCGACTCGGTCGCATGGAAATGATGGGCTAGAGAAGTCAAGGCGGGAAACATGTTTTGGACGTTTGCAGTAGAAATGCTCCATTCGTTTTGCATACATTTGGATGCTTTGTACACGGGCTTTTCTTGCTGAGTGTTCTCTAGCTTTGGAGACACATGTGGACACAACACCGTTGCTTCTTGGCCACCGCCCTTATGTATGATTCGTATATCTATATTAATACAGATGTATTCTTTGTTCAGTTGTGTGTTTCCCTCGTGATCCGGTGTGATGTGCCTCTTGATCATCTGAGAGTTTATGCAGTTGGGTTTCATGCTTTCATACCTGAACGAACTGAACTTGTTTTTGCTATTCTAACACCAGAAGAGTTGCAGATCAGTCTACAATTCTGTTAATGTACGTGTTTTCGGGTCTTTTTAGGTACTCGATGTTGCTTCCTTGCTGGGGTCATTTGAGAGTGTACATTGGCCCGTTTCATGCCTTGACATTCCAAAAAAGTGAAACGAACTTATTTTGCTAGTACTATTCTAGTAACACCGAAGACAGACAAGTCTACAATTCGCCATGTTAGCTATTGAAGGCGGGTCTTGAAGTCTCCCCACGATACATCTTTCTCCAGGTACTCGATGTTGTCTGGGTCGAATGGCCCCTCCACCACATCGACCGACTGTATTATCGCCCTCTCCGGCAGCACGCTCATGGCCGGATCCGGCGCCGTCCTCCCGCTCAGCCTCGACGAGAAGCCCTGCCACACAGAAACAAGGCATCGTCCGTTAGTAAGCAATGGACTCCGAGGAGAAGCACGACCGGCGTTGGCGCGCCGCGCGCGTGTGGTGGGGGCGATGATAGTACCTTGAAGACGAGCACGACCTCCGTCTCGCCGTCGACGGTGGCCTTGACGAGGAGGGCCTGGCCGCGCGCCCCCTCGCTGTACGCCTCCAGCCGCGCCATCTCCTCGTTGTGCCCGTACTCCTCCTCGTACTCGTCTTCGTCCTCTTCCTCGTACCGCACCCGCCTCCTGGCGCCGCACGTCGTCCACCGGGCACCGGCGGTCAGGGCGCACGGCTTCCGCCGGAAAGGGAGGCGCGAGAGCGCGCGGTGGTGTTGGCGAAGCAGGAGGCACGGGGAGACGGCGGTGGCGGTGACGCAGCGCAACGCCATGCCCCTGCTCGTGCTGCTGGCCGATGAGCGTCGGTTGTTGGAGGATAAGGCGCGCTGCCACAAGCGTTTGGTCGTGGGCTCGTGGCCGTGTACGTGTGCTGCTGCTCTGACACGCTGTCTGTCTGGACTCGATTCGATTCCCAAGGATCTGCTCCGACAGCCGAGGGTTTTCCATCAGGTTCTGCGCACTGCGCGGGCAGTTGAAACATTGGCAGGCGGTGAAGAAATTATGCCACTCTTCCTTCCTCCAGCCCCCGTGCCACCTAAGCTTTCTGCCGACTTGCATTGTAGTACAAGGCATCGTCCATTGAGATTCAGTGTTAGCCATTAATTTGACCAGTAAAATGTGGGTTGTTTGCTAAAAAAAAATGTGCACTTGAATTTGTATTTTTTTTTTTCAAAAGTTAACAAGACATTCATAAATTATTAGTCAAATTGATGACCAAAGTTAGATCAAGTAAAACGAGGTCGCATGTAAATACTCGCTACATTCCAAAATAGTATAAGATATTTTAGCCTTTTTCTGAAATAGTGTCTAGATATTTTATTTCTATAAACATTTTTTTACTATGCAGGTTCACTTATTTTGCTATGAATCTACACACTAAAATTCGTTTAGATACATGTGTTTCAGAAAAAGGCTAGAGAATCTTAGATAATCCCTCCGACCCATGTGTTCTAGAAAAAGGCTAGAACATCTTAGATAATCCCTCCGATCCATGTTAGTTGACTTCATTTTGACTTTAATTGTCTAGGTACGGATATATCGGGACAAATTTGAGTTGTCTAGATATGAATATATCAGGATAAATTTGAGTCAAACTAATATGGATCCAGGACAAATGTGAGTCAACTAATATGGGTCAAAGAGGAGTAGTAGAAACGAAGAGAGTAGCCAACTCCAGCGCCGTTCATTGTGGTGAGCCAAGACATGTTTATCAGCCACTGTCAAATTACGAAATCAATCAACACAACAGACAGCACCACAGAACCTCTATATCTAAATCTAAACTAATTCAAAATAATGAGAGGTTCAAAACCATGTGTGATTCAACACACAGAGCGAATGATGAAACCGAGTAATACCTTAATTTGCACATACAACTGCTACATTTCCCTGCTTTCCAGGAACCGGAAAACCAGCAAGGGAAACGGAAATACAACAAAATTATTGCCTGTGGCTGTTGTATATGATTCAAAAGGACAACAAGCTTATTAAGTATGCTCTGCTTCTCACAACACATTACAGAAATGCACTGCTTTAGGTTTCGCTGCTCTTCGGATCTAGAGGCAGTCCAAATTATACTCCAACCAAGCAAGCAACAACCGGCCGGAGTTCCGAGCAAAACAGAAAAATCAACTACAATCTCGTCGTCTGCCGATGATTAGACGTAGAGTAGATCTCAGTTCTTCAACAAGGCCGCGCTGCACTGAGCCATGATCTTCGAGGCTCGTGTAATCGAGTCGGTCATGTAGAAGTTCTCCACGGCGGTTTTAAATGGAGCCGAGCTCACTTGTTGCTTCACCGGGGGCTTCACCTCGGCAGAGATCGTGGATGGCTCTCTCTCGTCTACACGCACAAGGTTTGGGGCCACCATGCTAATGCGGTCCCTCACACCTGCGACGCTGTCATAAGGCAGCGGAGCCCCGGCGACCTCGGAAAGAGCACGGATGATCTTCCAGTCATCCCTGGCATCGCCAACTGTAGGGACAGCCGGGATGGTCCACTGGGTGCACCCCTCGGTGTTCTCGTAGGTGCCTTCTTTCTCACTGAATGCTGAAGACGGCAGGATAACATTGGCCCTGTAGACAGCCTTATCACCATGGTGCCCCTGGTAAACAACAAAGGCATCCTCTGGAAGGTTGTCCAAGTTTACATCATCAGCTCCCATCAGGTAAAGAAACTTTGCAGACTTGACGCTCTCGGTAGGATTAGCAACAAGGCCCAGATCAAGAGCTGCTGCCTGTGCAGCGTGGAGCAGTAGGACATTAAGACCATTCCAGTCTGGTCTGGTTACGTTGAACTTCTTCGCTACAGTCTCAATTGTTGAGAACACAGCACCTTGGTCTTCCCGTTCAAATAACCCAGCTCCAGCGATGATGACTGGATTCTTTGCAGACTTGAGTACTGAACAGAAAGGATGCCTGCCCTCAGCGATCTCAACAAGGGTCTCGGGCCCAGTGCCAAGATGCTGATGGTCATAGTTGAAGTCTGCTGGAGCACCAATGTAGCCCACCTTTGCTTGTGTTGCTCTAACAGTCTTCTGAATCCTTGCATTGACTATAGCAGCTTCAACTCTAGGCTGTTTTATGGCATACATAAAAGATGTTACTGTTATTCACAATGAAAAAATTATCTGCAGAATGTGACTGAAAAGAAGGGAATAGCCAAAAATAACATATCTCAAGTCCTTTGGTCTAACGAGTAACGAGATGAATATGGAGCTAGATGGCAAATATATTAGGATATTTATTGGCGATTTACAATTTCAATACACCAAGTCAACAGAAGAAACTGGGTTCTATAGAAACATCAGCTGCATAATTAAAATTGATACTATAGAGTATACATAGTCCCTCCCTTCCAAAACATATAAGTTATATTATGTTTCTTAAGACAACGGTTTGACCAAGAATTACTCAGTTAATATACTTTTGAACATAAATCTAGTGACAACCAATTTCATGTCACATAAACTAAATATTAACAAGGAAATTCTTGGTCAAATACTTTCTTAATAAAAGGAACTATTAATTATCTTTTGAAATGGGGGAGTACTACATGCACAAGAAATAAAATGCCAACATGCAAGAACATATAATCGAAGACCACTTTGTGCTTCATGTGTCCTGTTATTCTGTGGTGTAGAATATTTCTATTACGGAGCCATTTACAAATTTTAGCAAGAGTTTTATGCTATGGTTCTAGAAAAGATGCTTTCAAGCAGTTAGCATATCTCCGAGTAATAAAATTAAAACTGCAGTCATACACCACCAGAATGTGAAACCAAGGCTAAGTGGTTACAGAACAGAGCATACTGTTAGACAAGGAAAATGGTCAAGAAAATGGCAGTACATAATAGTTATGAGCAAGAAAAAAAATTATACCTGTGTACCAACCAAAAGGAAGACATCAGCTTTCTCAAGGCCAGCAATGCTAGTATTCATAAGGTAGTTTGATCGAAGATCTGCTGGTGGATTCGGACCATTTCCCTCACAGAGCACCTTGTCTGAACCCATTTTGTTGACAAAATCTTTCAATGCCATCATGGATTCTGCATCGGAAAGTTTGCCAGCGACTCCAGTAATTTCTTGTGGTTTAACTTGGTTCAAAACCTCAGCAACAACAGCAATAGCATCACGCCATGTCACTGCCTTGAATCTGCCATCAGAACCACGAATCATAGGATCGTTTAGTCTTTGCCTCTTCAGACCATCATAACAAAACCGCGTTTTGTCAGATATCCACTCTTCATTGATATCCTGCAAGGATTAGAAAATGGAGGATCCTAAATCAAGTATTCTTTTTCATGATATATACAATAGCAGGTTTTTTAGCGAAGGTTTAAACAAAAAGCTGCTGGATATAACTTAGTTATGTGCCGAAGATTCATGCGACCACTATAACATTCTCAAAAGAACAGGCACTAGAAGAGCGGTATAATAGCACATTGCACCTAGTTGCCGACTACTAGGGATAGCCAAAAGCAGGGTGGTGCTCAGTGCCTACATGCAGTCTACACGGGCTAGGCGACCTTTTACACCAGGCTTGACAGATATTATGGGGAATCATAACACGGTTAAGAGATCATGATTCATGAAATATCAGGCAGCATGAAGATGTCACCATTACCAAAAAAAAACACACATAACTAAGTAAAAGTTGCAACAGGATCGGCAAGCAAACCTCATTGATGCGTGGAACAATGCGCATAACTTCAGGACCTCTGCTGTCAACTCTTATGTTTGAACCTACTGCATCGGTGACATCAATAGTCTCAGTGCCCTTCAGCTCCCAGTTCCTAGCTTTAAATGCAAATGGCTTGGATGTAAGAGCTCCGACAGGGCAGATATCAATGACATTTCCAGATAGTTCACTTGTCATAAGCTTCTCCACATATGTTCCAATTTCTTCACCACTGCCACGACCTAACATACCCAGGTCTTGAACACCAGCAACCTCAGATGCAAACCTGACGCACCTGTAAGGTCAGAGAAATTAAAAAATTACATACCCAGCAAAGGTAAAAAACTCAAACTTGCACAACTAGGTAAAAGCATTTTTTTAAAAGGATGATGCATTACTTAAATACATGGAAAACCATGTGACTGCACAAAGACTGACACAAACTAAGAACCAGTAAAATGCTCATATGGATGCACATGAATAAGTTAGAAGGAATGTTCAGTTCCAACAGTTTTTGACTTTAGTAAGTTCTAACAATAAGCTCTTATAATCCTATAATGCTAGAAAAAATGAACCACAAGCAGTGGCAAAAACTTTGACAAACAAGATAGCCATAAAATTATTTGAGATGGATACACGTACAGCTTTACAAAGAAGCACCAAAAACATCACCTTGTACACTGGATGCAACGGGTCATCACAGTCTTCACCAAGGGGCCCAGATTCTTATCCACAACTGACCGCTTCATATCGGTGAAGCGACCGCGGTCAGACCCAAAGGCCATAGACTGATCCTGGAGGTCGCACTCTCCACCCTGATCACAGATGGGGCAATCTAGCGGATGGTTCATCAACAAGAACTCCATGACACCCTCCCTTGCCTTCTTTGCGATTGGTGTGTCTGTCTTAATCTTCATGCCTAATCGAACAAGATGGTCCAAGGTTAGGAACTCTAGCAAATTCTTACTAGGAATCGCACACACTGGATTGATCATTCAGTACCTCAACAATCACTGGCTAGGTTGATGTTTCTAGTTTCTACAATCAGTATACTGATTAAACGCAAACCTACGCAAGGAAACTAAAATGCTGATTGGGGAGACGGCTATGAACTAAAAATGGATCTGAGCGACTGAGGCCTAGGCACACAACACAGGCAAACCAGACCGACACAATCCCATTTTGCAACATGAAACAACGCCGAGTACGTACTGCCGCGAAATGAAAGGGGCTGTAGCAGCAGAGTCTGACCTGGGAGCGCGGGCATGGCGCAGGAGGCGACGGGCTTGGGCGACTTCTCGACCTCGACGAGGCACATGCGGCAGTTCCCGGCGATGGAGAGGCGGCTGTGGTAGCAGAATCGCGGGATGTCGACCCCGGCGACCTCGCAGGCCTGGAGCACGGAGAACCCCTTCGGGATCCGCACGGCGTGGCCGTCGACGAAGACCTCGAGGACGTCCTCCGGGTTGCTGGGCAGCTCCACGCGCGCCCCGCCGACGGGCTCCCGCGGAGGCGGCAGCTCCGGGTCGGCGGGCGCCACGGCCGCGCCGGCCTCCGGCGAGCCCGCGGAGGGGGTCTGGGAGATCCAGCGGCAGGAGGCTCCTACCGCGGGGTTGCGGGATGAGAGGTAGGGCTTGGAGTGGCGGAGCGCCCGCGCGAGGAAGGCCATGGCGGCGGCGAGGGCGAGGGCGGGGACGGAGGCGATTTGGATCGCGCGGAGGGGGGGAGACCTCGTGCCCTTGGCTGGCTCGGCTGGTGTGGGGGTGGAGATGGGGGCGAGACGGTGTCTCTCTCTCGAGAGAGAGTGGAGCTCGGTGCCTCGGTGACAGGTGGGGTCGGAAGAGCAGCGGGACCTGAGTGCAGTGAGAGGAAGGATCTGCGGGGTTGGGATGGCCGCGTGGGCGTTACAGGTTGTGCAGTGTGGAACGCAGAGTCCTGGATGGACGTGGTGCATACACGAGGACAGTGAATGGCTGAGAAAATTGGGTAACAACAATGTTTGGAGTTGTTGTGGTACAAAACACAGAATCAAAACATGAGTTGTAGCTGATCCCTATTTTTGTCCAATTGATTGCAGCTAGTCCAAATAGAGGGATTTAGACCCATAATACGTGTAGACATGCGGGCCAATCGTAGAAATCTAAGGACGTGTTTGGTTACTCAAGCCGAAATGTCACGTTTTTGCAACTTGGTCCAGTGGATGCTGCATGGGGGGAGATTGACCTCCGGCTAGGATGAGCTGTTTATTTGGTTGCCTGTTTTTTTTGTTTCCCCACTTTGAAAGACCATATGACCACTTTGTTTGATTTTCCAAATTAGGCTCGGTTGATGCAAAGTTGCACGTTTGGAAGCCCGCATCCGGCCTGATATGCTTACCTGGCATGGCAAAATGGTGAGCTTACCAACTACTCATCAGGATTTAACAGCTTAAATGATCGTTCACATGATTCAGAGCAACTGGAAGTAGACAATCCACATGATCAGGCCGACAATGATGATGTCTTTGATCATACTTTCGCCCCCTATAGGTGGAAACTGCTCATGTCGACGGACTTGTTGATGAACTGATGGCGATGGAGTGAAACTGATGTTCACATCTAGCGACGACTGTGTCTTCTGTGGACGCTCTGCTAAGAACACAAAGTGGGATTGTTGTGCCTGCTCTAGAGTCTTAAACCCCTTATGAAAGTTGTGATGGTAACCTGTCACTTGTTGGCTGCACTTCTCTCATGTCTTGTAGATTCCCGACTGCTTGCCGTAGTAGACTATATACCAGTTGTATTTCTACAAGACATAACACGAGGATAACAACTAAAGCAGGCAGATCAAGTGCATAAACAACACATGGTAATAAACATAAACTAGTTAAGCATGCATGATCATACGTGCAAGCATCGGCAGTTCCAACCTACCAACTACCAAGTTAGTGTGATCCAATTGATCACCACCAACATCTATGGTATCATCCTACCACCACATCAAAGGGGTGCAATCCTACCACCGCATAAGTTCTCCATCATGTGAGGGGTTAGTATATACCATCTCACAATAAGCAGGCATAAGTTTTCATCAAGTCCCTAGCTACTTCAAAATATACAAATATTCTTCATCATGCATGCACTACCGCCACCATCTCCATGATCAGAGAGCAAGCACTGCACGGTAGTAGTGCTTGGCCAGGAAGGTCCTGAGCTAGAGATCCATGTGGTCCTCCGCCATCAGAACAAAGTCGTTTCCCATAGCCATGTTGTCGAAGAGGTGGCTGAGCGCCACCATCAGAACCTCAGGGCTATACCCTTTGGCGGCCATGACGGCGTCGTACAGACCTGGGTGCACGTTAGGATGGGAAGCAGTGGTGATGGCGGTCGCCGCCGCTTTCACGGCGTCAGTCATGCGGGTTATGGCCACGACGTCCTCCTCTCCTAGCATTGACTTCTTCCTCTTCTTGCAAGGATCGAAGCCAGCAGCAATGTAGGCATTTGTGTTGCCGCCTTGACCAACGCTGGTTGCAGGAGAAGCTGCGGCGACATCGGTCTCGGCGTCGTCATCAATCACCACTGTCTCTGACTCCTGGGTCTGCATGTATTCAGGGCTTGGCTCGCCAAGAGGATCACTGGAGCCCATTGCAAACCTGCCAGTGGCAAGGCCGAAGGAGAAGATGGCCTCCATCTGCCTATAGTTGGCGACAGGCTTGTTCAGATACTCGGCATCCTTGGGGTGATCCTGAGACATGGGATTGTAGGGAGGTTAGCCAGGTTAGCGAGGTTACACAAGCAGGGACGGAGCCAAGGGGGGACGAGCGGGGGCGAGACCCCCCCCGACGATCTAATTTTCTCCCGATAGCTATGAGGGAGATCGCTAATCTCTCCTATGGCGACTAAGTTCGCCCCCCTTGTCAGCCTATAAGTCACGTGAAGTTAGCCCTCCAAGGTCTGTCAAACCCATCTAGTGCTAAGCGCCCACATACAACCATGCACAGGCCCACCCAATGTATTAGCACAACATTAGTACGAGTCCCAAAACAACCGTGGTTGGAATCTATAAGTCCATATGGAGAACACACGCCACACACATAGATCAGATCGCGTTTTGGCGTTTCAATTTATGTTGAGTTGGGCGCGTCTAGCTATATGATGGCTGTCGGCGAGGGTTCTAATTGAAGCCGATCTAGTCTAGATGTTGACAAACGAGGAGGGGACGGCAATCCATAGCTAGGATGGGTGTCGGGCCATCCGGGATTGAGCATGAGCGACGGCGAGGTGAGGAAGAAAGGTACTTTAATCGATTTTGTAATTTTGATTGTGTCTTTGTTTAGTTCTTTGATCATCTCTCAATACTACTCCCTCCGACCCATATTAATTGACTCTAGATTTGGATAAATCTAGACATTATTTAGTATATAGGTTTATTCAAATTTTAATAAATCCAAGTCAATTAATATGGATCAGAGGGAGTAGATTAATTTGTGCCTCAAATATTAATTATATTTTTTATTACCTACATGACTACATGAGCTTGTGTAGACATAAAGAGGAAGGAATGACTTATAGTATTACATAATAATTGATAGTCTCGAAAAGGAATTAGTACGGTAACCAATTTAGAATGATATTGCTATGATTTGATATATATATATATATATATATATATATATATATATTCTATAGTGACACTTCATATATTGGGGTGTTTTATTCTCCACATTTTTTTCCTAAACGGCATGCATTATTTACATGTGTCAAGAAAAAACTTGACATACGGTATTTAGACTCTTCGCCAGTTCGTCCCCCTCATGACAAAATCATGGCTCCGTCCCTGTACACAAGGGAATCGTATGGATATAACTGAAATTAGTTAATACCGAGATGTGACCACTGTAGTGGGCATCCTCCAAGATGATGGTGCAGGTCTTATCGTCCTAGCTAGCTCCGCTAAGGTCCCTGAGCTTGGAGATATGGATCCACCTGGTTCTCCACTTACGCAGGTGGTTGTACACCTGCTGGGAGGACACCTCGATGCCACAAAACTCAAACACCTTGCGGGCAACAGTGTTGAGGTGCACCTCTTTGAACCCTTTCTCCGTCCTGACGCTCTTGATGATGTTGCACATCTGGTTTAGCACGAACGCCGAGAGGAATGGTTCCCACTTCATGGTGCCCTTCACCCCCTTGCCCACCTGGCCTGTGTTGTGGGCTTTGCCAGCCTTGGTGGCTTTCTTCTTGGCCATGATCTTGGCAGCTTCCTCTGCAATCTGCTCCACTGTGTACCCGGTCATCGGAGGAGCAGACAAGATCTCCGTGCACTGAGGATAGGTGAGCCTCAGAGGCGGGAGATGGGATTGGGTCTCAGCGACAAACGTCTCCTGAGAATCCATGAGGGTCTGGCTGAACTCATCGGTGGTCATGTCCTACAGATCTCACGGCCACACAAATCAGGAACTAGACTAGGCATGAACACAAACTTAAATATGCAACGAGTCCACGAAGATACCGATCTATAACTTTACATATTAGTTCATTGGGCAAACTAACATAGATCTACCACAAACAACAATCAGATCTACGAGATCGAAGCTACCACGCATGGGGTTTGATGGAACTCATAGGCATCGTAGGAGCGGAGTACGTCACCGCTGAAGATCTTGGAGGAGAACGCCTGCACTGCCCGATCTAGAACCACCACCTCCGCAACCGCCGCTTACTTGTGCTGGCCGATGAAGAACCTCGCCGGCTTGAGAGCTCGAAGAATGGGGAAATGGTGGCGAGGGACGTAGGTGTGGAGGGAGGTGATATATACCACGACGCTGCGGCGGGCGGTGACCCAATTTGTCCCGCTAGCTTTTGGGGGAAATGCGCGGTTCGCGCCATCGCCCAGGTCGCACGGGCGGCGCAACTTTCCCCCTTTTGCACGAGCGGGGCTTGTCCCCACGAAAACGCCCAAAATGGTGTTTCCAAACTGGCCAACATTTGGACTGCTTTAAAGTCCATGCGATGCAAGAAGCACATGCGACCCAATACACCAACCACCTTTATTTTTTCCCGGCCATGCGAGAAACGGAAAAACGGGTAACCAAACACGCCCTAAACCATGAAGGGTTCCGCAGAATAGTAAATCAAAAAAATTCTACGGATGCGAACGGGAAAGCCAAGATCTAATCTAGGAGATGCAAACAACGAGAGAGATTAGATGAGATCTTCATACCCTTGAAGATTCGCACAGCGGAACGTTCGTCAGAACGTGGGTGATGTAGTCGTACTCGCTTCTCCTCCTCATGATCCGCTTCGATCTAACACCGCAAGTGGCGATGCCTCCGAGAGATGCACACGTGCGGCACCTCGACGTCTCCTCCTTCCTCGGTCTAGCAAGTATGGTGGATAGACGGATTGGATCTACAACGCGACGGCGCGGTGCAAGTGGTGGAGAGTTTCTGCAGCAGGGCTTCGCCTACACGCAGTCGGGAGGGAGAGAGAGAGGAGGGCAGCAGGGCGTCTAGGCTTGAGGGGAAGGTGTGGGGGGTGGTGCGCCCCTAGACCTCTTTATATAGAGGGGTGGGCGGCAACCCTAGCCCCTACCCCAAGGCCGGCGGCCAAGGAGGGAAGAGTGGGGGGCAAGTTCCCCCCCTCTCCTTCTAGAAGCTCCAATTAGGGTTTCCCCTTGTTTGGCCGGCTAGGCCCTATGGGGCCTTGTGCCCCTGGCCCAATGCGGCCAGGGCACTCCCTCATACGCCCATGACCCCTCCCGGCAGGTGGGGCCACGTTGGTCCCCCTCCGGAAGGTTCTAGCAGCTTCCGGTACAATACCGATTAACCCGAAACAATTCCGAACTCCAAAAACTGCATTGCCTTATATGAATCTTATTCTCCGGACCATTCTGGAACCTCTTGTGATGTCCCGGATCCCATCCGAGACTCCGAACAAAAACTCATAAACCAATTATCCAATCTATCCTAGCGTCGAGACACGTTAAGTGTGTGACCCTTCGGGTTCGAGAATATGCAGACATGATCTTCTATCAATAATCAACAGCGGGGTCTGGAAACCCATATTGACTCCCACACATTCATCGATGATCATAACGAATGAACCACGATGCCAGGATTCAATCAATCCCATATATATATTCCCTTCGTCTCGCGATATTTTACTTGCCCGAGATTTGATCGTCGGTACCGTCATACCTAGTTCAATCTCGTTCACAGCAAGTACTTTACTCGTTGCGTAATCCTATATCACTTTGTGATTAACTCCTTAACCACATGCTTGCAAGCGGTGTTGATATCGATTACCGAGTGGACCCGAAGTATATCTCTCCGACTTGGGAGGGACAAATCCCATCTCGATACATACAACCCAACAGGTACTTTCCGATCACCTGAGAGACACCTTTATGATCACCCTCTCATAGGATGACGTTTGATGACCTCAAAGCTTTCTTCCGATGCCAGGGAGTTGTATTATCTCATGGTCTAAGGAATACAATATTTGACATAAGAAAAGCTTCGCAAAGATGAACACGATGACACGATCTAATTGCTCCGCTTAGTTTGGGTCTGTCCATCATATCATTCTCCCAATGATATGATCTCATTATTAATCGAAAACTCATGTCTATGGTTAGGAAACCTTAACCATCATTAATCAATGAGCTAGTCCTTAGAGGCATACTAGGGACACGGTGTTGTTCGCAAACCACACAAGTATTAAAGTTTCCGCTTAATACAATTCTAGCATGAAATATAAACTTTATCATGAACAAGAATTATAATGATAACATCTTTATTACTGCCTCTAGGGCATAATTCCAACAGTCTCCCACTTGCACTAGAGTCAATAATCTAGTTTACATTTGGCAACAATCTCACACCCATGGCACTAAGGTGCTGATCATGTTTTACACGTGGAAGAGGTTTAGTCAATGGATCTGCGACATTCAGATCTGTATGTACTTTGCTAATCTTCAGATCTCCATCTGCTATATAATCTCGGATTATATGAAACTTGCGGTTGATATGCTTGGTATTTGGATGATATCTTGGTTCCTTAGCGAGTGCTATGGCGCCAGTGTTGTCACACAATATATCCAGTGGGTCCAATGCACTTGGAACCACGCCAAGCTCAGTGATGAAGTTCCTGATCCAAACTCCTTCACTTGACGCTTCTGCAGCAGCCATGTATTCCGCTTATACTGTAGATCCCGCGATCACGCTTTGCTTGCAGCTTCTCCAGCTCACAGCTCCTCCATTCAAAATATAAACGTATCCTGTCTGAGATTTAGAATCATCCTTGTCGGTGTCGAAACTAGCGTCAACGTAACCCTTTACGACGAGCTGTTCATCACCTCCATTGACTAAGAACATTTTTTTAGTCCTATTTAGGTACTTTAGGATGTTCTTCACGGCCGTCCAGTGTTCCACTCCTGGATCACTTTGATATCTGCTCGTCAAACTAAGAGCATTGGACACATCCGGTCTAGTACACAACATGGCATACATGATAGAACCTATGGCCGAGGCATAAGGCACTTTGCTCATAGCTTCTCTATCATTTACCGTAGCTGGACACTGAGCCTTGCTCAATATCTTATCTTACAACATAGGCACTGAACCTTTCTTTGCCTTATCCATTCTGAACCTTTTCAGAACTTTGTCTAGGTATGTACTCTGGATTAAAGCTATTAGGCGTCTTTGTCTATCTCTATAGATTTTGATGCCCAATATATAAGCAGCTTCACCTAGGTCTTTCATTGAAAAACACTTGTTCAAATAACTCTTCACATCGTTAAGCATGTTAATGTCATTTCCAATAATCAATATGTCATCCACATATAGTACCAGAAATGTCACCGAGCTCCCGCTCACTTTCTTGTAGATACAAGCTTCGTATCAATTTGGAACAAATCCAAAGCTCTTGATCACTTGATCAAAACGAAGGTTCCAACTCCGAGATGCTTGCTTCAGTCCATAAATGGAACGCTGAAGTTTGCATACTTTATCAGCATCCTTAGGATCGACAAAACCTTCGGGTTGCATCATATACAACTCTTCATCAATGTTGCCATTGAGGAACGCGGTCTTGACATCCATCTGCTATATTTCAAAATCATGAAACGCAGCAATTTCTAATAAAATCCGAATGGACTTAAACATCGCTACGGGAGAGAAAGTCTCATCGTAGTCAACACCTTGAACTTGTAGAAAACCTTTCGCAACAAGCCGTGCTTTATAGACGGTAACATTACCATCCGCGTCCGTTTTCTTCTTGAAAATCCATTTTCACTCAACGGCCTTTCGGTCGCTAGGAGGGTCCACCAAAGTCCATACTTGGTTTTCGCTCATGGATCCCAATTCGGATTTCATGGCTTCTATCCATTTCTCAGAGTCTGGTCTCATCATCGCTTCCTCATAGTTCGTAGGTTCACTGTCTTCTACCAACAAGACAGTCAAGACAGGGTTGCCGTACCACTCAGGAGGGGCACGCGACCTTGTCGACCTGCGACGTTCAGTAGCAGCATCGTCCGAAGCTTCATGATCCTTGTCATTAGCTTCCTCTATTGTTGGTGCAGGCGACACTGGAACAATTTCAGGTGCTGCGCTACTCTCCAATTCAATAGATGGTTCAACAACCTCGTCTAGCTCTACTTTCCTCCCACTCACTTATTTCGAGAGAAACTCCTTCTCAAGAAAGGAATCGTTCTTTGCGACAAACACTTTGCCTTCGGTTCTGTGATAGAAGGTATACCCAATAGTTTCCTTAGGGTATCCTATGAAGACGCATTTCTCCGCTTTGGGTTCGAGCTTGTCCGGCATCAACTTCTTGACGTAGGCTTCACATCCCCAAACTTTAAGAAACGACAACTTAGGTTTAGCACCAAACCACAGTTCATACGGTGTCGTCTCAACGGATTTAGATGGTGCCCTATTTAAAGTGAATGCAGCGGTTTCTAATGCATAACCCCAAAATGATAACGGCAAATCAGTAAGAGACATTATCGATCGGACCATATCTAATAGGGTTCGATTCCGGCGTTCAGACACACCATTGCGCTATGGTGTTCCGGGTGGCGTGAGTTGCGAAACAATTCCGCTTGCTTTAAGATGCGTGAGAAAATCATAACTCAAATATTCACCTCCACGATCAGATCATAGAAACTTAATTTTTTCTGTTACGATGGTTCTCCACTTCATTCTGAAATTCCTTGAACTTTTCAAATGTTTCACATTTATGTTTCATTAAATAGATATACCCATATCTACTTAAGTCATCGGTAAAAGTGAGAAAATAGCGATATCCACCGCGCGTCGAAACACTCATCGGTCCGCATACATCGGTATGTATGATTTCCAACAAGTCCGTTGCTCGCTCCATCATTCCGGAGAACGGGGTTTTGATCATCTTGCCCATGAGGCATGGTTCGCATGTGTCAAATGATTCAAAATCAAGAGACTCCAAAAGTCCATCAGAATGGAGTTTCTTCATGCGCTTTACACCAATATGACCTAGACGACAGTGCCACAAATAAGTAGTATTATCACTATCTACTTTGCATCTCTTAGCCTCATTGTTATGGATGTGTGTTTCATCCCTTTCGAGATTTAGAAGAAATAAACCATTCACAATAGGTGCATGACCATAAAAGATGTTACTCATATAAATAGAACAACCATTATTCTCCGGTTTAACTGAATAACCGTCTTGCAATAAACAAGATCCAGAAATAATGTTCATGCTCAACGCAGGCACATAAGAACACTTATTAAGGTTTAAAACTAATCCCGAAGGTAAAACTAAGGAGAGCGTGCCGACGGCCATCACATCAACTCTTGATCCGTTGCCAACGCGCATCGTCACCTCATCCCTCGCAAGCCGCCGTCTATTCCGTAGCTCCTGTTTCGAGTTACAAATATTAGCAACTGAACCAGTATCAAATACCCAGGCACTACAACGAGGGCTAGTAAGGAAAACATCAATAACATGTATATCAAATATACCTTTGATGGTGCCAGCCTTCTTGTCCGCTAAGTACTTCAGACAGTTGCGCTTCCAATGACCCTTGTCCTTGCTATAGAAGCACTCAGTGTCCGGCTTGGGTCTAGACTTGAGCTTCTTCTCAGCAGGGGCAACACGCTTGTCGCCGCCTTTCTTGAAGGGCTTCTTTGCACCCTTACCTTTCTTGAATGTGGGGGGCTTGTTGACCATCAACACATGATTATCCTTTTTGATGTCCACCTCCGTAGCCTTCAGCTTTGCGAAGAGCTCGGTGATCGTATCAGTGGAACCAATCTAATTGTGAGTCACTACAAAACTTTTGTAGCTGGGAGGGAGTGATTGCAGAACCCTGTCAATCTTGAGCTCCTCTGGAATCTTGCAGTCCAGTTGCTCAAGGCGTTGAGTGTAGCCCGACATCTTTATGGCGTGCTCACTAACGGAACTCCCTTCCTCCATCTTGCAGTTAAAGAACTTCTCAGAGATCTCATATCTCTCAGAACGGGCCTGAGTCTGAAACATGGTTTTCAGCTCCTCGAGAATCTCAAAGGGCCCGGGATAGTCTTCAAAACGATTTTGAAGGTCCGATTCCATAGCAAACAACATGGTGCTCTTAATCACACCATAATCATATTTGCGCGACTGATAGACAGCTTTCTCATCAGCCGGCGCATCTACAGCAGGGGCGTCACCTAACGCATTCTCAAGGACATAGTCCTTTTGACCGCCAGAGAGAATGATTCTCAGATTGCGGAACCAGTTGGTGAAGTTAGACCCATTGTTTTTAAGCTTTTCCTTCTCAGCAAAAACGTTGAAGTTGAAGTTGGACTTAGCCATTTGATCTACAATGTTTGCAAGTACAAATTAGACTATGTTCATGATAACTAGTTCAACTTTTAATCAAATTACTAGATGAACTCCCACTAAATTCAACATCCCTCAAGTTGTTTAGTGAACACGATCCAAATTCACCACACCTAATCCGATCTTCACGAGAAGAGATGTGGCTTCAATGGTGGACAACGAAGTGTCGATCATATCATTCATATGACTCATGCTTAACCTTTCGGTTCATGTGTTCCTAGGCCATGTCTGTACATGCTAGGCTCGTCAAGTTAGACCCAAGTATTTCCGCGTGTGCAAAACTGGCTTGCACCCGTTGTATGTGAACGTAGAGTCTATAGAACCCGATCATCACGTGATGCTTGGACACGACGAACTTTCGCAACGGTGCATACTTGGGGAGAACACGGTTTTATCTTGATCTTTAAGTGAGGAATCATCTTATAATGCTACCGTCGCGATCTAAGCATAATAAGATACATAAAAGGATAAACATCACATGCATATAACTTTATGTGACATGGTATAGCCAATCTTCGTGCAATGATCTCCATCTTGTGCGTGCCGGCATGATCTCCATCACTCCACCATGATTGCCTCCACCACGAATAGCAACCACAACTATTGCTAACTACTTAGCGATAAAGTGAAACTATTACATGGCGTATAAGAAGTTGACACACAGGTCATACACAATTATAAAGACAACCATATGGCTCCTTCCGGTTGTGTACTCATCGACATGCAAGTCGTGAAACATTACAAAACATGATCATCGCATACAATATACACATCACATCTTGGGCCATACCATATCACAGAAAACACTCCCTGCAAAAACAAGTTAGACGCCTCTACTTTGTTGTTGCATGTTTTACGTGGCTTATGGGAGTAGCAAGCTAAGAACGATTCTTACCTACGGAAAGCCACAACGGTGATATTATGGTTGCCAAACTCCGGTGTAAATCCCATGACAACTATAGTGAGAGAAACTGGCATCCACCAGCCGCATGTGTGGAACAAGCCACACGTCAAGTGCGGAGCCGGTCTCGCGAATGACGTTGTGTAAGGTTGGCCTGGACCGCTTCAATCTCACTATACCGCGTCATAAGAAGAACACAAACAAGAGGCTTGCAACAGGAAACATCAACGCCCGCAACCACTATGTTGTGTTCTACTCGTGAAACACATCTACGCATAGATCTAGCTCTAATACCACTGAAGGGTTTCGCGGCATAGTAAATCAAAAAAATTCTACGGATGCGAACGCGAAAGCCAAGATCTAATCTAGGAGATGCAAACAACGAGAAAGATTAGATGAGGTCTTCATACCCTTGAATATTCGCACAGCGGAACGTTCGTCGGAACGTGGGTGATGTAGTCGTACTCGCTTCTCCTCCTCGCGATCCGCTCTGATCTAACACCGCAAGTGGCGATGCCTCCGAGAGATGCACACGTGCGGCACCTCGACGTCTACTCCTTCCTTGGTCCAGCAAGTATGGTGGAGAGACGGATTGGATCTACAACGCGACGGCGCGGTGCAAGTGGTGGAGAGTTTCTGCAGCAGGGCTTCGCCTACACGCAGTCGGGAGGGAGAGAGAGAGGAGGGCAGCAGGGCGTCTAGGCTTGAGGGGAAGGTGTGTGGGGGGTGGTGCGCCCCCAGCCCTCTTTATATAGAGGGGTGGGCGGCAACCCTAGCCCCTACCCCAAGGCCGGCGGCCAAGGAGGGAAGAGTGGGGGGCAAGTTCCCCCCTCCTTCTAGAAGCTCCAATTAGGGTTTCCCCTTGTTTGGCCGGCTGGGCCCTATGGGGCCTTGTGCCCCTGGCCCAATGTGGCCAGGGCACTCCCTCATAGGCCCATGCCCCCTCCCGGCAGGTGGGGCCACGTTGGTCCCCCTCTGAAGGTTCTAGAAGCTTCCGATACAATACCGATTAACCCGAAACAATTCCGAACTCCAAAAACTGCATTGCCTTATATGAATCTTATTCTCCGGACCATTCCGGAACCTCTCATGATGTCCCGGATCCCATCCGAGACTCTGAACAAAAACTCATAAACCAATTATACAATCTATCCTAGCGTCGAGACACGTTAAGTGTGTGACCCTTCGGGTTCGAGAATATGTAGACATGATCTTCTATCAATAATCAACAGCGGGGTCTGGAAACCCATATTGACTCCCACACATTCATCGATGATCATATTGGATGAACCACGATGCCAGGATTCAATCAATCCCATATATATATTCCCTTCGTCTCGCGATATTTTACTTGCCCGAGATTTGATCGTCGATACCGTCATACCTAGTTCAATCTCGTTCACAGCAAGTACTTTACTCGTTCCGTAATCCGATATCACTTTGTGATTAACTCCTTAACCACATGCTTGCAAGCGGTGTTGATATCGATTACCGAGTGGACCCGAAGTATATCTCTCCGACTTGGGAGGGACAAATCCCATCTCGATACATACAACCCAACAGGTACTTTCCGATCACCTGAGAGACACCTTTATGATCACCCTCTCATAGGATGACGTTTGATGACCTCAAAGCTTTCTTCCGATGCCAGGGAGTTGTATTATCTCATGGTCTAAGGAATACAATATTTGACATAAGAAAAGCTTCGCAAAGATGAACACGATGACACGATCTAATTGCTCCGCTTAGTTTGGGTCTGTCCATCATATCATTCTCCCAATGATATGATCTCATTATTAATCGAAAACTCATGTCTATGGTTAGGAAACCTTAACCATCATTAATCAATGAGCTAGTCCTTAGAGGCATACTAGGGACACGGTGTTGTTCACAAACCACACAAGTATTAAAGTTTCCGCTTAATACAATTCTAGCATGAAATATAAACTTTATCATGAACAAGAATTATAATGATAACATCTTTATTACTGCCTCTAGGGCATAATTCCAACAGTCTCCCACTTGCACTAGAGTCAATAATCTAGTTTACATTTGGCAACAATCTCACACCCATGGCACTAAGGTGCTGATCATGTTTTACACGTGGAAGAGGTTTAGTCAATGGATCTGCGACATTCAGATCTGTATGTACTTTGCTAATCTTCAGATCTCCATCTGCTATATAATCTCGGATTATATGAAACTTGCGGTTGATATGCTTGGTATTTGGATGATATCTTGGTTCCTTAGCGAGTGCTATGGCGCCAGTGTTGTCACACAATATATCCAGTGGGTCCAATGCACTTGGAACCACGCCAAGCTCAGTGATGAAGTTCCTGATCCAAACTCCTTCACTTGACGCTTCTGCAGCAGCCATGTATTCCGCTTATACTGTAGATCCCGCGATCACGCTTTGCTTGCAGCTTCTCCAGCTCACAGCTCCTCCATTCAAAATATAAACGTATCCTGTCTGAGATTTAGAATCATCCTTGTCGGTGTCGAAACTAGCGTCAACGTAACCCTTTACGACGAGCTGTTCATCACCTCCATTGACTAAGAACATTTTTTTAGTCCTATTTAGGTACTTTAGGATGTTCTTCACGGCCGTCCAGTGTTCCACTCCTGGATCACTTTGATATCTGCTCGTCAAACTAAGAGCATTGGACACATCCGGTCTAGTACACAACATGGCATACATGATAGAACCTATGGCCGAGGCATAAGGCACTTTGCTCATAGCTTCTCTATCATTTACCGTAGCTGGACACTGAGCCTTGCTCAATATCTTATCTTACAACATAGGCACTGAACCTTTCTTTGCCTTATCCATTCTGAACCTTTTCAGAACTTTGTCTAGGTATGTACTCTGGCTTAAAGCTATTAGGCGTCTTTGTCTATCTCTATAGATTTTGATGCCCAATATATAAGCAGCTTCACCTAGGTCTTTCATTGAAAAACACTTGTTCAAATAACTCTTCACATCGTTAAGCATGTTAATGTCATTTCCAATAATCAATATGTCATCCACATATAGTACCAGAAATGTCACCGAGCTCCCGCTCACTTTCTTGTAGATACAAGCTTCGTATCAATTTGGAACAAATCCAAAGCTCTTGATCACTTGATCAAAACGAAGGTTCCAACTCCGAGATGCTTGCTTCAGTCCATAAATGGAACACTGAAGTTTGCATTCTTTATCAGCATCCTTAGGATCGACAAAACCTTCGGGTTGCATCATATACAACTCTTCATCAATGTTGCCATTGAGGAACGCGGTCTTGACATCCATCTGCCATATTTCAAAATCATGAAACGCAGCAATTGCTAATAAAATCTGAATGGACTTAAACATCGCTACGGGAGAGAAAGTCTCATCGTAGTCAACACCTTGAACTTGTCGAAAACCTTTCGCAACAAGCCGTGCTTTATAGCCGGTAACATTACCATCCGCGTCCGTTTTCTTCTTGAAAATCCATTTGCACTCAACGGCCTTTCTGTCGCTAGGAGGGTCCACCAAAGTCCATACTTGGTTTTCGCTCATGGATCCCAATTCGGATTTCATGGCTTCTAGCCATTTCTCAGAGTCTAGGCTCATCATCGCTTCCTCATAGTTCGTAGGTTCACTGTCTTCTACCAACAAGACAGTCAAGACAGGGTTGCCGTACCACTCAGGAGGGGCACGCGACCTTGTCGACCTGCGACATTCAGTAGCAGCATCGTCCGAAGCTTCATGATCCTTGTCATTAGCTTCCTCTATTGTTGGTGTAGGCGGCACTGGAATAATTTCAGGTGCTGCGCTACTCTCCAATTCATGAGAAGGTTCAACAACCTCGTCTAGCTCTACTTTCCTCCCACTAACTTCTTTCGAGAGAAACTCCTTCTCAAGAAAGGAACCGTTCTTTTCGACAAACACTTTGCCTTCGGTTCTGTGATAGAAGGTATACCCAATAGTTTCCTTAGGGTATCCTCTGAAGACGCATTTCTCCGCTTTGGGTTCGAGCTTGTCCGGCATCAACTTCTTGTCGTAGGCTTCGCATCCCCAAACTTTAAGAAACGACAACTTAGGTTTAGCACCAAACCACAGTTCATACGGTGTCGTCTCAACGGATTTAGATGGTGCCCTATTTAAAGTGAATACAGAGGTTTCTAATGCATAACCCCAAAATTATAACGGCAAATCAGTAAGAGATATCATCAATCGGACCATATCTAATAGGGTTCGATTCCGGCGTTCAGACACACCATTGCGCTGTGGTGTTCCGGGTGGCGCGAGTTGCGAAACGATTCCGCTTGCTTTAAGATGCATGAGAAAATCATAACTCAAATATTCACCTCCACGATCAGATCGTAGAAACTTAATTTTTCTGTTACGATGGTTCTCCACTTCATTCTGAAATTCCTTGAACTTTTCAAATGTTTCAGATTTATGTTTCATTAAATAGATATACCCATATCTACTTAAGTCATCGGTAAAAGTGAGAAAATAGCGATATCCACCGCGCGTCGAAACACTCATCGGTCCGCATACATCGGTATGTATGATTTCCAACAAGTCTGTTGCTCGCTCCATCATTCTGGAGAACGGGGTTTTGATCATCTTGCCCATGAGGCATGGTTCACATGTGTCAAATGATTCAAAATCAAGAGACTCCAAAAGTCCATCAGAATGGAGTTTCTTCATGCGCTTTACACCAATATTACCTAGACGACAGTGCCACAAATAAGTAGTATTATCACTATCTACTTTGCATATCTTAGCCTCAATGTTATGGATGTGCGTTTCATCCCTTTCGAGATTTAGAAGAAATAAATCATTCACAATAGATGCATGACCATAAAAGATGTTACTCATATAAATAGAACAACCATTATTCTCCAATTTAACTGAATAACCGTCTTGCAATAAACAAGATCCAGAAATAATGTTCATGCTCAACGCAGGCACATAATAACACTTATTAAGGTTTAAAACTAATCTCGAAGGTAAAACTAAGGAGAGCGTGCCGACGGCCATCACATCAACTCTTGATCCATTGCCAACGCGCATCGTCACCTCATCCCTCGCAAGCCGCCGTCTATTCCGTAGCTCCTGTTTCGAGTTACAAATATTAGCAACTGAACCAGTATCAAATACCCAGGCACTACAACGAGGGCTAGTAAGGAAAACATCAATAACATGTATATCAAATATACCTTTGATGGTGCCAGCCTTCTTGTCCGCTAAGTACTTCCGATAGTTGCGCTTCCAGTGACCCTTGTCCTTGCAATAGAAGCACTCAGTGTCCGGCTTGGGTCCAGACTTGAGCTTCTTCTCAGCAGGGGCAACACGCTTGTCGCCGCCTTTCTTGAAGGGATTCTTTGCACCCTTACCTTCCTTGAAGGTGGGGGGCTTGTTGACCATCAACACATGATTATCCTTTTTGATGTCCACCTCCGCAGCCTTCAGCTTTGCGAAGAGCTCGGTGATCGTATCAGTGGAACCAATATGATTGTGAGTCACTACAAAACTTTTGTAGCTGGGAGGGAGTGATTGCAGAACCCTGTCAATCTTGAGCTCCTCTGGAATCTTGTAGTCTAGTTGCTCAAGGCGTTGAGTGTAGCGCGACATCTTTATGGCGTGCTCACTAACGGAACTCCCTTCCTCCATCTTGCAGTTAAAGAACTTCTCAGAGATCTCATATCTCTCAGAATGGGTCTGAGTCTAAAACATGGTTTTTCAGCTCCTCGAGAATCTCAAAGGGCCCGGGATAGTCTTCAAAACGATTTTGAAGGTCTGATTCAATAGCAAACAACATGGTGCTCTTAATCACACCATAATCATCTTTGCGCGACTGATAGACAACTTTCTCATCAGCCGGCGCATCTACAGCAGGGGCGTCACTGTTAGACCCCTCCTTTATAAAGGAAAGGATCCCTGTGATTGCAATGCTAGTCACTGGATCAATGCTAGCATCCACAGTTTAAGATGAAGTACACAGATACAAAGGTCGTTTATTACATTCATTCCAGAGATAAAACATAGTCTTTTACAACTCAGGGCCATAGGCCTAATACAAGAGTTTAAGGAATAAGTAAATAAACACAAGTCTCCATATTCATGTGCCACAGGCAAGCATGTTGAGTGTAGACTCATGACTCCTATTCATCATCGGAGTAACCTGCAACATCACAAGTTACAGCCAAGAGGGTCAATACTTTGGAATAGTATTGGCAAGTGATACCTTAGTATATTTTAAGTGGACTATATTACTATATGCATTTTGGCTAAGTGTAGCTTGGCTTGCTTTGCTTGAAAATAAGTTTTTCCTATTAGTTGAAATCACTAAGTTTTTCTTTATCAAAACATTCCCAAGGAACCACCAATAGACATTGGGGTCCTTCACCTTTGTTCACCCACAAATTTTTACTTAGAAGTTGGAGTGATGAGATTCTTGTAGCTTCCATGTCTTGATGCTCAAATTGTCCATTGCCTTGGACTAGGCTAAGTACTTAGGTTTTCCATCTGCAGAGGTTGTGCACTTTCCCCACCAGACTTGGTTTCCCAAGACAGGACCTTTCAGAAGCCTTTCCTTAGTCAAATGGACGCGCTCCAACCTATCAACCCAACTACCACCAACTGTCCAAATGACTAAGTTCTAGCAACCTATATGATCAAGGCAGAGCCCATATTGTCAAGTGGTTGCACTGTAAGCTTTCTCAACACTTGGCCTCCAAATCCCTTTGTGCCTGGGTGGCATACCACAAGTGAGATACACAACCCAAGTCCATGGCCTTGTGTAACCACTCAACATAACCCAATCCTTCCATTCCACCCAGGAGGTTCATTTGACTTAGTTGTTTTATTAGAAAAGCATAAGTCTCATGACTTAGAATATTTTCATCATAGTATGTATAGATTTTTACCAACCCTTGTTTGCTAAATAGCTAGGCTAAGCATGGTAAGATAACTTAACTTAGGAAAATTCCCTAGCAATTCTACCATTCTATACTACTTAGGTTTTCCCAACTTAGCATTAGTCAAAAATTAGCATGCAAAACTTTAGCAAAATATCTAATGCTAGTACAAAACATAGCATATAAATATTCATGAAAATATCACTTGCCTTGGTAGTGGGGAGAGCTACACTCTTCACAATCACAATCACTAGCAAAATCTACACAAAATTATAGCATACAATTACACACAATTATATACAATCAAAAATAATATGAATGCATGTATGCAAGAATTTACCAAGTGGTGATTTTGAAAATTCTACCAAGCATGTGCATGATACTGAAACACAACAGGACACAAAATTTTCCAAAACAAACTTGTTTGACACTAAAACCACTACCACAATAAATCTATACTCAAAATAGCTTTAAACATGATTCCACAAATAAAGTCATTTTAATGGTTACTATTTGTTAAACACCTTGCATAATCAGAAAGGTCTTGAATCACTGAATCCAACGGTATAAAGTTTGTAAAATTCTAACGTGGCATTCAAAAGTTATAGCATTTTGAAGTTTGGATCTAAATCAGGTTTAAATTCTGTTTTTGAATTCATCCTAGCCACGCGTCGCAACCTCACTGGCGCATACCGGTTCGCACGGATCGAGCTCTGCGGACCGCACGATCTAAATGAGATCTGGCGGCTCAGACACATGCGTACCCCTTCGTCCTACTTCTATTCTACGCCACATGATCTAGATCCAACGCTCCCAAACATTCTGACCACACTCTGGCGACGCTAGCGGCGCTGACCGGCGGCGGCGAGTCAGACTACGGTGGCGCCGGCGTTCTAGATCGTCCCAGGAAGAAGGGAGGTGCTTACCAGATCCGCAAGGTCGTGCTGAAGCTTGACGTGGTACTGGTTTGCGGAGGGGCGCTCGGAGACGGACTCTGGATCTCGTCGGAGTTGCGTCTGGCGTCGGGTGGATGTTGTCAGAGTCGTTGCCGAGGCTCCGCGTCGCCCTAACACGAACCAGGGGGTTTAGGAGGTGCGCAAGACAGTTGCGAACACGCTCGTGTGAAGGAAAAGGCAAGGGGTGCACGGGACTTACTGAGATTGGTCGCCGGAGTTGGGGTGGTCGTCAGGTGCTTACGGTGTCAAGCGAATACGGCGACCTGGGGCAATACAGGATGAGCTAGTGGGGTCAGGAGGTGCGCCAGGAGATTACAAAGTGGATCGAACAATCTAAAGGGGAAGGGGCGCACGGGGCTCACCTGAATCGATCGCCGGAGTGAGCTCTGTCTGCGGCGTTTTTGAGCGAGTCGTGGGCAGCCTGGTGGCGTGAATGCAGAATTGGCTGGGGGGAAATGACTGCGGGGAGGTGGGGATCTTATATCCGGAGTTTCGACAGGAAACTCTCGTCGCATCAATGCAATTTACGCCCGCGGATTCAGTGCTGCAACGGCCAGCGGCGGAGGTCACGCGCGGAATCAGAGGAAGACGATGACGACGTGGACCGGGCCCGTTCGTCAGTGAAAGGTGCGAGGTGGAGGTGGGGTATGGTCGTCAGTGACTGAACGCGTGCGCTCGCGCGTGAGAGAAGAAAAGAAACTCCCCGGGTGGCTTGTTGGGTTGGGTTCATTGCTGGGCCAGATATCTGGCGCGTGGCCTTTTTCCCTTTGTTTAGTTCTTTTTCTTTTCTAATTCGATTTTCAAATGGTTTCATAAACAATTTGAATTCAAATTTTCCCGAGGTTTTGTAGGGGTTAATTGGTCTCAGAAATAGGTCAAAACTCGTGGGGCTACCTTGCAAGGGCTTGGTCCAACTTGGATTTCAAACAACAGATGTTTTGCATCTGTTTTTGAAAATGCTTGGAAAAGGGATTTTGAATTTCTTTCTAAATTGAAACTTTGGTTAACCCTTCTCTCCTAAACTTTTCCAACAATGGGGCAAGCAAACAAGTTCCTGAACCTTCAAGTTTCAAATGGTGTTGGTCTTTTGAATTAAATCTGTCCACATAAAATCATAACATCAAAAGCTTCTGTTTTTCTGAAATGATTTTTAGAAAATCCCTAAATGATGATGAATGCAAGGATGATATGAATGAGTTTTGGAATATGAATTTAGGGATGTTACAAATCTAACCCCCTTAAGATGAATCTCGCCCTCGAGATTCGGATTGGCTAGCAAATAGGTGAGGGTGGTCTTTCCGAAGATCATCTTCTCTTTCCCATGTTGCTTCCTCTTCGGAATGATGATTCCATTGCACTTTGCAAAACTTGATAGTTTTTGTCCTTGTGACTCTTTCTGTGGTCTCAAGAATCTTTATAGGCTTTTCCTCATAGGTGAGATCACTTTCTAGTTGGAATTCTTCCAAAGGTATGGTATCCTTCAAAGATGATTCTTCCATCTCTGGGTGACATTTCTTGAGCTGACTCACATGAAACACATTATGGACAGCTGACAGAGATTCTGGTAATTCAACTTCATATGCAACTTCTCCCTTGCGACTTAGAATCTTGAATGGCCCAACATATCTTGGTGCCAACTTTCCTTTGACTCCAAATCTTTTCACTCCACGAAGTGGTGATACTCTAAGATAAGCTCTATCCCCAACTTTGTAGGTGACTTCTCTACGCTTAGAATCCGCGTAGCTTTTCTGTCGGGACTGTGCTATCTTCAATCTGTCCTTAACCAATTTGACTTTCTCTTCGGTGTCTTTGATAAGATCAGGTCCAAATAAGCTTCTTTCTCCCACACCATTCCATAACAATGGGGTGGTACACTTCCTTCCGTAGAGTAACTCAAACGGTGCCATTCCAATACTAGATTGATGACTGTTATTGTAAGAGAACTCTGCGTAAGGCAAGCTTTCATCCCAACTTGCTCCATAATCTAAAGCACATGCCCTCAACATGTCTTCAAGAATCTGGTTAGTCCTTTCTGTTTGTCCATCAGTTTGAGGATGAAAAGCAGTGCTGAATTCCAATCTCGTTCCTAAGGATTCATGAAGCTGTCTCCAAAAGTGAGAAGTGAACTGAGTTCCTCTATCTGATACAATACTCTTAGGCACACCGTGAAGGCATACAATTCTGCTCATGTAGATCTTGGCTAACTTGGCACTTGTATAAGTTGTTTTCACGGGTATAAAATGAGCCACTTTAGTTAGGCAATCCACTACTACCCATATGGAATCATACCCTGACCTTGTCCTTGGTAATCCGGTAATGAAATCCATACCAATATTTTCCCACTTCCATTCAGGAATAGGCAGTGGTTGAAGCAAACCCGCTGGTTTCTGATGTTCCGCTTTTACTCTGCTACACACATCACACAAAGCAATATGCCTGGCGATGTCCCTTTTTAGATTGTTCCACCAAAATCTTTCTTTCATATCCATGTACATCTTGGTGTTTCCTGGGTGAATAGAATACGGAGAGTTGTGACCTTCTTGTAAGATCAGTTTCCGCAACTCCGGGTCTTGTGGAACACATATACGTTTCCCGTGCCATAAAGTACCTTGTTCGTCTATATGGAAACTCTTAGCTTTCCCTAGACTTATATTTTCCTTAATCTTTTCAATTTCCTTATCAGTCTTCTGAGCTTCTTGGATCTTGTCCAATAAAGTGGTTTGAACATCCAAAGACACGAGATGTCCTTCAGGCACAATCTCCAATCTGAGTTCTTTGAATTGCTTACACAAGTCATCTGGCAATTCTCCTTTGGTAAGGCCATTTACAAACGTCTTACGACTTAGAGCATCTGCTACTACATTTGCTTTACCGGGGTGATATTGCAAACTTAAGTCGTAATCCTTGATAAGCTCTAGCCATCTTCTTTGTCTCATATTGATTTCCTTATGGGTGAAGATATACTTCAAACTCTTATGATCGGTGAATACTTCACAACGCTTTCCCAAAAGGTAATGTCTCCATGTTTTGAGTGCATGGACGACAAAGGCCAACTCCAAATCATGAGTAGGATAGTTTACTTCATGAGTTTTGAGTTGTCTCGAAGCATAGGCTACGACTTTACCGTCTTGCATAAGTACGGCACCCAACCCTTGATGAGACGCATCACAATATACTTGGAAATCCTTTTCCAAATCTGGCAGACATAGAACTGGTGCTGTTACAAGTCTCTTCTTCAATTCTTGTAAGCTGACTTCACAACCTTCAGACCAAGTAAATTTCTTGTCCTTCTTTAACAATTCTGTCATTGGCTTAGCAACCTTCGAGAAATTTTCAATGAACCTTCTGTAGTAACCTGCTAAGCCGAGGAAACTACGAACTTCTTTCACATTCTTGGGAGATTCCCATTCTGTCACAGCTGAAACTTTAGCAGGATCAACTGCCACACCATCCTTTGTCATAACATGACCAAGAAAGCCAACTTCCTCTAACCAAAACTCACACTTGCTGAATTTAGCATAGAGTTTATGTTCTCTTAACTTTTCAAGTATCAAGCGTAAGTGTCTTTCATGTTCTTCCTTGCTCTGGGAGTAGACCAAGATGTCATCGATGAATACGACAACAAACTTGTCGAGAAATTCCATGAATACCTTGTTCATCATATTCATGAAGTATGCCGGAGCGTTGGTTAAACCAAAAGGCATCACAGTATACTCATACAATCCATACCTTGTGGTGAATGTTGTTTTAGGTATGTCTTGCTCCCTTATCTTGAGTTGAAAATAGCCTGACCGAAGATCAATCTTCGAGAACACACATGCTCCTTCTAGCTGATCAAACAAGTCGTTGATTCTTGGCAAAGGATATTTGTTCTTGATGGTTACCTCGTTGAGTGAACGGTAGTCAATACATAATCTTTGTGTTCTATCCTTCTTCTCTACGAACAATACTGGGGCTCCCCAAGATGAAGAAATTGGTTGAATAAACCCTTTCTGCAACTGTTCTCCTAGTTGCTTCTTGAGTTCTTTCAGTTCATCAACTGACATTTTGTATGGTCTCTTAGCTATTGGTCCAGAACCTGGTACCAAATCTATCAGAAACTCCACATCTCTATCCGGTGGCATTCCTGGCAACTCTTCCGGAAACACATCCGGAAACTCACATACAATTGGCACACTGTCCATGCTAACCCCCTTGAGAGAATTT
This sequence comes from Avena atlantica, assembly GCA_910589765.1. NCBI lineage: Eukaryota > Viridiplantae > Streptophyta > Magnoliopsida > Poales > Poaceae > Avena > Avena atlantica. The sequence goes on from OU342736.1 coordinate 371,214,592, forward strand.
AGCTTACTTCCTTTGGATTCAAAGTTTGACTTGAATTTTATTCTTTTTCCTTCTGGGGTTGTGAGTGCAACAGTACGATTAGCACAATCTAGTACTCCTTCATACTTAGCCATCCAATCCATTCCCAAAATCACATCTAGTCCTTGGGAATCCAGGATTATCAGGCTTACTGGAAACTTATGCTTTCCAATCTCTATGACGAGATCCCGGCATCCAAGGCTTACTATCATATCTCCCCCCGGAGAACTAACCTTTATTGGACACCCAATGTTTTCAGATGCAAACCCATTTCTATCCACAAATGCTTTTGATATGAATGAATGAGATGCACCAGAGTCAAAGAGTACAAATGCTGGAATTGAATTGAGTCTGAACTTACCAGCAACGGCATCAGGCTCCTCATAGACCTCCTCCACATTGATGTGGTTAACCTGTCCTTTCTGAAAAGGATTTGGCTTGTTAGGTCCTTCAACTTTCTTCTTAGGGCATTCATTAGCATAATGCCCCAGCTTCTTGCATTTGAAGCACTCAACCTGACTGATGTCCTTTTTAGGAGGTTGGCTTCCACTCCCACTACCATTTCCACTATAGTGGCTCTTATGTCCACCCTTGTGGCTCTTGTACTTGTCCTTGTCATGACTGCGGTGATGCTTGTTGTCATGACGGTTGTGGTTGTGGTGCTTGCTGAATTTCCCATGCTTATGGGATCCTGAGCTGCCACTGTCATCATAGTGAGATCGTTTGTGCGACGACCCCGAGCTGTGCTTGTCGGAGTGTTTCCTATTCCTACTCTCGACTTGCTTCATTTTACTCTCCAAAATAGCAGCCTTGTCACACAGAGACTGATAAGTTGGAACGTATGCCACAGACAGCTGCAGATTCAGCTCATCATTCAAGCCTTCCAGAAACTTTTCCTTTCTTTTGGCATCCGTGTCAACCTCATCCGGTGCATAGCGCGCCAGATTGTTGAACTCTTCTATGTATTCTGCCACGCTGCGGTGGCGCTGCTTCAGGTTGTGAAACTCCTTCTTTTTCAGACTCATCATTCCTGATGAGATGTGAGCAGTGCGAAAGCCATCTTCAAAGATAGCCCAAGTCACCTCATCTAAAGGAGTGGTAATTTGGAAGTTGTCCCACCATGTGGCGGCTGGTCCTTCCAACAGATGAGCTGCGAATCTGACCTTTTTAGCATCCGTGTGTAACACCCTCAAAATCGGACCTATGCAAGTTTGAGCAAAATTCGCCAAAACCCGCATAGAAACGATTCAAAGGTGCCCACCAGGCACTTTCGTGCGGGTGGAGAACGAAGTAATAACATTACACAACAGTCCTCGATGGGACCCACAGAACAGATTTATATAACAGCGACTCCAGGAGTCAAGAATACAGATATAATATACAAAGATCCAAATCACCTTGAAAACGATAGAGCGTCCAGCTACGGACAAGATGCAAATGGGGCTAAGAGCCCTGAAGAATAACCAATGGCGTCCATAACCCTGCCCAGGCCAAGCCGGAAGGGTAACCCTGCTAACGGCGTCGATCTCAAAACCTGCTCAACAAAAGGGGTGCCGACAAAGGGCAAAGCAGAAAAACAAAGAAGGAGCGTCAGTACTGAGGCCAGTACACGGCGAGGCTAGAATTCGGCGGTCCTCGCCTACATAGGTATGGTGGACTGAGCGGCAGCGGCAGCATGCACTAAACAACCTATAGAGACTCGATACAACTGGCGGTTATCAGAGAGGGGTGAGAAAGACCTATTCGGATCCAACCTGAAGCTAACACCAAACAAACCCATCCTGGTGTTTCCCCCTCGAGACCAAACGAGGAAGTCAACCGAGGAACTCACACCGTTGGCAGTTTTACTTATTCAGTTATCGTTGCAGCAATTACTAGTCAGATTTAGATAATCATCCTGATAAAGTAAGCAGTGGGCACTTTTAGTTAACCATTCCGTTATAGTTGCAACACTTACTAATCAGTTACAGATAGCATGAGATAACCCAAAACCCAGCAGTTGTTGGTACTTTTATTCAGCCATTCCGTTGTAGTTGCAATACTTACTAGTCAGATACAATTGTCGCAAGCGACAAACCAAACAAGCAATTGTTGGCAGTTTTATTTAGCCATTCCATTGTAGTGGAGCTGATTACTAGTCATTATAAGTCAAATTTATAGCGATAAACTTTAGTTATGCTTGTCTATGATCGAGATACTGTGCTCCAAGTCGTCCATATCCGCGGACACGGCTTTCAGAAAGTTTTACCCGGCCGGGGTGCACCAATAGCAACACACACTCGATCAACCTCGGAAAAACCAAATCAAAACCCAACGAGGCCTTCACGACAAAGCAATCACAGGATTCAGAAATATTTCAGGGGGCCACCCCATTAAGCTACCCGCAACGAAGTAAGCTAGCTCCGAGACGGACTCAAGGTCTGGGTATACGGCTGTGAACGACTGGGAACCCCAAACGGGGCTTGTCGACACCGCGGAATCGTGTCCCGATCCTAAACAGTACAGTGTGCAGTACCTCGCACAATCATAAATAAAGCAGTATAACATGGCATAAGTACAGGATAGTAATAAAGCCCCAAACTAGTTCGTGGCCCCAAGAAATAAGACGGAATCAAGCTCTGGCTCAGGGGGGTCCCATATACCTCCCGGATGTGGATAGCGCGATAAATCAAGGAACAGGTATCAAGTACTCGGGGTCTTACGGGACACAAGTGGGCGTTCGGAAAACCAAATATTATCTATCACCCACCGATGCCTCTGCTTATCAATTTTAGTTGTTAAACAGAAATTAAAGTGACGATAAGTAAAACTAGAATCATCTCCAACATCAACATGCGGCAATACATCAGCAACTGTGGCATATGACGACAAACATCAGCACTTGAGCAAGCAACTACGACGCGCAAGTCCAACTATCTACCAAACAATAGGTAATAGGATGTGTCCGAGGCAATATAGGCTGCAAGGGATATCACGGGTACGAAAACTAAAGCATCGCAACACAGATAGCAATAGATCAACAGGAGGGAATAAAGACTATAAAAGTAAGATAGGTAGAAAGGGGGAGATGCTCGCCTGAAAACATTGTCGAAGGGTTCATCCGAAGATCGGGGCGAAGCTCACATCAACTCAACGGCCTTATCCACGAAGAAGCAAAACACTAGAAGAAACACCGGATGCAATATTTAATACGACGGCAGAAGAGCGGCATGATGCATGAATGATGTATGACATGGCAAAGATGCGGTGCAATTAGGTCATATTAAGCGGAACCGGGGTCCCGACAATTAATTAAATGGTTCAAGTTGTTTAGAACCCCCGCAATTTAAATGTTGTTAAACAAGGCGAGATAAGATACCGGTTCGCTACACAAGTTTAAATGAGGCCAATATGAGACTAGATTTGCCCGCATATGGGCCCCATATTTAATTATTAGGTGAATCGGCATGAGGCCCCCAAACCACATGATAAGATGCATGCATGAACAATTATTATGCGACAAGTTGTATCTCCATTATAAAATAGGGTTTGCGGGAGAGGGTTCACACATTAGGGGTCTCGACGATCTTGGGGTTCCGGGGTTCGGGGTTTGACAGGGTCCAGGGTTCGGCGAGGTCGTTCTCGGACTCCGGGAACTAGGGTCTTCGGATCGGGGTGGTAGCTCTTGGCGCATCCGTGGCCTTCGGGTCATTTTGACGGTCATGGCGTTCAGGGGGAAGTTCTCGGTGTTTCGCGGCGAAGTGCTTGACGTAATGTGGTTTCATGTCGACGGTCTTGGTTTTCCGGGAGACGAGCTTGTCGTTTCGGAGATCTTGTCGGTTCGCGTTTCGGATTCCGTGAGACGGCCTTGTCGCTCGATGTCCCTGAGGAAGTCCTTGGGGTTCAGGATGGCGATCGTGTCGGTTCCTCGGTCTTGGTTGTCGGTGTCGGACTCGGTCTCGGCTTTGAAGGTCTTGGCGAGGGGTTTTCAGGGTTCGGATTCGGCGAGACCGGCCTTCGGGGTTTTGGATGATGCGCTTATTAGCCGGTCATGTCGAGGATGGCCATGTTGGAGATTAGCACGCCGACTAAAGGGGTGCCTGGTGGGGTCCATCGCAGCTGCTGGTGACCTCCTGCTGCAGACGAAGCGCGAAGCCGACGTGGCCGACGGCGGGCGAGCTCGGGAGGACGGCGGGGAGGCGGGATCCGACGACGGAGCCTGGCGGGGACGCGGGACGAAGGACGCGGCGAGGTGGTGGCGCGGAGCTCGACGGCGGGTCGTCGAGGTTCACTGCAGGCGGCGGCGACGGAATCCCTGCGGCGGCGCTGGCGTCCGCGGCGGAGGCGGCCAGAAGGGGCGAGGAGACGCGGGCCGGCGAAGTGGGTCGGGGCCGGGGACGACGCACGGGGGCGCGGCTCGGAGGCGGGGAGACCGGCGGCGGCGCGCTCGCGCCGGAGCCCGCAGACGGAGGCGGGGAAGAAGGTCCAGGCGGCGGGGTCGTCGAGCGGGCGCGGCCGGGCTCGGGGAGGACCTACGGCGAGCTTGGAGGAGGCTAGGGCGGGCGCGCGGAGCATGCATGCGGCGGCGGGGGGGGGGGAGGAAGCCGGGGAGCGGCGAGGGAGGAGGGAGCAGCGGGGCGGCTTGCGTCCGCGGGCGGCGCCAGCTCGCGGAGAGAGGGGGTAGAGCGGCCGCGGCCGGGCGGCGCTCGGCCGGAAGCGGCGGGGCAAGGCGGTTGCAGGGGGTCGTGGGGGGAGGCACGCGGGGGGGGGGATCGGCGAGGAAGGACGCAGGAGGGGGCGGAGAGGTACGGCGGCGCCCAGAGGGAGGCCAGCCGGCGGGGTGGTGGCTGCCGCGGCGGCGCGCCGGCGGCGGCGGGAGGCGGCAGCGCGCGCGCTGCGGAGGGACGCGAGAGAGAGCTGGGGAGGAAGAGAGAGGTGCGGGGCACGCGCGGGGTGGTGGGACCGTGTGGGGCCGGGGACAGGGCGCGGGCCAGGTGGGGGAGTGTGGCTGGCAAGCGGGGCCCACGGCTGGCGCGTGCTGGCGCGTGGCCAGCGCGTGGCCAGCGCGTGGCCAGCGCGGGTGGGGCCCAGCGGCAGAGACTAAGGCGATGCGGGGTGGGTGCTTGCGTGTGTGACTGTGTGCGTGGGGCCCAGGGCGGGACCGGGGACAGGGGGGTCGGCCTGGCAGCGTGCGCACATGTGTGCTCGTGTGTGCTGACTGAGGGATGAGAGAGAGGGGTGAGAGAGAGAGTGGGTGGGCCGGCTGATGTGGCAGATTCTGAGTGGGTGAGGGGTGAGGGAAGATGAGGTGGCGTGTGGGGATTGGGCAGGGTGAGGTGGAGGGGTAGGTTGGGTAGGATAGTTGGTGAGCTTAGGATTTAGAAGGGCAGGGTAGGTAGACCGTTTAGAAAAACTGGGGCGGTCGTTCGGGTCGGGTTGGCCCGTTCGACTGCCCCTACTAAAATTAATGTAATTTTTATTTGTTTTTAGTACACCGTTTGCAACCGATATTTGTCAAACAAAAACAATCCGGCGGCCCGGGGTTTTGCATTTGAAGTAAAGATAGGGCGTTTTAGAAAACAAAACGGGCTTTGCGAAATAGTTTTGGCAAACAACATGTGATGATGACGATGCAATGCACAAATTCAACGCGATTTTCTAGTAGTGGTTTTTGCGGGATGCCACAATTCGACACCACTAACAATGTATCTCGCCCTCGAGATCCGCCTCGTGGTACCGGAAGGAAGGTCGGCGATCTGCGTCTTCTCACTTCGTGTAGATCTTTGCGACACCACTAACAAGAGGTCGTTGATCCCGTTCGTCAACACTCCGGATAAACAACGGACGAAGTTAAAGGTAAGGCCACCTCTAACTTCCATGGAAGGAGTAAATTGCATCGATCCCCCATTCAATATACAAAGAAAATGATAAGAGTAGTGGTATGGTCGCGACTCCATCCCGCACTCAAAGCATTACTATGTACACGAATAGACAGATTATGCAACCAACCCTCAGGATTCAGATTGAAGATCTCGACAAGCGAGGTTCGGAAACAAAGGAGTGATACAGGCTCTGCATCGGATCTGGCGTAGATGATGTCGTCGCGTCGGAAACACCGGAAAGCACTAACAAGGAACCAAGAAGGTTAACCCCGCAGACGGATTCATCAGGCAGCTGGAACACCGGATGACAGAACACCGTTATCAGAAGAGGAAGCGAAATCCCTGAAGGTACGACGGAAACCCAACCACGAGAATTCCTGGACTCGAAGAAGAAGGAGAGAGCAGATTCAAAACACGTCGAGATAAGAGGAGAATAGCAGAGGGGTAAGGAGTAAAATCAGACCTAATCAGAACTATCCAACCGATTTTCAAAAATAGTTTTGACACTCTACTTCGGCTGTTAGCTAGGTTATCCTACAGGCTGGACTTGTGGGGTATCGCAACTGCTGAGCTCTGATACCACTCTGTAACACCCTCAAAATCGGACCTATGCAAGTTTGAGCAAAATTCGCCAAAACCCGCATAGAAACGATTCAAAGGTGCCCACCAGGCACTTTCGTGCGGGTGGAGAACGAAGTAATAACATTACACAACAGTCCTCGATGGGACCCACAGAACAGATTTATATAACAGCGACTCCAGGAGTCAAGAATACAGATATAATATACAAAGATCCAAATCACCTTGAAAACGATAGAGCGTCCAGCTACGGACAAGATGCAAATGGGGCTAAGAGCCCTGAAGAATAACCAATGGCGTCCATAACCCTGCCCAGGCCAAGCCGGAAGGGTAACCCTGCTAACGGCGTCGATCTCAAAACCTGCTCAACAAAAGGGGTGCCGACAAAGGGCAAAGCAGAAAAACAAAGAAGGAGCGTCAGTACTGAGGCCAGTACACGGCGAGGCTAGAATTCGGCGGTCCTCGCCTACATAGGTATGGTGGACTGAGCGGCAGCGGCAGCATGCACTAAACAACCTATAGAGACTCGATACAACTGGCGGTTATCAGAGAGGGGTGAGAAATACCTATTCGGATCCAACCTGAAGCTAACACCAAACAAACCCATCCTGGTGTTTCCCCCTCGAGACCAAACGAGGAAGTCAACCGAGGAACTCACACCGTTGGCAGTTTTACTTATTCAGTTATCGTTGCAGCAATTACTAGTCAGATTTAGATAATCATCCTGATAAAGTAAGCAGTGGGCACTTTTAGTTAACCATTCCGTTATAGTTGCAACACTTACTAATCAGTTACAGATAGCATGAGATAACCCAAAACCCAGCAGTTGTTGGTACTTTTATTCAGCCATTCCGTTGTAGTTGCAATACTTACTAGTCAGATACAATTGTCGCAAGCGACAAACCAAACAAGCAATTGTTGGCAGTTTTATTTAGCCATTCCATTGTAGTGGAGCTGATTACTAGTCATTATAAGTCAAATTTATAGCGATAAACTTTAGTTATGCTTGTCTATGATCGAGATACTGTGCTCCAAGTCGTCCATATCCGCGGACACGGCTTTCAGAAAGTTTTACCCGGCCGGGGTGCACCAATAGCAACACACACTCGATCAACCTCGGAAAAACCAAATCAAAACCCAACGAGGCCTTCACGACAAAGCAATCACAGGATTCAGAAATATTTCAGGGGGCCACCCCATTAAGCTACCCGCAACGAAGTAAGCTAGCTCCGAGACGGACTCAAGGTCTGGGTATACGGCTGTGAACGACTGGGAACCCCAAACGGGGCTTGTCGACACCACGGAATCGTGTCCCGATCCTAAACAGTACAGTGTGCAGTACCTCGCACAATCGTAAATAAAGCAGTATAACATGGCATAAGTACAGGATAGTAATAAAGCCCCAAACTAGTTCGTGGCCCCAAGAAATAAGACGGAATCAAGCTCTGGCTCAGGGGGGTCCCATATACCTCCCGGATGTGGATAGCGCGATAAATCAAGGAACAGGTATCAAGTACTCGGGGTCTTACGGGACACAAGTGGGCGTTCGGAAAACCAAATATTATCTATCACCCACCGATGCCTCTGCTTATCAATTTTAGTTGTTAAACAGAAATTAAAGTGACGATAAGTAAAACTAGAATCATCTCCAACATCAACATGCGGCAATACATCAGCAACTGTGGCATATGACGACAAACATCAGCACTTGAGCAAGCAACTACGACGCGCAAGTCCAACTATCTACCAAACAATAGGTAATAGGATGTGTCCGAGGCAATATAGGCTGCAAGGGATATCACGGGTACGAAAACTAAAGCATCGCAACACAGATAGCAATAGATCAACAGGAGGGAATAAAGACTATAAAAGTAAGATAGGTAGAAAGGGGGAGATGCTCGCCTGAAAACATTGTCGAAGGGTTCATCCGAAGATCGGGGCGAAGCTCACATCAACTCAACGGCCTTATCCGCGAAGAAGCAAAACACTAGAAGAAACACCGGATGCAATATTTAATACGACGGCAGAAGAGCGGCATGATGCATGAATGATGTATGACATGGCAAAGATGCGGTGCAATTAGGTCATATTAAGCGGAACCGGGGTCCCGACAATTAATTAAATGGTTCAAGTTGTTTAGAACCCCCGCAATTTAAATGTTGTTAAACAAGGCGAGATAAGATACCGGTTCGCTACACAAGTTTAAATGAGGCCAATATGAGACTAGATTTGCCCGCATATGGGCCCCATATTTAATTATTAGGTGAATCGGCATGAGGCCCCCAAACCACATGATAAGATGCATGCATGAACAATTATTATGCGACAAGTTGTATCTCCATTATAAAATAGGGTTTGCGGGAGAGGGTTCACACATTAGGGGTCTCGACGATCTTGGGGTTCCGGGGTTCGGGGTTCGACAGGGTCCAGGGTTCGGCGAGGTCGTTCTCGGACTCCGGGAACTAGGGTCTTCGGATCGGGGTGGTAGCTCTTGGCGCATCCGTGGCCTTCGGGTCATTTTGACGGTCATGGCGTTCAGGGGGAAGTTCTCGGTGTTTCGCGGCGAAGTGCTTGACGTAATGTGGTTTCATGTCGACGGTCTTGGTTTTCCGGGAGACGAGCTTGTCGTTTCGGAGATCTTGTCGGTTCGCGTTTCGGATTCCGTGAGACGGCCTTGTCGCTCGATGTCCCTGAGGAAGTCCTTGGGGTTCAGGATGGCGATCGTGTCGGTTCCTCGGTCTTGGTTGTCGGTGTCGGACTCGGTCTCGACTTTGAAGGTCTTGGCGACGGGTTTTCAGGGTTCGGATTCGGCGAGACCGGCCTTCGGGGTTTTGGACGATGCGCTTATTAGCCGGTCATGTCGAGGATGGCCATGTTGGAGATTAGCACGCCGACTAAAGGGGTGCCTGGTGGGGTCCATCGCAGCTGCTGGTGACCTCCTGCTGCAGACGAAGCGCGAAGCCGACGTGGCCGACGGCGGGCGAGCTCGGGAGGACGGCGGGGAGGCGGGATCCGACGACGGAGCCTGGCGGGGACGCGGGACGAAGGACGCGGCGAGGTGGTGGCGCGGAGCTCGACGGCGGGTCGTCGAGGTTCACTGCAGGCGGCGGCGGCGGAATCCCTGCGGCGGCGCTGGCGTCCGCGGCGGAGGCGGCCAGAAGGGGCGAGGAGACGCGGGCCGGCGAAGTGGGTCGGGGCCGGGGACGATGCACGGGGGCGCGACTCGGAGGCGGGGAGACCGGCGGCGGCGCGCTCGCGCCGGAGCCCGCAGACGAAGGCGGGGAAGAAGGTCCAGGCGGCGGGGTCGTCGAGCGGGCGCGGCCGGGCTCGGGGAGGACCTACGGCGAGCTTGGAGGAGGCTAGGGCGGGCGCGCGGAGGACGCATGCGGCGGCGGGGGGGGGGGAGGAAGCCGGGGAGCGGCGAGGGAGGAGGGAGCAGCGGGGCGGCTTGCGGCCGCGGGCGGCGCCAGCTCGCGGAGAGAGGGGGTAGAGCGGCCGCGGCCGGGCGGCGCTCGGCCGGAAGCGGCGGGGCAAGGCGGTTGCAGGGGGTCGTGGGGGGGAGGCACGCGGGGGGGCTCGGCGAGGAAGGACGCAGGAGGGGGCGGAGAGGTACGGCGGCGCCCAGAGGGAGGCCAGCCGGCGGGGTGGTGGCTGCCGCGGCGGCGCGCCGGCGGCGGCGGGAGGCGGCAGCGCGCGCGCTGCGGAGGGACGCGAGAGAGAGCTGGGGAGGAAGAGAGAGGTGCGGGGCACGCGCGGGGTGGTGGGACCGTGTGGGGCCGGGGACAGGGCGCGGGCCAGGTGGGGGAGTGTGGCTGGCAAGCGGGGCCCACGGCTGGCGCGTGCTGGCGCGTGGCCAGCGCGTGGCCAGCGCGTGGCCAGCGCGGGTGGGGCCCAGCGGCAGAGACTAAGGCGATGCGGGGTGGGTGCTTGCGTGTGTGACTGTGTGCGTGGGGCCCAGGGCGGGACCGGGGACAGGGGGGTCGGCCTGGCAGCGTGCGCGCATGTGTGCTCGTGTGTGCTGACTGAGGGATGAGAGAGAGGGGTGAGAGAGAGAGTGGGTGGGCCGGCTGATGTGGCAGATTCTGAGTGGGTGAGGGGTGAGGGAAGGTGAGGTGGCGTGTGGGGATTGGGCAGGGTGAGGTGGAGGGGTAGGTTGGGTAGGATAGTTGGTGAGCTTAGGATTTAGAAGGGCAGGGTAGGTAGACCGTTTAGAAAAACTGGGGCGGTCGTTCGGGTCGGGTTGGCCCGTTCGACTGCCCCTACTAAAATTAATGTAATTTTTATTTGTTTTTAGTACACCGTTTGCAACCGATATTTGTCAAACAAAAACAATCCGGCGGCCCGGGGTTTTGCATTTGAAGTAAAGATAGGGCGTTTTAGAAAACAAAACGGGCTTTGCGAAATAGTTTTGGCAAACAACATGTGATGATGACGATGCAATGCACAAATTCAACGCGATTTTCTAGTAGTGGTTTTTGCGGGATGCCACACCGTGCAGCCCACGGTCACTAAGTCTTTGTTCACAGATCGTAGCCAGTCATTGGCCACCATGGGATCAGTTGTCCCTGAAAACTTTGCTGGCCTCAATCGTAGAAATCTGGTGAGCATATCAAAACCCGGAGGGTTGTTGTTGTTGTTATTGGGGTTGTTGTTGTTGGGGTTGTTATTGTTGTTGTTATTCTGGTTTTGAATGAATGTCGTCATCATTTGCATAAGCTGTGTTTGCGCGTTCATCATTTGTTGCATTTCCGGGGTGATGTTGTTGGGGTTGGGGTTTGCGCGACGGGGAGGCATCCGTGGTTTGTTCAAATAGATAAGAATGAGATACCCATAGATGTTTTATGCACAATACATCACAAGCAAACACATAACATGCAACATAAGAATAAAAGTTCAACAACCTCATAATAAGTTCATGAAGTAAAACACACAAGTGGCAAGCCATCCACATGTCGTATGGTCCAATAACAAGTTCACAATAACAAGTACGAATATGAAAGATAAACGAGTAGTCAAGTCTAATCATCAGCATCAATCTCCTCCTCGATGAAGGTAAGACCCGCGTTCTCCATCGCGGTCTTGTTCTCCTCAATCGTAGTGGTCAAGGAATCGACCTTGGCCTTGAGAGCCCTCTTCTGGGAGCGAAGCCTCTCAATAACCATCTGCTGCTGCTCTAGCTCGAAATCCTTGGACTTCAGTTCCTTGGTCATGTCCCGGATTTTCTTGTTCCTATCCTGGACGCGTTTCTCCTGACTCTTGAACTTGCGGTCCTGGGCCTCGAACTTTGTCTCCATTTCCTTGATCATCTCATCCTGCTGCGCAAAAAGCTTGTCCTTCTCGCGAAGCTGCACCTGAAGCTCGTCATTTCCGAGCATGACGTTCGTCCTGTCCGTGTCTACGTGCCTGAGAAGAGTCTCTAAGACCTGGAGGTAGAGACGTATCGGCTCTGCCGTGTCCCTCGAGTCGTCCTCAAATTCGATGGACTCTCCATCAACATCACGTCTTCCGAAGACGTGAAAGTGGGTGCCCCTAACCTGTCGGGAGTGACGGCCTAACAATCGTCCTATCAGGTCCTGCATGACTACCTCCATGCCTCTCTCCCTGTCGTCGTGCATCAACTTGAATACGATGGCCTCCGTATTAGGCTTAGTCTGGCGTCCGGACTGGTTCACCTTGAAGCCCCAGAGGTCCTTCCTCTCGAACTTGGTGAGTGGGTACACCGTGATGGTGGGAAGAGGGAGATCGAGCAAAGTGGTAAGCTCAATGATACGGGGACCAAAACGAGTAACCTGGAACTCCTCAACAGTGCTGATGGCAATAGGCATATATTTATAAGAATGAAAAAGTTAGAACAACACAATTTAAGACAAATAAAGACATCATCACATACACATCCTTGGAATCACAAATCACACAAGTCATGCATACATGAGACCATTACATCAATCAAGGTCCATACTTATTTAAGGTATCATTTTTGGAAAATAAGGTGATAAGTGGTGGTCCAACTAACGAAGTGTCCTTACAATCCAATCTCACTGGATCTATTAGCAAACACAATGTTCCTAGAGGCAATCCACCAATCTTGTTCTCTTGACTCCATCACTAAGTCCATAACATCTCCCCTTAACTCTTGGTTGGTGGCTTCCAACTCTTGAGTAAGTTCCTTCTCTTTCTCTAAGTCTTTTTGGAGGTTGAGCATTCTGCACTTGACTCTAGCACTTAGTTCTTTGATAGTCCTCCAAGCTGCATCTCTGGCTGATTCAAAGAATGTGGTGTGCATTGTAGTGTTGGTGTACATGCAGAATCCCCTTTCTTTGTGGTTGTCTTCCTTGTTTTTGTACAAGTGAAGTTGCACCCACCAATACTCCACTCCTTCATCCATCACTGGAAAGCCCTTGTACACATCTGCACCATGTGCTTCCATTGCCACCATGAGGTCCTTGAGAATATTGGGAAACTCAGTTTCACACTCCAAGGTCATGGTCATGAGTGGTCCTTTCTTCACAGCTTCGTTGATGGAGTTCATCTACAAAGGGAGTTGAGAATGAAAAGATTAGAAAAGTTTTACGAGAAGAATAGACAAGTGTAGAAGTAGTTGAAAACTTTTCCTTAGTGGTTTTCCAATCCTAGGGTCATAATCCTACAGGCAACACAGTGCTCTGATACCATCTGTTAGACCCCTCCTTTATAAAGGAAAGGATCCCTGTGATTGCAATGCTAGTCCCTGGATCAATGCTAGCATCCATAGTTTAAGATGAAGTACACAGATACAAAGGTCGTTTATTACATTCATTCCAGAGATAAAACATAGTCTTTTACAACTCAGGGCCATAGGCCTAATACAAGAGTTTAAGGAATAAGTAAATAAACACAAGTCTCCATATTCATGTGCCACAGGCAAGCATGTTGAGTGTAGACTCATGACTCCTATTCATCATCGGAGTAACCTGCAACATCACAAGTTACAGCCACAGAGGGTCAATACTTTGGAATAGTATTGGCAAGTGATACCTTAGTATATTTTAAGTGGACTATATTACTATATGCATTTTGGCTAAGTGTAGCTTGGCTTGCTTTGCTTGAAAATAAGTTTTTCCTATTAGTTGAAATCACTAAGTTTTTCTATGTCAAAACATTCCCAAGGAACCACCAATAGACATTGGGGTCCTTCACCTTTGTTCACCCACAAATTTTTACTTAGAAGTTGGAGTGATGAGATTCTTGTAGCTTCCATGTCTTGATGCTCAAATTGTCCATTGCCTTGAACTAGGCTAAGTACTTTGGTTTTTTTCCATCTGCAGAGGTTGTGCACTTTCCCCACCAGACTTGGTTTCCCAAGACAGGACCTTTCAGAAGCCTTTCCTTAGTCAAATGGACGCGCTCCAACCTATCAACCCAACTACCACCAACTGTCCAAATGACTAAGTTCTAGCAACCTATATGATCAAGGCAGAGCCCATATTGCCAAGTGGTTGCACTGTAAGCTTTCTCAACACTTGGCCTCCAAATCCCTTTGTGCCTGGGTGGCATACCACAAGTGAGATACACAACCCAAGTCCATGGCCTTGTGTAACCACTCAACATAACCCAATCCTTCCATTCCACCCAGGAGGTTCATTTGACTTAGTTGTTTTATTAGAAAAGCATAAGTCTCATGACTTAGAATATTTTCATCATAGTATGTATAGATTTTTACCAACCCTTGTTTGCTAAATATCTAGGCTAAGCATGGTAAGATAACTTAACTTAGGAAAATTCCCTAGCAATTCTACCATTCTATACTACTTAGGTTTTCCCAACTTAGCATTAGTCAAAAATTAGCATGCAAAACTTTAGCAAAATATCTAATGCTTGTACAAAACATAGGATATAAATATTCATGAAAATATCACTTGCCTTGGTAGTGGGGAGAGCTGCACTCTTCACAATCACAATCACTAGCAAAATCTACACAAAATTATAGCATATAATTACACACAATTATATACAATCAAAAATAATATGAATGCATGTATGCAAGAATTTACCAAGTTGTGATTTTGAAAATTCTACCAAGCATGTGCATGATACTGAAACACAACAGGACACAAAATTTGCCAAAACAAACTTGTTTGACACTAAAACCACTACCACAATAAATCTATACTCAAAATAGCTTTAAACATGATTCCACAAATAAAGTCATTTTAATGGTTACTATTTGTTAAACACCTTGCATAATCAGAAAGGTCTTGAATCACTGAATCCAACGGTATAAAGTTTGTAAAATTCTAACGTGGCATTCAAAAGTTATAGCAGTTTGAAGTTTGGATCTAAATCAGGTTTAAATTCTGTTTTTGAATTCATCCTAGCCACGCATCGCAACCTCACTGGCGCGTACCGGTTCGCGCGGATCGAGCTCTGCGGACCGCACGATCTAAATGAGATCTGGCGGCTCAGACACACGCGTACCCCTTCGTCCTACTTCTATTCTACGCCACAGGATCTAGATCCAACGCTCCCAAACATCCTGACCACACTCTGGCGACGCTAGCGGCGCTGACCGGCGGCGGTGAGTCAGACTACGGTGGCGCCGGCGTTCTAGATCGTCCCAGGAAGCAGGGAGGTGCTTACCAGATCCGCAAGGTCGTGCTGAAGCTTAACGTGGTACTGGTTTGCGGAGGGGCGCTCGAAGACGGACTCTGGATCTCGTCGGAGTTGCGTCTGGCGTCGGGTGGATGTTGCCGGAGTCGTTGCCGAGGCTCCGCGTCTCCCTAACACGAACCAGGGGGTTTAGGAGGTGCGCAAGACAGTTGCGAACACGCTCGTGTGAAGGAAAAGGCAAGGGGTGCACGGGACTTACTGAGATTGGTCGCCGGAGTTGGGGTGGTCGTCAGGTGCTTACGGTGTCAAGCGAATACGGCGACCTGGGGCAATACAGGATGAGCTAGTGGGGTCAGGAGGTGCGCCAGGAGATTACAAAGTGGCTCGAACAATCCAGAGGGGAAGGGGCGCATGGGGCTCACCTGAATCGATCGCCGGAGTGAGCTCTGTCTGCGGCGGTTTTGAGCGAGTCGTGGGCAGCCTGGTGGCGTGAATGCAGAATTGGCTGGGGGGAAATGACTGCGGGGAGGTGCGGATCTTATAGCCGGAGTTTCGACAGGAAACGCTCGTCGCATCAATGCAATTTACGCCCGCGGATTCAGTGCTGCAACGGCCAGCGGCGGAGGTCACGCGCGGAATCAGAGGAAGACGATGACGACGTGGACCGGGCCCGTTCGTCAGTGAAAGGTGCGAGGTGGAGGTGGGGTATGGTCGTCAGTGACTGAACGCGTGCTCTCGCGCGTGAGAGAAGAAAAGAAACTCCCCGGGTGGCTTGTTGGGCTGGGTTCGTTGCTGGGCCAGATATCTGGCGCGTGGCCTTTTTTTCCTTTGTTTAGTTATTTTTCTTTTCTAATTCGATTTTCTGATTAGGTTTTCAAATGGTTTCATAAACAATTTGAATTCAAATTTTCCCGAGGTTTTGTAGGGGTGGTCTCAGAAATAGGTCAAAACTCATGGGGCTACCTTGCAAGGGCTTGGTCCAACTTGGATTTCAAACAACAGAGGCTTTGCATCTGTTTTTGAAAATGCTTGGAAAAGGGATTTTGAATTTCTTTCTAAATTGAAACTTCGGTTAACCCTTCTCTCCTAAACTTTTCCAACAATGGGGAAAGCAAACAAGTTCCTAAACCTTCAAGTTTCAAATGGTGTTGGTCTTTTGAATTAAATCTGTCCACATAAAATCATAACATCAAAAGCTTATGTTTTTCTGAAATGATTTTTAGAAAATCCCTAAATGATGATGAATGCAAGGATGATATGAATGAGTTTTGGAATATGAATTTAGGGATGTTACAGTCACCTAACGCATTCTCAAGGACATAGTCCTTTTGACCGCCAGAGAGAATGATTCTCAGATTGCGGAACCAGTTGGTGAAGTTAGACCCATTGTTTTTAAGCTTTTCCTTCTCAGCAAAAACGTTGAAGTTGAAGTTGGACTTAGCCATTTGATCTACAATGTTTGCAAGTACAAATTAGACTATGTTCATGATAACTAGTTCAACTTTTAATCAAATTACTAGATGAACTCCCACTAAATTCAACATCCCTCATGTTGTTTAGTGAACACGATCCAAATTCACCACACCTAATCCGATCTTCACGAGAAGAGATGTGGCTTCAATGGTGGACAACGAAGTGTCGATCATATCATTCATATGACTCATGCTTAACCTTTCGGTTCATGTGTTCCGAGGCCATGTCTGTACATGCTAGGCTCGTCAAGTTAGACCCAAGTATTTCCGCGTGTGCAAAACTGGCTTGCACCCGTTGTATGTGAACGTAGAGTCTATAGCACCCGATCATCACGTGATGCTTGGACACGACGAACTTTCGCAACGGTGCATACTTGGGGAGAACACGGTTTTATCTTGATCTTTAAGTGAGGAATCATCTTATAATGCTACCGTCGCGATCTAAGCATAATAAGATACATAAAAGGATAAACATCACATGCATATAACTTTATGTGACATGGTATAGCCAATCTTCGCGCAATGATATCCATCTTGTGCGTGCCGGCATGATCTCCATCACTCCACCATGATTGCCTCCACCACGAATAGCAACTACAACTATTGCTAACTACTTAGCGATAAAGTGAAACTATTACATGGCGTATAAGAAGTTAACACACAGGTCATACACAATTATAAAGACAACCATATGGCTCCTGCCGGTTGTGTACTCATCGACATGCAAGTCGTGAAACATTACAAAACATGATCATCGCATACAATATACACATCACATCTTGGGCCATACCATATCACAGAAAACACTCCCTGCAAAAACAAGTTAGACGCCTCTACTTTGTTGTTGCATGTTTTACGTGGCTTATGGGAGTAGCAAGCTAAGAACGATTCTTACCTATGTAAAGCCACAATGGTGATATTATGGTTGCCAAACTCCGGTGTAAATCCCATGACAACTGTAGTGAGAGAAACTGGCATCCACCAGCCGCATGTGTGGAACAAGCCACACGTCAAGTGCGGAGCCGGTCTCGCGAACGACGTTGCATAAGGTTGGCCTGGACCGCTTCAATCTCACTATCCCGCGTCATAAGAAGAACACAAACAAGAGGCTTGCAACAGAAAACATCAACGCCCGCAACAACTATGTTGCGTTCTACTCGTGAAACACATCTACGCATAGATCTAGCTCTGATACCACTGAAGGGTTTCGCAGCATAGTAAATCAAAAAATTTCTACGGATGCGAACGGGAAAGCCAAGATCTAATCTAGGAGATGCAAACAACGAGAGAGATTAGATAAGATCTTCATACCCTTGAAGATTCGCACAGCGGAACGTTCGTCGGAACGTGGGTGATGTAGTCGTACTCGCTTCTCCTCCTCGCGATCCGCTCCGATCTAACACCGCAAGTGGCGATGCCTCTGAGAGATGCACACGTGCGGCACCTCGACATCTCCTCCTTCCTCGATCCAGCAAGTATGCTGGAGAGACGGATTGGATCTACAACCCGACGGCGCGGTGCAAGTGGTGGAGAGTTTCTGCAGCAGGGCTTCGCCTACACGCAGTCGGGAGGGAGAGAGAGAGAGGAGGGCAGCAAGGCGTCTAGGCTTGAGGGGAAGGTGTGTGTGTGTGGGGGGGGGGTGCGCCCCCAGCCCTCTTTATATAGAGGGGTGGGCGGCAACCCTAGCCCCTCCCCCAAGCCTAGGCCGACGGGCAAGGAGGGAAGAGTGGGGGGCAAGTTCCCCCCTCCTTCTAGAAGCTCCAATTAGGGTTTCCCCTTGTTTGGACGGCTGGGCCCTATGGGGACTTGTGCCCCTGGCCCAATGTGGCCAGGGCACTCCCTCATAGGCCCATGCCCCCTCCCGGCAGGTGGGGCCACGTTGGTCCCCCTCCGGAAGGTTCTAGAAGCTTCCGGTACAATACCGATTAACCCGAAACAATTCCGAACTCCAAAAATTGCATTGCCTTATATGAATCTTATTCTCCGGACCATTCCGGAACCTCTCTTGATGTCCCGGATCCCATCCGAGACTCCGAACAAAAACTCATAAACCAATTATCCAATCTATCCTAGTGTCGAGACACGTTAAGTGTGTGACCCTTCGGGTTCGAGAATATGTAGACATGATCTTCTATCAATAATCAACAGCGGGGTCTGGAAACCCATATTGACTCCCACACATTCATCGATGATCATATCGGATGAACCACGATGCCAGGATTCAATCAATACCATATATATATATTCCCTTCGTCTCGCGATATTTTACTTGCCCGAGATTTGATCGTCGGTACCGTCATACCTAGTTCAATCTCGTTCATAGCAAGTACTTTACTCGTTCCGTAATCCGATATCACTTTGTGATTAACTCCTTAACCACATGCTTGCAAGCGGTGTTGATATCGATTACCGAGTGGGCCCGAAGTATATCTCTCCGACTTGGGAGGGACAAATCCCATCTCGATACATACAACCAACAGGTACTTTCCGATCACCTGAGAGACACCTTTATGATCACCCTCTCATAGGATGACGTTTGATGACCTCAAAGCTTTCTTCCGATGCCAAGGAGTAGTATTATCTCATGGTCTAAGGAATACAATATTTGACATAAGAAAAGCTTCGCAAAGATGAACACGATGACACGATCTAATTGCTCCGCTTAGTTTGGGTCTGTCCATCATATCATTCTCCCAATGATATGATCTCATTATTAATCGACAACTCATGTCTATGGTTAGGAAACCTTAACCATCATTAATCAATGAGCTAGTACTTAGAGGCATACTAGGGACACGGTGTTGTTCACAAACCACACAAGTATTAAAGTTTCCGCTTAATACAATTCTAGCATGGAATATAAACTTTATCATGAACAAGAATTATAATAATAACATCTTTATTATTGCCTCTAGGGCATAATTCCAACAAACCATAGATAACCAAACTGCTTGGTCTCGTCTATGTATCACGCTCCTCTTCTGCACTCAACTCGAGGGACAAGAAGCTATGGGGAGAGATGATACCCGGTGATGAAGGCGGTGGTGGGGACGACACCGTCGGTGCTGGCAGTGGAGGTGAAGCGTCAGCGACGAGGGAGATCGAGTTCGAGGACCACATCTCGTTCACAACCCTACTCGAGCGTCGCCCCTTGCTCTTGGCGGCAACATAGACGGAAGCAGAGACGAAGGCACGACCGCGTCGAGGGTTCATGAGGATATTTTCTCGTTCAATGGGTTATTTACCTTCTCAATTTGTGATTCTTTTGGGAATTATACTCTCTTTTCTAAGGCGGAGGAAGAAATGCAAGAGGGAGAGCAATGAAGCATTTTGTCCTTGAATTTGTATGAAATGCAAGACCAAATATTTTGTACGTGCCGGAACACTTTAATTGGAACTTGTAATGCGTCGTGATTGATTTGAAACTTACTGACTACCATAAGACACTAATTTTGGAGTTTCTAAGGTGTCACGTGTCACTTAATTTAAGATATACAACCTGCTATATTAATGCTCAAATATTTTATACAACACGGATTTACTAAGGTGAAGCTGTGCATAGGCTAGACACCATTGGATACAAGGAAGCACGTGATTTATTGCTCCCAGATTGCGAGATTACAAGGAAATAAAATAGTAATGGTGTTAGTCGGCTCGTCTGTAACATCCCAGCATTTAGGAACCAACGAAGGGTAGATTTAGAAATTTGAAATGTTGCATGCATTCATCTATGAAAATATGGGTAAATTTTTCGCCAAATAAAAATCCAAAGTGATCAAGGTTTCTTTAATACTTTGAGATTAGGTTTAGTCTTAAAGGATGATTGCTATAGACTTTGATATGATCTTTGAGGATTTATGTGTTTTGGAAATGAATTTGAATTTTAAACATGAGTGATTGAATTATAATTCAAATGATTTATGAATAAGGTTTGAATCTTGATTTAATTAAGAGTTAATCAATATAACTCAAACTTTATCTAAAAAAAACAATTAAGAATATGAGTATCTATTTCATATTTTCATTTAATAAATAAGTTACAAAAATGTAACTTATTGAAATTATCCACAACCTTCACAATAACAAATAAATAAAGAATAAGACTATTTATTTATTGATAATAATATAATCTTTATTACAAAATAATAAAATGAAAATTACAAAAGAATAAAGAATATTACATTAACTATTCTATAAAGAAAACCTAAACTAAAATCTTCATCTACAAATCTGTACCTGCAAAATAAACACTGATAAAAAATAAAGAAGGTTAGGGTTAGTATTGTTTTACTCTCAGACTTGTTAGTGAAGTGCACTGATCAAGATTCATCACTGAGTAATTTATAAAAGGGGCAAGTTTCACCAATATGAAATAATCTATCTTTCATAAATTTTAAGCCAAAAAGTGAAATGACAGCCAGGAGGGGAAAGTTTCACCAGCCAGGTAAAAGTAATCAGATCAAAGTAACTCTCAGGTCCCTGAGCATATCCACAAGGTGCAGCAAGCACACAGGCAGCACACACACCTAAATACATGGTGTGTGCTGTTAGCACAACAACAACAGGTCATACAAACAAAACTGCTCAGTACAGCCGTGGGAAGCACCCCAACACCATTTCTTGTTCATACACATCAAGCTCAGCAGCCAGCAGCTAAACTAAGCACAACAACCAGCAGCCAAACCAAACCACCAAAGATCAACCAGACATCACCAGTGTTGGAGATATGCCCTAGAGGCAATAATAAAAGTAGTTATTATTATATCTTTGTGTTTATGATAAATGTTTACATTCATGCTATAACAGTATTGACCAGAAACATTAATACTTGTGTGATTTGTAAACTAAATTCGAGTCCCTGGCAAAGCCTCTTTATAATACTAGCTTGTTGATTAATAGATGATCATAGTTTCTTGATCATGAACATTTGAGATGTTGTTAATAACAAGGTCATATCATTAGGAGAATGGTATGATGGACATACTCCTATAGATAAGCGTAGCATAAAGATTAAGTCATTTTAATAGTTCAATTGCTATAAGCTTTCTGATACATAGTAACCTAATTCCTTCGACCATGTTATCATGCTAATCACCATCACCGGAAGGATGCTTTGATGACATCAAACACCACACCGTAACTGGGTGGCTATAAAGGTGGCATTGAGTGTTCGAAAAATATGGGTTGAGGCACATGGATCAAGAGTGGGATTTGTCCATCCATATGACAGATAGATATACTCTGGCCCCTCTCGGTGGAATGTCATCCAATTGGCTTGCAAGCATGTGACTGGATTACAAGGGATCACATACCACGGGAACGAGAAAAGAGTACTTATCAGTAACGAGGTTGAACTAGGTATGCAGAGATACCGACGATCAAAACCTCGGATAAGTAAACTATCGTGAGACAAAGGGAAATTGCTATCGTATGTAAGTGGTTCATTCGATCGCAAAGTAATCGTAGAAATATGTGGGAGCCATATGAATTTCCAGATTCCTCTATTGGTTATTGATCGGAGAAGTGTCTCGGTCATGTCCGCATAATTCACGAACCGTAGGGAGACACACTTAAGGATTCGATGTTGTTGAGTAGTTATGGAATGATGAGTAAGAGACCGAATGTTGTTCGGAGCCTTGTATAGGATCCGGGATATCATGAGGAGATCCGGAATGGTCCGGAGAATAAGATTCATATAAGGAAAGTCCTGTTTCGGAGTTGGGGAATAATTCCGGTGTTTTCACCAGGAATGTTCTAGAAGGGTCCGGAAGGTCCGGCACTCCGGAGGGGAAGGGTACATGTATGTGTCATGACAACGTGGAATGGTTTCATAATGTACTAGGTTACTTGTCTGGAAAAAATAAAGGGAGAAATCAAATCCTAGTTTGAAAGTCAAACGCCAATTTGAAAAAGTCAAACGACAAGTTTGCTTGGTGGAGGGAGAGTAGGAAACCTACTTGGGGAGGAAGTCTCCTCCCTCCACCCGCCGGCCAAGGAGGCCGACTTGGGGGAGGACTCCCTCCTCCCAAGCCGCACCCTCCCACCTATATAAGGAGGGGCAGGGCTGCCCCTCTCCCTCACACCTCTCACACCCCAAACCCTAACCCGAAGCCACCGACGCCACCACCCCTGCTGCTGCCGCCGCCTAGGCACCACCAACTCGCCGAGTTGGGGTGATCCCAAAACCTAGCCGCCGGCTAAACTCTCCCCTTGGTGCCTTCTAAACCCTAGATCGCCAAGGCCTCTCTCATAGTCCACCATACTCGCTCCGGCTTAAGGCGAAGCCCTACGAGATCTCCCCTCTACTTCCAGTACCACGCCGTCGTGCTGCCGAAATCGCGAGGAGAGTGCTACAACCTCCACTGCCTGCTGGAACAAGGGAGAGTAAGGTCTTCATCGAGTACCAAACGTGTGACCGACTATGGAAGCGCTGCCGGAACGCAGCGCCGGAAGGATCGTCTACGCGATCTTGAGATCGGCAAGAGTACGACTACATCACCCACGAGAATCTGCTCTCGTTAACCGCTTTGGAATCTTTGAGGGTGAGTTCCTCTATTAACTCGTTGCTACAATCTAGTAGATAGATCTTGGCTTGTTTCTTTGCATGCGGTAGAATTTTTTTGTTTTCCATGCTACGAACCCCAACAGTGGTATCAGAGCCGTGTCTATATGTAGATCTGTTGCACGAGTAGAACACAATGGTCATTGTGGGCGGTGGTGCTTTTATTATCAGTTGCCTTTTGTGTACTTTGCATCTTGCGGTATGATGGGATGAAGCGTCTTGGGCTAACCTTACATGACATCGTTCATGAGACTTGCTCCACGCTCAACATGCAACTTGTATTGCAGAAGTGGCTTTGCGGGTGCCTGTCTCTCCCATCATAGTATAGATCCAATTTACAACGGGCACTTGATAGTTCAAGCATCAACACTGTGGTTCTTGTTCGTAAGTTAGAGCGACACTTATTGAAAGCCCCAAACCACGTAAAATATGCAAAGAAAATTAGAGGCGTCTAACTTTGTTTTGCAGGGGTGTGCTGTGATGTGATATGGCCATGATTGTGATTATATTTGATGTATGCAATGTTCCTTATTGTAAGTTGGAAACCGGCAGGAGCCATATGGTTGTCTTTAAATTTCGTTAAGACCCGCGTGTCTATTCAAAGTAGTTGTAATAGTTGAAGCTGGTGGACGACAACCATGAAACGGCGCCATTGACCTTGACGCTATACCGGTGATGATGGAGATCATGTTCGTGCTTGAAGATGGAGATCGGAAGCACAAGAAGAAATGCCATATCATATCATATCACATATTATGAATTGCATGTGATGTTAATCCTTTATGCATCTTGTATTGCTTAGTTAACGACGGTAGCATTATAAGATGATCCCTCAAGCACACAAATTTCAAGTTTTAAAGTGTTCATCCTTAGTAAGCACCGTTGCTAAAGCTCGTTGTTTCGAAGCACCACGTGATGATCGGGTGTGTTAGATTCTGCGGGTGTATACAACATGAGCAAGCCAGATTTGCTCATGCGGAAGCTAAGGTTTGATCTTGACGAGCCTAGCATGTACAGACATGGTCTCGGAACACAGATCACCAAAAGGTAAAGTATGAGTCATTTAGTAGATATGATGAACATGTTGATTGTTCGCCATTGAAGCTACATCAACTCTCGTGATGATCGGTTTTGATGTGGTGGATTTGGTTCGTGTGGTCACTAAAACAATGTGAGGGATATTGTTTTGAGTGGGAGTTCACCTAGATTATTAACTATTAATTTTGTCATAAACTTAGTCTAAACTATTGCAAATATGTTGTAGATCAATGGCGGCCCCTACCATCAATTTTAATGCGTTCCTAGAGAAAGAAAAGTTGAAAAACAATGGAAGCAACTTCGCGGATTGGTTCCGCAATTTGAGGATTGTCCTCAATACTGGTAATTTGACCTATGTGCTGGATGCACCGCTGGGTGAACCACCTGCAGCTACTTCTACCGATGAAGTAAAGAATGTTTACCTCACTCGGAAGAATCAGTACTCCACAGTTCAGTGTGCTATCTTGTTTGGTTTGGAATCGGAGCTTCAGAAAAGGTTTGAGAACCAAGACCCACATGATATTGTCCGTGAACTCAAAATGATATTTGAGGCTCACGCGGCAGTTGAGAGTTATGAGGCTTCTGAAAAGTTCTTTAACTGCAAGATAGAAGAGGGCGGCTCCGTCAGTGAGCATGTGCTTAAGATGTCTGGACACACAAACAAACTACAAAGTTTGGGTATAGTGATTCCTAATGCTTTGGGGATTTACCGCGTCCTCCAATCACTACCACCAAGTTACAATAACTTTGTGATGAACTACAATATGCAAAACATGAACAAGACGTTGCCAGAACTCTTCTCCATGTTGAAATCTGCAAAAGTGGAGATCAAGAAAAAGCATCAAGTGTTGTTGGTCAATAAGACCACCAAATTAAAGAAAGGCAAGTCTAAGCAAAAGGTAAACTTCAAGAAGGATGGTAAGAAAGTTGCCGCACCGACGAAGAAGACCAAGGCTGGGCCTAAGCCTAATACTGAGTGCTTTTACTGCAAGGGAGAAGGTCACTGGAAGCGGAATTGCCCAAAGTACTTGGCGGATTTGAAGAACGGCAACATCAAGAAGAAAGGTATATCCGATATACATGTTATTTATGTGTATCTCACTAGTACTCGTAGTAGTGCCTGGGTATTTGATACTTGTTCGGTTGCTCATATTTGTAACTCGAAACAGGTGCTGCAGAATAAACGGAAGCTAGCGAAGAACAAGGTGACGATGCGCGTTGGAAATGGATCAAAGGTTGATGTGATCGCGGTCGGCACGCTACCTCTTCATCTACTATCGGGATTAGTTTTATCTTAAATAATTGTTATTTGGTGCCTGTGTTAAGCATGAACATTATATCTGGATCATGTTTGTTGCGAGACGGTTACTTGTTTAAGTCCGAGAATAATGGTTGTTCGATTTATATGAGTAATTTGTTTTATGCACATGCACCTTTGATAGATGGTCTATTCTTATTGAATCTCGATCGTGGAAATACACATATTAATAACATTGAAGCTAAACGTTTGAAATTGAGCGATAACTCGACCTATATGTGGCACTGTCGTCTTGGTCATATTGGAGTGAAGCATATGAAGAAACTCCATTCCGATGGACTTCTTGAATCACTTGATTTCGAATCACTTGAAAGATGCGAAGCATGTCTGATGGGTAAAATGACTAAGACTCCATTTTTCTAGGATGATGGAGCGAGCTACGGACTTATTGGAAATCATACATACCGATGTGTGTGGCCCAATGAGTGTAGCATCACGCGGTGGTTATCGTTATGTTCTTACCTTCACGGATGACTTGAGTAGATATGGGTATATCTATTTCATGAAACATAAGTCCGAAACTTTCGAGAAGTTTAAGGAATTTCAAAGTGAGGTAGAGAATCAACGTAACAAGAAGATTAAATTTCTACGTTCTGATCGTGGAGGTGAATATCTAAGTTACGACTTTGGCGAGCATTTAAAGAAATGCGGAATACTTTCACAATTGACACCGCCGGGAACACCACAACGTAATGGTGTGTCCGAACGTCGTAATCGATCTCTCTTAGATATGGTTCGTTCTACGATGTCACTTACAGATTTAACACTATCGTTTTGGGGTTATGCATTAGAAACAACCACATTCACTTTAAATAGGGCACCATCTAAATCCGTTGAAACGACACCGTATGAATTATGGTTTGGGAAGAAACCTAAATTGTCGTTCCTTAAAGTTTGGGGTTCCGAAGCTTATGTAAAGAAGTTACAGCCGGACAAGCTTGAACCCAAAGCGTAAAAATGCGTCTTCATAGGATA
Organism: Avena atlantica; assembly: GCA_910589765.1. Lineage (NCBI taxonomy): Eukaryota > Viridiplantae > Streptophyta > Magnoliopsida > Poales > Poaceae > Avena > Avena atlantica. The sequence goes on from OU342736.1 coordinate 371,241,001, forward strand.
CCCGATGGAAACTATTGGGTATACCTTCTATCATAGATCCGAAGGAAAAATCTTCGTTGCTAAGAATGGATCCTTTCTAGAGAAAGAATTTCTCTCGAAAGAAGTGACTGGAAGGAAAGTAGAACTCGACGAGGTTGTTGAACCTTCTCTCGAACTTGCGAGTAGCGCAACACCGGAAGTAGTTCCTGTGGCGCCTACACCAATAAGAGAGGAAGCTAATGATGATGATCATGAAACTTCGGTTGAAGTTGCTACAGAACCTCGCAGGTCAACAAGAACTCGTACCACTCCTGATTGGTATGATCCCGTTATGAGTGTCATGTTGGTGGACAACACCGATGACCCTGTGACATATGAGGAAGCGATGATGATCCCATATTCCAATAAATGGCAAGATGCCATGAAATCCGAGATTGTATCCATGTACGAAAACCAAGTATGGACTTTGGTGGACTTACCGGATGGCCGGAAGGCTGTCGAGAACAAATGGATTTTCAAGAAGAAAACAGATGCTGATGGTAATGTTATTGTCTATAAAGCTCGACTTGTCGCAAAAGGGTTTCGACAAATTCAAGGAGTTGACTACGATGAGACTTTCTCACCAGTAGCAAAGCTAAAGTCTATGAGGATTATGTTAGCAATCGCTGCATATTACGATTATGAGATATGGCAGATGGATGTCAAAACGGCGTTCCTCAATGGAGACATTGATGAAGAGTTGTATATGATGCAACCCAAAGGTTTTGTCGATCCTAAAGATGCTAACAAGGTATGCAAACTTCAACATTCCATATATGGATTGAAGCAAGCATCCCGAAGTTGGAATCAACGTTTTGATAAGGTAATCAAAAGTTTTGGTTTTATACAAACTTATGGAGAAGCTTGTATTTACAAGAAAGTGAGTGGGAGCTCTGTAGCATTCTTAATACTATATGTAGATGACATATTGTTGATTGGGAATGATGTAGACCTTCTTAATAGTGTCAAAGAATATTTGAATAATAGTTTTTCAATGAAAGATCTTGGCGATGCAGCTTACATATTAGGCATAAAATTTATAGAGATAGATCGAGACGCCTAATATCATTGTCACAAAGTACATATTTGGACAAAGTTCTAAAGAGGTTTGGAATGGAAGATAGCAAGAAAGGGTTCTTGCCCATGTTGCCCAATACGACCTTGAGTAAAACTCAAAGTCCAGCTACGACAGAAGATTGAGAAAGGATGAGTAAGACTCCCTGTGCCTCAGCCATAGGATCTCTAATGTATGCCATGCTATGTACAAGACCCAACATTGCATATGTTGTTAGTTTGACTAGCAGATATCAAAGTGATCCAGGAGTGAATCATTGGACAACGGTCAAAAACATCCTTAAGTACTTGAGAAGAACTAAGGATATGGTTCTTTCTTATGGAGGTGATGAACAACTCGTTGTTAATGGTTACACCGATGCTAGTTGGAACACCGATCCGGATGATTCTAAATCTCAATCTGGATACGTATTTACTTTGAATGGTGCAGCAGTTAGCTGGAGGAGTGCAAAGCAATGCGTTGTGGCGAGATCTTCAACTGAATTGGAATACATAGCTGCTTCGGAGGCTTCGCAAGAAGCGATATGGATGAAGGAGTTCATTACAGAGCTCGGCGTGGTTCCAAGTGCGCTGGACCCAATGTCTATCTAATGTGATAACATGGGCGCCATAGCCAATGCGCAAGAACCAAGGTCACACAAGAAGCTGAAGCACATCAAGCTATATTTTCACGCTATTCGAGAACATGTCCAAGATGGTGACATAAAGATTTGAAAAGTACAAACAGATCTAAATGTGGCGGATCCATTGACTAAACCTCTCCCGAGGGCAAAACATGACCAACACCAAACTGCCATGGGTGTTCGGTATATAACCATGTAATCTAGATTAGTTGACTCTAGTGCAAGTGGGAGACTGTTGGAGACATCCCCTAGAGGAAATAATAAAAGTAGTTATTATTATATCTTTGTGTTTATGATAAATGTTTACATTCATGCTATAACAGTATTGACCAGAAATATTAATACTTGTGTGATTAATAGATGATCATAGTTTCTTGATCATGAACATTTGAGATGTTGTTAATAACAAGGTCATATCATTAGGAGAATGGTATGATGGATATACTCCTATAGATAAGCGTAGCATAAAGATCAAGTCATTTTAATAGTTCAATTGCTATAAGCTTTCTGATACATAGTAACCTAATTCCTTCGACCATGAGATCATGCTAATCACCATCACCATAAGGATGCTTTGATGACATCAAACACCACACCATAACTGGGTGGCTATAAAGGTGGCATTGAGTGTTCGGAAAGTATGGGTTGAGGCACATGGATCAAGAGTGGGATTTGTCCATCCATATGACGGATAGATATACTCTGGGCCCTCTGGGTGGAATGTCATCCAATTGGCTTGCAAGCATGTGACTGGATCACAAGGGATCACATACCACGGGAACAAGAAAAGAGTACTTATCAGTAACGAGGTTGAACTAGGTATGCAGAGATACCGACGATCAAAACCTCGGATAAGTAAACTATCGTGAGACAAAGGGAAATTGCTATCGTATGTAAGTGGTTCATTCGATCGCAAAGTAATCATAGAAATATGTGGGAGCCATATGAATTTCAAGATTCCTCTATTGGTTATTGATCGGAGAAGTGTCTCGGTCATGTCCGCATAATTCATGAACCGTAGGGAGACACACTTAAGGATTGAAGTTGTTGAGTAGTTATGGAATGATGAGTAAGAGACCGAATGTTGTTCGGAGCCTCGGATAGGATCCGGGATATCACGAGGAGATCCGGAATGGTCCGGAAAATAAGATTCATATAAGGAAAGTCCTGTTTCGGAGTTGGGGAATGATTCCGGTGTTTTCAGCCGGAATGTTCTAGAAGGGTCCGGAAGGTCCGGCACTCGGGAGGGGAAGGGTACATGTATGTATCATGACAATGTGGAATGGTTGCATAGGAGAAATCAAATCCTAGTTTGAAAGTCAAAGGCCAATTTGAAAAAGTCAAACGGCAAGTTTGCTTGGTGGAGGGAGAGTAGGAAACCTACTTGGGGAGGAAGTCTCCTCCCTCCACCCGCCGGCTTGGGGGAGGACTCCCTCCTCCCAAGCCGCACCCTCCCACCTATATAAGGAGGGGCAGGGATGCCCCTCTCCCTCACACCTCTCACACCCCAAACCCTAACCCTAAGCCGCCGGCGCCACCACGCCTGCTGCCGCCGCCTAGGTGTCACATCCCAAGATTTTCCAAATCTTGTAATGTGAAAAATAAATGAATAAAATAAAACTTTGTTGATTTTCAGGGTGAGAAGAAACTTTTGATTTCAATTGGAAACTTTCAAAACCTATTTGATCAAATAAAATCCTAAAGGGATTTAAAAAGATAAATAAACATTAAAGTTAAAAAAATATTTGGAATTATTATTTTTGGATCCTTTAATAAAAAGATTTGGTTTTCAAATGAAAAGGTAGAAATATAAATAAGGATTATTTTATAGAGCCAAATTAAATTTGGCCAAGCTTTTGAAATAAAAGGTTTTGCTTTGATTAAAAGAGTAAAAGTTTATTTAAGTAAAATAATGAGAGTTTATTAATAAACCAAGTTTATTAAAATATAGGTTTTTTTTCCATTTTGAGTAAACACTAAAACTTAATTATTTATTTTAAATGAGTTTTCCAAGTGTTTTATATTTCCAAATAAAACCTACTGAATTGGTTTTGATATTATTTAGTTTTCAAATGGAGTTTTAATAATCAAATCCTATTTTGAATTTATAACTAAGGACTATTTTATTTAATTATTAAATAGATCCTGAAAATAATAAAAATATTATTTTATTTTTGGGACTTGGTTTTGTGTTGTTAAATAGAACCAAAACTCAAGGCAAAGTTTGGAGGATTTTTGAATTGATTTGAATGTTTGATTTGTTGTTTGAATTTCAAAACAGAAAATCAAAATAGAAAAAGGTAAAGCAGTTAGAAAGAAAAAAATAGAAACAGACCGGACCCAACCCAATAGGCCCAGCAGCCCAGTCCAGCCCAACTAGCTCTCTTCCCCGCAGGAAAACGTTTCGCACCCCGAAAACTACCCGCACCCTCACTGACCGGTGGACCCTGCCCCCTATCTCTCTCACTCACTGACACCAGGACCCCACACCACAGTACATCGTCTTCAAACTCGTGCCGATTACTCCTCGCCGTTTCTGTCTTAAATTGCAGCGATCAATTCGCTTCAATGGAGGCATTAATCTCTCCAACGTCTACGCCCTTTAAAGCGCCTCTGTCTCCTCCTCCCTTCCCCTCAAACACCGCTGCACGAGAGCCACCAGGCTGCCCCCGATTCAATTTGCCCGACCACTGCTCCGACGACGTCCCCAACAAATTCCGGCGCCGTCCAGCCTCGCCTTGCCTGCCCAAGCACACGAGGTCGCTCCTCACCTCCTGGCGCTTCTCCCTGTGCCTTTAGTTCGCCCGCGCTCGCCCCAGAGTGTCAGCAAGGACCAGCTCGATTTGCCGCCGCCGTCTGTCTTGCCTCCGACGAGCTTTCCTGGTAAGAACCAACCACCCCGAGCCCTCTCAATCACGCACGCATCATCGCCATGTCTTTGCGCGTCTGACCATGCACTCCGTTTGCTCCCTCGTGAACCGTAGCGCTGTCCCCGACGACGACAGAGCGTGGCCGTCGTCAGACGCAACTCCGGCGAGAAATCCCGCAGGAACTAGAGCGCCCCTTGACGAGCTGACCGTACCTTGAGCATCAGAGCATCACCACGATCACTGTAAGCACCCTCACCTCCTCCCTTGCTTAAAACAAATTTTGAATCTGATTTAGATGCAAATTTGTAAACCTTATAACTTTTGATCCACACGTCCAAAATTTTCAAACTTTATATCAATGGAATCAGTGGAACAAGCCCTAGCCAACCACGGAATTTGTTTAGTAAAAAGATTCTTGTAAAATGTTTGTTTTTGTAGAAACATTTTTATGCTTGTTTAGGTTATAAAAATTATTCCAAAATGATTTTGAGGTCGAAATCTTTGAAAAATGGTTTGTTGTGAACCTACTGACTCTAGGAACCAACTTATGGATTTAAAAATGTATTTTGTGAAGATTAGGATTGAATAATTTGAATTATCCCATTTCTAGTCAAATAAAAATATTGATTTTGATATGGAAATGATTTTTGAGAAAAACCATTGGAAAATGTTTTGATTCAAACCTACTGACCCTAAACACCAAGTTTTGAGAATTAACAACTTATTTGGTAAACAACATAAAATTGTTGCATTGCTAAAAACATTTTCCACCACATAAAATAATGATTTGATTTAAGAAATGGCTTATAGATAAAACCCTTTTGCAAATGGTTTTGCCACTTTAGAAAATGACCACTTTTGAGCGTTACAATGTGTAGAGCCTAGTAGAAACCACCTTTGCAAATAAAACTATCTTTTGCATGCTTGCATGCATGACTTGGTTTCTATTATGTTATGTGTGATTAATTTGTTTGATTATGGTTTGGAATGCTAGTTGAATTTGTGTTTGCTTGATTGACTTGTAGTGAAGTTAGAAGAGTGTGAGATTAGAAAGATCAAGAAGTGAACCAACATTCCCTACCAAAAAGGCAAGTGACACTATCATCTAAAGTCCTACTATTTTCATTATACTTAGTGGATTTTGAAACATGCATGAAAAGGATTTCTATACTATATGCTATGCTAAATCCTAATAGGATACCCTTATACATTTCTTAGTGAGAACAATGTAGTTGTAAAATGCTTAGCCATGCTATATATTTTGAGAAGAGATACATGTTGAGATTTTGTGAAGTTGAGAAAAGACTTATGTTTTATATAATAAAACAAGTACTCAATGAACCACCTGGGTGGACAAGGATACTCAAGTTTTGGATAAGGTGGCAACAAGAGGAACCATGTTTATATGGCAATCTCTTTTTGTTGTGCACAAGATGGAAACCACCCAGGGACTTAGAGATTGAACATGTTTCTCCAACAGTGGCTTCCGTGTACAGCCACATGCTAAAATGGCTCTGGCTTAGTCAACTACATTGGGAAGACCCATGCATTGGTCTTCAGGTTAACTGGAAATGAGGGAACTAGGAACCCTACATTGGTGCCTGAAGACAAGCTAGCATTGTGTATGGGAGGACTCTATGGAAAGACTTCGTCACATTCTCAATCTGCCAGTACTCCATCTTGGTGAGTACTAATCCAGCGGCCACTGGTGGCAACAAGATGAGATTGTGTCATGTGGGTAAAGTGTACAACTTCTGCAGAATATAAAAATCTAAGTACTTAGCCGTGTCCCCGGTTATGGACAATACTGAGCAACTAAAGCTTGAAGCTATGGGAAATCTCGACATTCCAATTTCTAAAAGAAAAACTTTAAAGTGACAACAAAAGATTTGAAGCACTTGGGGTGTACCAAGGAGCTCAAGAGATTTTGATAAAAACTTGAAGCAATTGGGGATTTACCAAGGAGCTCAAGAGATTTTGTTAAAAACTTGAAGCATTTGGGGATTTACCAAGGAGCTCAAGAGATTTTGACAAAGACTTGAAACACTTGGGGATTTACCAAGGAGTTCAGAAAGATTCGACAAAACATCAAAACTATTTTGAAAAGATAGGATAAATTATTGCTTTCTGCAATGAGCCTTAAACCCTACTTAGCCAAATATGCATGTAATAGGATCCACTTATATTCAACATTGTAGTGAAACTTGCCAATACAATTCAAATGTATTGACCCTTGTGGCTGTAACTTGTTATGTTGCAGGTTTGTTTGATATTAGTGAAGTTGATTGATTAGGATTACAAGTCTACAACCAACATGTTTGCCTGTGGCACTTTGAAGATGAAGGACCCCATGCTTATAGATATTCTGCTGCACTGTAATGTAATAGCCAAATGAGCTATGTAAGATGTAATAATTTTTTTTGTTATTCCTGGTTATAAAATTTGTATTATGACCTTTGTTTCTTGATATTACATCTTAACTGTGGATGCTAGCTATTGATCCAGGGACTAGCATTGTAACCACAGGGATCTCTACCTTATCAAAGGTTGGGAACCTTACAGATGGTATCAGAGCATTGTGTTGCCTGTAGGATTTGTAACCCTAGGATTGGACAAAACCCTTAGAAAATAGGAGTTGTATTTGTTCCAAAACTTATTTACAAACAATCTTGTAAACTCTTTCCTCAACCACTTTGATTTTTGATTCCACATCTCTTCTATTTCAAACTTGATGGACAAACCTACCCCATGACCAAAGACTTCACCATGTGCAAAGTACTCCATCAACTCTAATGACTTCAACATCTTCAACTCTAATGACTTCAACATCTTCAGCATATTCACCAAGGACCTCAACCTTGGATATCACTAAGGAGAAATGAGACGGGAAATATTGTTCAAGATCTGGAGACTAAGGAAACACAACTTAGAAGGAGCCATCACCACCTTTGAGGATTTGTGAACAAGAGTTTTCCCAAGGAAGCCATAATATCATGCAAGAAGAATCAACCAAGAAGGATGGAAAGATCTCAAGTGAACCATATAGATGGACCACCATATTTAGTTAAGTCAAACACACCAAATTATGTGGTGTAACAAAATTATTTTGTTGCCTAAAGATATGCTTGAACTTTGTTGTTTGAGTGAAATGTTTGTTTGTGTTTGCTTGCACATTGCTTGAGTGAATTGTGATGTGTGTGATTAGAATTATTCCCTTAGAGATATTTTGCCTATTCTAATCTCAATTCAACCCAAACAGATGACTACTCCAAGAGACTCCAACATCAAGGTTGATGACAACAACACCAACCAAGAGGACAACATGAGAGAACTCATAGCAACCCAAAACCAGTTGAACCAAATGACAGCTCAATTCATAGCCAACACCAGTGGGGAAGATCCAACCCTGCAAGGATTTTTGGAAAACCAAGCCCAAATGTTGCATAAGGTGACAGATCAAATGCTCAACATGGAAAGCAACTTTTCCAAAGGAGTTAGTGACAACAAAGATGACAAAGATGTTATTCTTGAAGGATCCAAAGCTTGCAATATTTGTGGAGACAAGGATCACACTTCCAAGGAGCATGGAGATCAATGCCCCAACTGTGAAGAGAAACATCCAGTTGGCCAATGTCCCACCTCTCAAGCTACTTGTTACTTATGTGAAGGAAATAACCATGTCCCTATCCAATGTCCCATCTATTCCATAGTTGAACAAAGGAAACAAGGTGGAGTGCAACAAATGATTGCAAACTATCAAGAAGGATCCAAGTCTACCAAGAAGAATGAGGACAAAGGAAAAGCTCCACTTATACCTCCATGCAATACAACCCAATTAAAAGGACCAAAGAAGAGGCATATGAATTATCCAAGGAGCAATAGAAGGTCCAAGAAACCAGTAGACATTCCCACCTATAAGATAACATATGAACAACATGAACTAGATGCACTCCTAGCTTTGGAGAAACCCAAGAAAAAGAAGGACAAAAGCCATGTGCAATGTCATCATTGTAAAGAAATGGGACACTATTCCAGTGAATGTCCAGAGAAACAGAAGTATAAGGAGATTGGTCAAGTATGGTGCAACAAATGCAAGGAGCTAGTCCATTATGCAGCAACTTGTCCACAAGAGACACGTGAAGAACTCAAACTTATCACATGTTTCAATTGCAAAGAATCAGGACATTATGCAAGCAATTGTCCAGAAAAGATGAAGCACAAGATAAACAAGCCTATGAAGGATCTCAGCCTTGTCACATGTGTCAAGTGTGGAAACAAAGGACACTATGCAGATGTTTGCCCAGAGAAGCTTCCCCAAGATCCCAAGAAGGCCAATATGTAATTTAGTTGGAAAATTTTAAGGGTGGTAGTACCCTAGATGCCTTGAGCCAACTTGTAACCCTAGCCTTCCCAAATCTCGGGACGAGATTTATTTTAAGGGTGGTAGCCTGTCACATCCCAAGATTTTCCAAATCTTGTAATGTGAAAAATAAATGAATAAAATAAAACTTTGTTGATTTTCAGGGTGAGAAGAAACTTTTGATTCCAATTGGAAACTTTCAAAACCTATTTGATAAAATAAAATCATAAAGGGATTTAAAAAGATAAATAAACATTAAAGTTAAAAAATATTTGGAATTATTATTTTTGGATCCTTTAATAAAAAGATTTGGTTTTCAAATGAAAAGGTAGAAATATAAATAAGGATTATTTTATAGAGCCAAATTAAACCTTGGCCAAGCTTTTGAAATAAAAGGTTTTGCTTTGATTAAAAGAGTAAAAGTTTATTTAAGTAAAATAATGAGAGTATTAATAAACCAAGTTTATTAAAATAAAGTTTTTTTTCCATTTTGAGTAAACACTAAAACTTACTTATTTATTTTAAATAAGTTTTCCAAGTGTTTTATATTTCCAAATAAAACCTACTGAATTGGTTTTGATATTATTTAGTTTTCAAATGTAGTTTTAATAATCAAATCCTATTTTGAATTTATAACTAAGGACTATTTTATTTAATTATTAAATAGATCCTGAAAAGAATAAAAATATTATTTTATTTTTGGGACTTGGTTTTGTGTTGTTAAACAGAACCAAAACTCAATGCAAAGTTTGGAGGATTTTTGAATTGATTTGAATGTTTGATTTGTTGTTTGAATTTCAAAACAGAAAATCAAAATAGAAAAAGATAAAGCAGTTAAAAAGAAAAAAATAGAAACAGACCGGACCCAACCCAATAGGCCCAGCAGCCAAGTCCAGCCCAACTAGCTCTCTTCCCCGCAGGAAAATGTTTCGCACCCCGAAAACTACCCGCACCCTCACTGACCGGTGGACCCTGCCCCTATCTCTCTCACTCACTGACACCAGGACCCCACACCACAGTACATCGTCTTCAAACTCGCGCCGATTACTCCTTGCCGTTTCTGTCTTGAATTGCAACGATCAATTCGCGTCAATGGAGGCATTAATCTCTCCAACGTCTACGCCCTTTAAAGCGCCTCTGTCTCCTCCTCCCTTCCCCTCAAACACCGTTGCACGAGAGCCACCAGGCTGCCCCCGATTCCATTTGCCCGGCCACTGCTCCGACGACGTCCCCGGCAAATTCCGGCGCCGTCCAGCCTCGCCTTGCCTTCCCAAGCACACGATCTCTCTCCTCACCTCCTGGCGCTTCTCCCTGTGCCTTTAGTTCGCCCGCGCTCGCCCCAGAGTGTCAGCAAGGACCAACTCGATTCGTCGCCGCCGTCTGTCTCGCCTCCGACGAGCTTTCCTGGTAAGAACCAACCACCCCGAGCCCTCTCAATCACGCACGCATCATCGCCATGTCTTTGCGCGTCTGACCATGCACTCCGTTTGCTCCCTCGTGAACCGTAGCGCCGTCCCCGACGACGACAGAGCGTGGCCGTTGTCAGACGCAACTCCGGCGAGAAATCCCGCTGGAACTAGAGCGCCCCTTGACGAGCTGACCGTACCTTGAGCATCAGAGCATCAACACGATCACTGTAAGCACCCTCACCTCCTCCCTTGCTTCCTGTAGCCGCCGCAACTCCGCTAGCCGAGCGTCGCCGCCGTCTGCCACCGCGCAGCGCCGCCCGTTATTGACCAAGCAGTTGTGTCCGTTAGATCTTAATCCTAAGGCTAAAATTAGAACTGAACGAAGAGGTATGAGTCAACCCGCGCCGTGCGATCTGTTTAGATCCAACGCCTCACATAGGCCGATCCGTGCGAACCGGTATCGACCAGTAGTTTTGCGCCGCGTGGCAGTGGATCTGTTTAAAACAAATTTAGAATCTGATTTAGATGCAAATTTGTAAACCTTATAACTTTTGATCCACACGTCCAAAATTTGCAAACTTTATATCGACGGAATCAGTGGAACAAGCCCTAGCCAACCATGCAATTTGTTTAGTAAAAAGCTTCTGGTAAAATGTTTGTTTTTGCAGAAACATTTGTATGCTTGTTTAGGTTATAAAAATTATTCCAAAATGATTTTGAGGTTTAAATCTTTGCAAAATGGTTTGTTGTGAACCTACTGACTCTAGGAACCAACTTATGGATTTAAAAATGTATTTTGTGAAGATTAGGATTGAATAATTTGAATTATCCCATTTCTAGTCAAATAAAAATATTGATTTTGATATGGAATTGATTTTTGAGAAAAACCATTGGAAAATGTGTTGATTCAAACCTACTGACCCTAAACACCAAGTTTTGAGAATTAAAAACTTATTTGGTAAACAACATAAAATTGTTGCTTTGCTAAAAACATTTTCCACCACATAAAATAATGATTTGATTTAAGAAATGGCTTATAGATAAAACCCTTTTGCAAATGGTTTTGCCACTTTAGAAAATGACCACTTTTGAGCCTTACAATGTGTAGAGCCTAGTAGAAACCACCTTTGCAAATAAAACTATCTTTTGCATGCTTGCATGCATGACTTGGTTTCTATTATGTTATGTGTGATTAATTTGTTTGATTATGGTTTGGAATGCTAGTTGAATTTGTGTTTGCTTGATTGACTTGTAGTGAAGTTAGAAGAGTGTGAGATTAGAAAGATCAAGAAGTGAACCAACATTCCCTACCAAAAAGGCAAGTGACACTATCATCTAAAGTCCTACTATTTTCATTATACTTAGTGGATTTTGAAACATGCATGAAAAGGATTTCTATACTATATGCTATGCTAAATCCTAATAGGATACCCTTATACATTTCTTAGTGAGAACAATGTAGTTGTAAAATGCTTAGCCATGCTATATATTTTGAGAAGAGATACATGTTGAGATTTTGTGAAGTTGAGAAAAGACTTATGTTTTATATAATAAAACAAGTACTCAATGAACCACCTGGGTGGACAAGGATACTCAAGTTTTGGATAAGGTGGCAACAAGAGGAACCATGTTTATATGGCAATCTCTTTTTGTTGTGCACAAGATGGAAACCACCCAGGGACTTAGAGATTGAACATGTTTCTCCAACAGTGGCTTCCGTGTACAGCCACATGCTAAAATGGCTCTGGCTTAGTCAACTACATTGGGAAGACCCATGCATTGGTCTTCAGGTTAACTGGAAATGAGGGAACTAGGAACCCTACATTGGTGCCTGAAGACAAGCTAGCATTGTGTATGGGAGGACTCTACGGAAAGACTTCGTCACATTCTCAATCTGCCAGTACTCCATCTTGGTGAGTACTAATCCAGCGGCCACTGGTGGCAACAAGATGAGATTGTATCATGTGGGTAAAGTGTACAACTTCTGCAGAATATAAAAATCTAAGTACTTAGCCGTGTCCCCGGTTATGGACAATACTGAGCAACTAAAGCTTGAAGCTATGGGAAATCTCGACATTCCAATTTCTAAAAGAAAAAATTTAAAGTGACAACAAAAGATTTGAAGCACTTGGGGTGTACCAAGGAGCTCAAGAGATTTTGATAAAAACTTGAAGCAATTGGGGATTTACCAAGGAGCTCAAGAGATTTTGTTAAAAACTTGAAGCACTTGGGGATTTACCAAGGAGCTCAAGAGATTTTGACAAAGACTTGAAACACTTGGGGATTTACCAAGGAGTTCAGAAAGATTCGACAAAACATCAAAACTATTTTGAAAAGATAGGATAAATTATTGCTTTCTGCAATGAGCCTTAAACCCTACTTAGCCAAATATGCATGTAATAGGATCCACTTATATTCAACATAGTAGTGAAACTTGCCAATACAATTCAAATGTATTGACCCTTGTGGCTGTAACTTGTTATGTTGCAGGTTTGTTTGATATTAGTGAAGTTGATTGATTAGGATTACAAGTCTACAACCAACATGTTTGCCTGTGGCACTTTGAAGATGAAGGACCCCATGCTTATAGATATTCTGCTGCACTGTAATGTAATAGCCAAATGAGCTATGTAAGATGTAATAATTTTTTTTGTTATTCCTGGTTATAAAATTTGTATTATGACCTTTGTTTCTTGATATTACATCTTAACTGTGGATGCTAGCTATTGATCCAGGGACTAGCATTGTAACCACATGGATCTCTACCTTATCAAAGGTTGGGAACCTTACAGATGGTATCAGAGCATTGTATTGCCTGTAGGATTTGTAACCCTAGGATTGGACAAAACCCTTAGAAAATAGGAGTTGTATTTGTTCCAAAACTTATTTACAAACAATCTTGTAAACTCTTTCCTCAACCACTTTGATTTTTGATTCCACATCTCTTCTATTTCAAACTTGATGGACAAACCTACCCCATGACCAAAGACTTCACCATGTGCAAAGTACTCCATCAACTCTCATGACTTCAACATCTTCAACTCTAATGACTTCAACATCTTCAGCATATTCACCAAGGACCTCAACCTTGGATATCACTAAGGAGAAATGAGACGGGAAATATTGTTCAAGATCTGGAGACTAAGGAAACACAACTTAGAAGGAGCCATCACCACCTTTGAGGATTTGTGAACAAGAGTTTTCCCAAGGAAGCCATAATATCATGCAAGAAGAATCAACCAAGAAGGATGGAAAGATCTCAAGTGAACCATATAGATGGACCACCATATTTAGTTAAGTCAAACACACCAAATTATGTGGTGTAACAAAATTATTTTGTTGCCTAAAGATATGCTTGAACTTTGTTGTTTGAGTGAAATGTTTGTTTGTGTTTGCTTGCACATTGCTTGAGTGAATTGTGATGTGTGTGATTAGAATTATTCCCTTAGAGATATTTTGCCTATTCTAATCTCAATTCAACCCAAACAGATGACTACTCCAAGAGACTCCAACATCAAGGTTGATGACAACAACACCAACCAAGAGGACAACATGAGAGAACTCATAGCAACCCAAAACCAGTTGAACCAAATGACAGCTCAATTCATAGCCAACACCAGTGGGGAAGATCCAACCCTGCAAGGATTTTTGGAAAACCAAGCCCAAATGTTGCATAAGGTGACAGATCAAATGCTCAACATGGAAAGCAACTTTTCCAAAGGAGTTAGTGACAACAAAGATGACAAAGATGTTATTCTTGAAGGAGCCAAAGCTTGCAATATTTGTGGAGACAAGGATCACACTTCCAAGGAGCATGGAGATCAATGCCCCAACTGTGAAGAGAAACATCCAGTTGGACAATGTCCCACCTCTCAAGCTACTTGTTACTTATGTGAAGGAAATAACCATGTCCCTATCCAATGTCCCATCTATTCCATAGTTGAACAAAGGAAACAAGGTGGAGTGCAACAAATGATTGCAAACTATCAAGAAGGATCCAAGTCTACCAAGAAGAATGAGGACAAAGGAAAAGCTCCACTTATACCTCCATGCAATACAACCCAATTTAAAGGACCAAAGAAGAGGCATATGAATTATCCAAGGAGCAATAGAAGGTCCAAGAAACCAGTAGACATTCCCACCTATAAGATAACATATGAACAACATGAACTAGATGCACTCCTAGCTTTGGAGAAACCCAAGAAAAAGAAGGATAAAAGCCATGTGCAATGTCATCATTGTAAAGAAATGGGACACTATTCCAGTGAATGTCCAGAGAAACAGAAGTATAAGGAGATTGGTCAAATATGGTGCAACAAATGCAAGGAGCTAGGCCATTATGCAGCAACTTGTCCACAAGAGACACGTGAAGAACTCAAACTTATCACATGTTTCAATTGCAAGGAATCAGGACATTATGCAAGCAATTGTCCAGAAAAGATGAAGCACAAGATAAACAAGCCTATGAAGGATCTCAGCCTTGTCACATGTGTCAAGTATGGAAACAAAGGACACTATGCAAATGTTTGCCCAGAGAAGATTCCCCAAGATCCCAAGAAGGCCAATATGTAATTTAGTTGGAAAATTTTAAGGGTGGTAGTACCCTAGATGCTTTGAGCCAACTTGTAACCCTAGCCTTCCCAAATCTCGGGACGAGATTTATTTTAAGGGTGGTAGCCTGTCACATCCCAAGATTTTCCAAATCTTGTAATGTGAAAAATAAATGAATAAAATAAAACTTTGTTGATTTTTAGGGTGAGAAGAAACTTTTGATTCCAATTGGAAACTTTCAAAACCTATTTGATCAAATAAAATCCTAAAGGGATTTAAAAAGATAAATAAACATTAAAGTTAAAAAATATTTGGAATTATTATTTTTGGATCCTTTAATAAAAAGATTTGGTTTTCAAATGAAAAGGTAGAAATATAAATAAGGATTATTTTATAGAGCCAAATTAAACCTTGGCCAAGCTTTTGAAATAAAAGGTTTTGCTTTGATTAAAAGAGTAAAAGTTTATTTAAGTAAAATAATGAGAGTTTATTAATAAACCAAGTTTACTAAAATAAAGTTTTTTTTCCATTTTGAGTAAACACTAAAACTTAATTATTTATTTTAATTAAGTTTTCCAAGTGTTTTATATTTCCAAATAAAACCTACTAAATTGGTTTTGACATTATTTAGTTTTCAAATGGAGTTTTAATAATCAAATCCTATTTTGAATTTATAACTAAGGACTATTTTATTTAATTATTAAATAGATCCTAAAAAGAATAAAAATATTATTTTATTTTTGGGACTTGGTTTTGTGTTGTTAAACAGAACCAAAACTCAATGCAAAGTTTGGAGGATTTTTGAATTCATTTGAATGTTTGATTTGTTGTTTGAATTTCAAAACAGAAAATCAAAATAGAAAAAGATAAAGCAGTTAAAAAGAAAAAAATAGAAACAGACCGGACCCAACCCAATAGGCCCAGCAGCCAAGTCCAGCCCAACTAGCTCTCTTCCCCGCAGGAAAATGTTTCGCACCCCGAAAACTACCCGCACCCTCACTGACCGGTGGACCCTGCCCCTATCTCTCTCACTCACTGACACCAGGACCCCACACCACAGTACATCGTCTTCAAACTCGCGCCGATTACTCCTTGCCGTTTCTCTCTTGAATTGCAACGATCAATTCGTGTCAATGGAGGCATTAATCTCTCCAACGTCTACGCCCTTTAAAGCGCCTCTGTCTCCTCCTCCCTTCCCCTCAAACACCGCTGCACGAGAGCCACCAGGCTGCCCCCGATTCCATTTGCCCGGCTACTGCTCCGACGACGTCCCCGACAAATTCCAGCGCCATCCAGCCTCGCCTTGCCTGCCCAAGCACACGAGCTCGCTCCTCACCTCCAGGCGCTTCTCCCTGTGCCTTTAGTTCGCCCGCGCTCGCCCCAGAGTGTCAGCAAGGACCAGCTCGATTCGCCGCCGCCGTCTGTCTCGCCTCCGACGAGCTTTCCTGGTAAGAACCAACCACCCGAGCCCTCTCAATCACGCACGCATCATCGCCATGTCTTTGTGCGTCTGACCATGCACTCCGTTTGCTCCCTCTTGAACCGTAGCGCCGTCCCCGACGACGACAGAGCGTGGCCGTCGTCAGACGCAACTCCGGCGAGAAATCCCGCTGGAACCAGAGCGCCCCTTGACGAGCTGACCGTACCTTGAGCATCAGAGCATCACCACGATCAATGTAAGCACCCTCACCTCCTTCCTTGCTTCCTGTAGCCGCCGCAACGCCGCTAGCCGAGCGTCGCCGCCGTCTGCCACCGCGCAGCGCCACCCGTTATTGACCAAGCAGTTGTGTCCGTTAGATCTTAATCCTAAGGCTAAAATTAGAACTGAACGAAGAGGTATGAGTCAACCCGCGCCGTGCGATCTATTTAGATCCAACGCCTCACATAGGCCGATCCGTGCGAACCGGTATCGACCAGTAGTTTTTCGCCGCGTGGCAGTGGATCTGTTTAAAACAAATTTTGAATCTGATTTAGATGCAAATTTGTAAACCTTATAACTTTTGATCCACACGTCCAAAATTTGCAAACTTTATATCAATGGAATCAGTGGAACAAGCCCTAGCCAACCATGCAATTTGTTTAGTAAAAAGCTTCTTGTAAAATGTTTGTTTTTGCAGAAACATTTGTATGCTTGTTTAGGTTATAAAAATTATTCCAAAATGATTTTGAGGTTGAAATCTTTGCAAAATGGTTTCTTGTGAACCTACTGACTATAGAAACCAACTTATGGATTTAAAAATGTATTTTGTGAATATTAGGATTGAATAATTTGAATTATCCCATTTCTAGTCAAATAAAAATATTGATTTTGATATGGAAATGATTTTTGAGAAAAACCATTGGAAAATGTTTTGATTCAAACCTACTGACTCTAAACACCAAGTTTTGAGAATTAACAACTTATTTGGTAAACAACATAAAATTGTTGCTTTGCTAAAAACATTTTCCACCACATAAAATAATGATTTGATTTAAGAAATGGCTTATAGATAAAACCCTTTTGCAAATGGTTTTGCCACTTTAGAAAATGACCACTTTTGAGCCTTACAATGTGTAGAGCCTAGTAGAAACCACCTTTGCAAATAAAACTATCTTTTGCATGCTTGCATGCATGACTTGGTTTCTATTATGTTATGTGTGATTAATTTGTTTGATTATGGTTTGGAATGCTAGTTGAATTTGTGTTTGCTTGATTGACTTGTAGTGAAGTTAGAAGAGTGTGAGATTAGCAAGATCAAGAAGTGAACCAACATTCCCTACCAAAAAGGCAAGTGACACTATCATCTAAAGTCCTACTATTTTCATTATACTTAGTGGATTTTGAAACATGCATGAAAAGGATTTCTATTCTATATGCTATGCTAAATCCTAATAGGATACCCTTATACATTCCTTAGTGAGAACAATGTAGTTGTAAAATGCTTAGCCATGCTATATATTTTGAGAAGAGATACATGTTGAGATTTTGTGAAGTTGAGAAAAGACTTATGTTTTATATAATAAAACAAGTACTCAATGAACCACCTGGGTGGACAAGGATACTCAAGTTTTGGATAAGGTGGCAACAAGAGGAACCATGTTTATATGGCAATCTCTTTTTGTTGTGCACCAGATGGAAACCACCCAGGGACTTAGAGACTGAACATGTTTCTCCAACAGTGGCTTCCGTGTACAGCCACATGCTAAAATGGCTCTGGCTTAGTCAACTACATTGGGAAGACCCATGCATTGGTCTTCAGGTTAACTGGAAATGAGGGAACTAGGAACCCTACATTGGTGCCTGAAGACAAGCTAGCATTGTGTATGGGAGGACCCTATGGAAAGACTTCGTCACATTCTCAATCTGCCAGTACTCCATCTTGGTGAGTACTAATCCAGCGGCCACTGGTGGCAACAAGATGAGATTGTGTCATGTGGGTAAAGTGTACAACTTCTGCATAAGATAAAAATCTAAGTACTTAGCCGTGTCCCCGGTTATGGACAATACTGAGCAACTAAAGCTTGAAGCTATGGGAAATCTCGACATTCCAATTTCTAAAAGAAAAACTTTAAAGTGACAACAAAAGACTTGAAGCACTTGGGGTGTACCAAGGAGCTCAAGAGATTTTGATAAAAACTTGAAGCACTTGGGGATTTACCAAGGAGCTCAAGAGATTTTGTTAAAAACTTGAAGCACTTGGGGATTTACCAAGGAGCTCAAGA
Source organism: Avena atlantica (assembly GCA_910589765.1). Lineage (NCBI taxonomy): Eukaryota > Viridiplantae > Streptophyta > Magnoliopsida > Poales > Poaceae > Avena > Avena atlantica. The sequence continues at coordinate 371,259,608 of OU342736.1, forward strand.
GATTTTGACAAAGACTTGAAACACTTGGGGATTTACCAAGGAGTTCAGAAAGATTCGACAAAAGATCAAAACTATTTTTGAAAGATAGGATAAATTATTGCTTTCTGCAATGAGCCTTAAACCCTACTTAGCCAAATATGCATGTAATGATAGGATCCACTTATATTCAACATAGTAGTGAAACTTGCCAATATAATTCAAATGTATTGACCCTTGTGGCTGTAACTTGTTATGTTGCAGGTTTGTTTGATATTAGTGAAGTTCATTGATTAGGATTACAAGTCTACAACCAACATGTTTGCCTGTGGCACTTTGAAGATGAAGGACCCCATGCTTATAGATATTCTGCTGCAATGTAATGTAATAGCCAAATGAGCTATGTAAGATGTAATAATTTTTTTTGTTATTCCTGGTTATAAAACTTGTATTATGACCTTTGTTTCTTGATATTACATCTTAACTGTGGATGCTATCTATTGATCCAGGGACTAGCATTGTAACCATAGGGATCTCTACCTTATCAAAGGTTGGGAAACTTACACTAGGGCACCACCAACTCGCTGAGTTGGGGTGATCCCAAACCCTAGTCGCCGGCTACACTCTCCCCTTGGTGCCTTCTAAACCCTAGATCGCCAAGGCCTCTCTCATAGTCCACCATACTCGCTCCGGCTTAAGGCGAAGCCCTACGAGATCTCCTCTCTACTTCCGGTACCACGCCACCGTGCTGCCGGAATCGCGAGGAGAGTGCTATAACCTCCGCTGCCTGCTGGAACAAGGGAGAGGAAGGTCTTCATCGAGTACCGAACATGTGACTGACTGTGGAAGCGCTGCCGGAACGCAGCACCGGAAGGATCGTCTACGCGATCTTGAGATCGGCAAGAGTACGACTACATCACCCACGAGAATCTGCTCTCGTTAACCGCTTTGGAATCTTCGAGGGTGAGTTCCTCTATCGACTTCTTGCTACAATCTAGTAGATAGATCTTGGCTTGTTTGTTTGCATGGCGTAGAATTTTTTTGTTTTCCATGCTACGAACCCCAACAACCAGATGGTGACATAAGGAGGGGGAAGGATCAGGTGGACAGCAAAGGCCAAGTCCAGGAGCTAGGAGGAGCAGGCTAGCTCAAGGTCAAGCACAGGAGCTCAGCAAAATAAGAACAACATCAGAGGTGAAGGACAGGATCTAATCAACAAGATCAACATCACCACCCAATTCCATAATCATCAGTTTTTGTGGTGAGTATCATAAAACCATCACATGATCTAATCATATTATCTAGATAGAAGCATGTGTTGTTTTATGAAACAATTTCTCAATAATCACCCAAGTGAGGTGAATCTATCCTAGAGATTTCAAGTATAAAGATCAAAAATCAAACTAAGCCAAAAGCACCAATCTCTCAGACCAGCCTCACAGAGTTTGGTGTTAGCATATGCAACTTAAATAATTCTTCCTTTGTTCTTATCAGACCAGGGCACATCTCCCAGAGGGATTAGCACCTCTAATCTCGCAAGATAAAAACAAGCTATTTGCTCAACTAACTAGGACTTAAAATCCTAAAGCCTCAGACCAACATCATAGGCACGAGAGTTAAAAGAAGCTTTCATTTCATCTTGCCAATATTAATCATAAGCATTGTCAGAGCTAAGCTCAGGAGTAGGACCGAATCACTTGTGTGCCAGTTTATAATGGTATCACAAGGATAAGTTCTAATGATCTAATCCCAATATTTACTTAGATCTCACAAATAAAAAGGGACAAGCCACTAAATATCTTCCTGAAGCCAAAAGCCAGGAATCAACATCAAACTTATCTATACATCCACAGAAAATCATTAACATGTAATGATTATATTCAGTATGTATATTCTCATACAAGCCAACCATTATAAATGCAGTAATCACTTACTGATAGAATCACTGTCAGTATAAACATCTTGACAGTGGAAAGTTATCAGATCAACAACATTTCCAATTAGGGATTTCATAGAAACACTAACATTGGATCATAGTAAATCACCACTGGGTGAAGTTTGACAAGCCACTCGCATCACCAAAGCCAACTACAAATAATGATCCACAACAAACAATCATTCATCATGCTCAAGGATGATCACCACTAGATCCAAAGCATCATGGATATGATCAATAGAGGGTTATGAACCCTAATACGAACAAGAACCCTAATTAGGAGATGAACCCTAATCAGAACGTAGTCACTAGGCAAGGGTAGCCACTAGATACACATAGAGAAATTCATGGTGATAGGATGAGCCAAGATCCACAGAGGCAACTTACTCGGGGTCCTCGCTAACGAATGGAAGAGGAAGCTGATTGGCCGACGAGCCCGCGACGGCACAGGGAGCACCCCAGAGGGCGCTGCAACCTGCACCAGCCACGACGACGACCACAGCAGCACACGAACACATCACACCACCACAGGAGGGATCGCGGCGGCGGCGGAAGCACTTTCCCCAAACCCTAGGGTTCGGGAACGGGGTGAACCTGGCCACAGGGAAGCTCCAGAGTCAAATCGAGTTGGATCAGATGAACGAGCATATTCGCCAACCTTGCCCGGCACCACGGCAGTGGCCAGGGAGGGCCACAGCGGCGGCCATTGCCGGCGGCGACGCTAGAACCCCACGGGGTCGAGAGTGAGAGGGGAGATGAGAACGAAGGAGAGACAGAGTGAGAGAGTGGGCTAGGTGGGCCAAAACCCCTCGGGGTAATAATTTTGACCCTGCCCTATTGGGCCACAGGGGCCCAATAAGCCCAAATGGCTAGCCCAAGCCAATTGAAATCTGTTTTAATAAATAGGAAAAGACCAAAATGCCCCTGAATTCAATAAAATTATAGAAAATAAAATAAAAATCCAAAAATTATAAATAAAATATTTTTGGATTCACAATAATCCACACTATCCAAATAAATTAAGAAATAAAATTTTAGACACATAAATTTTATTAAGAATTTTGTAATTTTTATAATCCTTATGGGATTAAACAAAATTATTGATAGGTGATAAAATTAATTAAAATTCACTTTCCTCATATATTAATATTGTAGTATTTTAGAAAAATACTAAACAAATATTTAATAACAATTTTTGATATTTAAATAATAATTCTTAAAAGAATTATTAAATCAATAAAAGTCAAATAAAAGAGAAATAAAATAAAAGAATACCATATTCCATTATAAATATTAAAAAATTAATATTTATAAATCCTTTATTATTTGAAAGAATTTTATTAATAATGGGGAAAATACATATCAAATTAAATGATGCATTGCATTACTTTGTATAATCATTTTGCCTCTTTAAATATTGTCCTTACCGGGCAATAATGATGTTTTGTAGACATAGAAGCTCAAGGTCAAGTGCAAGCATCAGACTTCACTACCTTGCCATCACAAGGCAAGTTCATCACTTGCTCATGTCCTTTGAAGAGTCTTTATTAAAGTATTTGCAAATTGTGTGTTATCATCTATATTATAGAAAAAGACAAAACCACTATTTTCTCAAGATACTAAATCTTAGGTATCATCCTAAGTGATGATATGATGGAGCAATAGAACTTAGAGTTCTGTTTGCACTAATGATGAATAGTTAGGGACTTAATAACCCCTGACATCAGTGATTCTAGCGCCGTATATTACGCGTTAACCATGAGATTTGGAATGGGACGGAGAAGTCAGTTGTATTTTCTTCCTCTCGCATGAAGCCGGATGTGCAGTTCGTGGCTGTTATCCTTGTAGCGTGCATATTAATTGGTAATTTGTAGAGGATATGCAGCATATGGGTGGGAACTATCATCGTCCCATGATAGTTCTGGCATCTAACGGTTTGTACAAAGCATTGTCGTAATTCATTATGTGGGAATGGTGTACACCAAGAAGGCATGCGAGGTAGCGAAGGGGGCAGTGTTTGGATTGGACCAACTACTGGGCCCCACATCATGGAATTGTGGACGGGAAAGTACACCAGGTTGTGCAACAAGGAGTTGATCTCTCATGGGTAAAGTAACGCACCTCTCTAGAGTGTAAAAACTGTAACTTGTTACTCCCTGTTCCGGGAAGGAGCTACGAACACGGCAGGAAAGGAGCTCCATGAAAGTTCTAGTCAACCTGTGAAGGCTAATTGTCATAGATTTCCATAATAAAATCAATCTTTGAAGAAAGATTTACAAAATTGCATAGTGCCAAGGATTTATAATCCGAGGTGGTAGTTAGAGCATCAAACTTCCCACCTTGCATATAATGAACTTGTTGGGTAACGTTGTTACTCATCCTTTCCTTTGATCCCTTGCTTAGACTCTGAGGATCCCGAAGACGTGCCAATGTATGCAGCCGAATGTCAAGAAGATGTGTTCTACGAGGAACCTGATCTGTCCGGAGGTGTTGAAGGAGTGGATTACAAAATCTGCTACGGTGTCGATGATAACGAGTCCAACTAAGTATCCCTAGTTAGTAGTAATCAACGGAGCCGAGCAGCATGAACTCTATAGAATAAGCTGCTGAGCTCAACTCCTAGTCGAAGTTGCTACTTTTAAATTCCGCTGAAACACTTTATATTTTGGTGTAAGTTGAATCTTTAGGAAGTCTTGAACTTCCGGTATTTTAATAATAATAATGTATGTATATTTGTAATATGGACCCGCAATGTTTCTGTTGTACAACTCTGAGGGATGTGATATTTACGAAATGGTGTTCTATGGATGTCATGTCAACGACTATAGTGTACTACACTTGCAGTGATATGCTGGGTCACCGCAGTTGGTATCAGAGCGAATTGCTTTGACCTTAGGTTGGAAACCTAGTAAAGGGTATTACCTGTAGGAAAGTTAAGCAACGATAAATAATTCTCTAATAGTAATATAATGGGTATTCAAATGAGAATATTCCGTTATATATTTTAGTGCGACAATTCTTTGTTATGATGCAATATATTATTGGATACTAATCAAAATTATTTTTCTAATATACAGAGTCATGGCACCAAAGTTTCCAAAACAGACTTTGGTAAGGAAAGAGGAGACTCTTGATGATTATCAAGGATCATTCATAGACCAACTTTGTCAACTTTTAAAAATCTTTAGTTGTCCAACTAGAATTCCAGTGAATACTATCACTTACCTTGATGGTCGGATGTTATCCAAGTATCGTGTGAGTATCCAACTTCCAGAGGAGCTTGGATTATATCACGATCTACCTATATGAGAAGGTAGGAGTCATTTAGAAGCATATCATGTTGCTGTTGTGGAGGCGATAGCTAATATCCGGGAGCAGAAAACCAAGGAGTTAGAAGGTAGCACATTCTCTGTGATACCTCATGATTCTATAGACTCAGAGCCTATACCGGATCATCTTACTTTGGTTAAGAAGCATCCTAAGTTATCTTCCAAGTTTATGGATAGATATAGAACACTTGTTACGTCTTTTTATAAGACACATCAAGTGATTGTTGAAGATAAAAATGATATGTTAGAGGATCTAACTGATCCGGAAAGGAGGAAGCAATTAGCGTTCCAGTTAGAGAAGGAAGCAGGTAGTAGCGCAACACCTATCTTTAATGATATACCTATAGATCCTAAATCTTTTATACCATATCCTTATTCACCAAGACCTGACCCTATACATGATCCTGTAGGGTTCGCAGCATAGAAAACAAAAAATTTCCTACGATGTGAACTATATACCAAGATCTATCTACTAGATACAAACAACGGGCGGATGTATATCCGTAGAGAACATACCCTTGAAGACCGACAAAGCTTAACGAGTTCAACTCATGGTTGATGTAGACGATCTCTTGCCGATCTCAAGATTGAGAGGAAGTCCTAGCGCCGCAAATCAGCAGCGCATCCGTGCTCGCACACACGTTCGAGGCACCGAGCAACCTACGCCTCCTCGCTCCAGCGATGCAGCGGAAGCACAACTCTTTCTTGCCTAATAGCCACCGGGAACATGTATCTCGCTAGTCCGAGAGCACGGGGGATAAATTCTAGAGGGGGAGAGAGATCCTTCACGAGGAGGTGTGAGAGACAAGTGAGGAGGGGGGATCCTTTTATAGGAGGAGGGGGGCACCCAAGGGGGTGGCCGCCGGCCATGGGGGCTGCCCCCTCCCCTCCTTCATTCATGTGGGTGGACACTCCACTCACAAAATGCCCTTTAAAATCCCTCCATCAAAAGTCCACTCAAATTCCCATTACATTTCCACCAAATTTAATGCAAACTCTCATTAAATAAAACTATTTTATTTTATTCAGAATTTTGTCAATTACTTTAATGACAAACATTCACAAATAACCCCTTGCTAGAATTCTATTTCACATGCATAACCACTTTATGCAATTTCACCCGAAAACCTGTTTCGGTATCTAGTGAAATAAATTCCTGCGCTTGTTCATTCTTTCGGCATGAAACATTTGCTCCAATTGGATGTCGGTGTCTCTTAAGTGTGTCACCCTACGGTTCGTGAATAATGCGGACATGATCGAGACCCCTCTCGGATCAATAATCAGAAGCGGGATCTGGAGACCCATACTGACTCCCACACATTCAACGATGACTTTCTTGTGATCGTCGGAACCTTTTACGCTAGTATCTTAATCCCTTTGTTTCACGATATATTACATGTCCGAGATTCGATCATCGGTATCTCCATACCTAGTTTGATCTCGTTACCGACATGCACTCTTTTCTCGTTCCTGTGATATAACATTCTAGTGATCAAATCACTTGCTTGCAAGCTAATCAATGTGATATCACCGAGAGGGCCCAGAGTATATCTATCCGTCATCGGTATGAACAAATTCCACTCTCGATCCATGAGCCTCAACATAACACTTTATTAGTTCTGAATCCATCTTTATAATCACCCTGTTACGGTGTGACGTTTGATGTTATCAAGAAACTCTTCCGGTGTTAGTGATTGACATGATCTCATGGTCTAAGGATTAGGATCACTTCGTAAGTTGTTATAGCAATATAAACTCAATGACTTTGATCCTAATGCTATACTTCGGATGAATGTTCATCACACCATTACACTAATGTTGTGATCCCGTTATTAACAACATCCAATGTCCATGATCAGGAAACCTTGATCATCTTGTTAATCAACGAGCTAGTTTATGAGAGAGGCATAACTAGGAACTTTCTGTTTGTTTATTAAACACACATGTATTAACGTTTCCGTATTAATACAATTATAGCATGCAAAATAAACATCTATCATATACTTGGAATACACATAATAAACACTTTATTATTGCCTCTCAGGGCATATTCCCTTCAGTCTCCCACTTGCACTAGAGACAATAATCTAGTTATATAGTGATAAATCTAACACCCATTGAGTTCTGGTGTTGATCATGTTTTGCTCTAGGGAGAGTTTTAGTCAACGGATCTGCTACATTGAGATCCGTATGTACTTTATAAATCTTTATATCTCCATCCTTGACATGCTCGCGGATGGAGTGAAACCGGCGCTTAATATGCTTGGAATGCTTGTGAGACCTTGGCTCTTTGGCATTGGAAATGGCACCATTGTTGTCACAATAGATCACCATTGGGTCCAACGCGTTTGCCACCACTCCTAGTTAGGATATGAACTCCTTCATCCAAACTGCTTCCTGAGCCGCTTCTGAAGCAGCAACATATTCGGCCTCCGTTGTTGATCCCGCTACCACAGGTTGTTTGGAGCTCCTCCAACTAACCGCTCCGCCATTCATGAGAAATACGTATCCGGATTGAGACTTAGAGTCATCCGGATCGGTGTCAAAGCTAGCTTCGACATAACACTTAGCGACGAGCTCTTCTTCACCTCCGTATACAAGAAACATATCCTTAGTTCTTCGTAAGTACTTAAGGATATTCTTGACCGCTATCCAGTGTTCCGAACCTGGATCCGATTGGTACCTACTAGTCAAACTAATAGCATGTGCCACATCCGGTCTTGTACATAGCATGGCGTACATTATAGAGCCTATGGCTGAAGCATAGGGGACTTTGTCCATTATCTCTCTTTCTTCCGCCGAAGCCGGACTTTGAGTCTTACTCAATGTCTTGCCTTACAACATAGGTAAGAACCCCTTCTTACTTCCGTCCATTTTAAGCTTCTTTAAAATCTTATCAAGGTATGTACTTTGCGATAGCCCTATTAGGCACCTAGATCTATCTCTATAGATCTTTATGCCTAATATGTATGACGCTTCACCTAGGTCCTTCATTGAAAATTTGCTGTTTAGATAACTTTTAACACTGTTTAAAAGATCTATATCATTTTCGATCAATAATATGTCATCCACATATAATATCAGAAATGCCACATTGCTCCCACTCACTTTCTTGTAAATACAAGCTTCTCCATAAGTTTGGACAAATCCAAACTCTTTGATCACCTCATCAAAGCGGAGATTCCAACTTCGTGATGCTTGCTTCAATCCATAGATGGATCGCTGAAGCTTGCACACCTTGTTAGCATCCTTAGGATCGACAAAACCCTTTGGTTGTATCATATACAACTCTTCTTCAATATTACCATTGAGAAACGCGGTTTTGACATCCATCTGCCATATTTCATAATCGAAATATGCAGCAATTGCTAACATAATCCTAACTGACTTTAGCATCGCTACGGGAGAGAAAGTCTCATCGTAGTCAACTCCTTGAATTTGTCGAAACCCCTTTGCGACAAGTCGAGCTTTATAGACGGTCACATTGCCATTAGCATCAGTTTTCCTTTTGAAAATCCATTTGTTCTCCACGGCCTTTCGGTCGTGAGGTAATTCCACCAAGTTCCAAACTTGGTTTTCATACATGGATTCCATCTCGGATTTCATGGCTTATAACCATTTGTTGGAATCCGGGCTCATCATCGCTTCTTCATACGTCGCAGGGTCATCATTTTCATCAACCATGAAATTCATGACAGGATTTCCGTACAGCTCGGGAGCTGCACGCGTCCTGTTTGACCTGCGAGGTTCGGTAGTACTCTCTTTCGGAGTTTCATGATCATTATCATTAGTTCCCTCTTCAACAGGTGGAGCCAACTCCGGAACAACTTCCGGCGCTGCGCTACTCGCCATACTTTGAAGAGAAGGTTCCACAACCTCTTCGAGTTCTACCTTCCGACTACTCACACCTTTCGCGAGAAACTCTTTCTCTAGAAAGGATCCATTCTTGGCAACAAAAACCTTGCCCTCGGATCTGTGATAGAAGGAATACCCAATAGTTTCTTTAGGGTATCCTATGAAGACGCATTTTTCCGCTTTGGGTTCGAGTTTATCCGGTTGAAGTTTCTTCACATAAACATCGCATCCCCAAACTTTAAGAAATGACAGCTTAGGTTTGTTTCCAAACCACAATTCATACGGTGTCTTTTCAACGGATTTAGATGGTGCCCGATTTAAAGTGAACGCAGCAGTTTCTAGTGCATAACCCCAAAATGACAACGGCAAGTCCATCAGAGACATCATAGATCGAACCATATCTAATAAAGTACGATTACGACGTTCCGACACACCATTTCGCTGTGGTGTTCCGGCAGGTGTGAGTTGTGAAACAATTCCACACTCTTTCATGTGAGTGCTAAACTCGTAACTTAGATACTCACCTCCACGGTCGGACCATAGAAATTTGATCTTTCTATTATGATGATTTTCCACTTCATTCTGAAATTCCATGAACTTTTCAAAGGTTTCAGACTTGTGTTTCATCAAGTAGATATAACCGTATCTACTCAAATCATCCGTGAAAGTAACAAAATAACGATATCCACCTCGCGCCGATACACTCATTGGACCACATACATCAGAATGTATGATTTCCAATAAATCTGTAGCCCGTTCCATTGAACCGGAAAACGACGTTCTAGTCATCTTGCCCATAAGGCATGGCTCACATGTATCAAATGATTCATAATCAAGTGATTCCAAAAGTCCATCCGAATGGAGCTTCTTCATGCGTTTAATGCCAATATGACCTAGATGGCAGTGCCACATATATGCGGATATATCATCATTAAGTTTAATCCTTTTAGCATCAACATTATGAATATGTGTAACATTATCATCGAGATATAATAGAAATAAACCATTCATCATCGGTGCATGACCATAAAAGATTTCATTCATATAAATGGAACAACCATTGTTCTCGGATTTAAATGAATAACCACTTCGCATCAAACACGATCTAGATACAATGTTCATGCTCAGTGCAGGCACCAGATAACATTTATTAAAGTTTATAACTAATCCCGACGGTAAGTGGAGAGGCAGCATTCCGACGGCGATCACATCAACGCTTGATCCATTGCCGACACGCATCTTGACCTCACCCTTTGCTAGCAGTCGCTTGTTCCGCAGCCCCTGATTCGAGTTACAAATATTAGCAACTGAACCGGTATCAAATACCCAGGTGCTACTGCGAGCACTAGTCAAGTACACATCAATAACATGTATATCATATATACCTTTGTTTGCCTTGCCGGCCTTCTTGTCTGCCAGATACTTGGGGCAGTTGCGCTTCCAGTGGCCAGTCCCCTTACAATAGTAGCACTCGGAATCAGACTTAGGTTCAACTCGGGGTTTCTTTTCAGGCGCGGCAACAGGCTTGCCGCCCTTACTTCCCTTCCGTTTTCCCTTCTTGTCTTTCTTGAAACCAGTGTTCCTATTGATCATCAACACTTGATGTTCCTTTTTGATCTCCACTTCTGCAGTTTTAAGCATTGACAGAAGCTCGGGGAGAGACTTCTTCATGCCTTGCATATTATAGTTCATCACGAAGCTCTTATAGCTAGGTGGCAGAGACTGCAGAACACGATGGATGCCTAAGTCAATGGGAATCGATATTCCCAAGGACACAAGCTTATCGGCGTAACCCGACATCTTGAGTACATGCTCACTAACGGAGCTGTGCTCTTCCATCATGCAGCTAAAGAACTTTTCTGAAGCGTTGTAGCTCTCTACAGCAGCATGTGTGTCGAAAATCATTTTCAACTCACCCATTGTATCAAATGCATTGCCATTTTTGAAACGCTTTCGGAGTTCCGGCTCTAGCCCATACAATATGCCGCAATGAACTAAGTTGTGGTCCTCCTGACGAGTCTGATAGACATTCTTCTCCTCGTCAGGGGCATCATCTAAAGGTGGGGGGCCTAACGGCGCTTCTAGCACATATTGCTTTTGTGCAGCAGAGAGGAGAATCCTCAAATTCATGGCCCATTCGGTAAAGTTGCTACCGTTCGTTGCTAGTTTCTCTTTCTCCATGAACACATTGAAATTAAAAGCAGGTGGTGCCATCTACAACAGAATTTGTAAAGTTTAGACTAAATGTATGATAGATTGAGTTCAACTAATCTATATTACGAATGAACTCCCACTCAAAAACGACATCCCTCGTGCCTTTTTGGTGATTACATGAACCAAATCCACTACACCAAGTCCGATCATCACGTGAGTCGGTATAGCTTCAAAGGCGAGCATCAAATGGGCATCATATCAACTATATGACTCATGCTTAACCTTTCGGTCCGTGTTCCGAGGCCATGTCTGTACATGCTAGGCTCGCCAAGTTAGAACCTTAGTATTCGCGTGTGTAACTGTTTTACACCCGAAATATGGTCGTGGATCCAAGAACACCCGATCATCACGTGATGTCTTGGAGCGACGAAAACATAATAGGTGCATACTAAAGGAAGAACACATTCTTATCTTGATATTTAAATGAGGGATCATCTTATTATGCTAACAAAGCGCTAAACAAGCAATATAAGATGCTATCAAACATCATATGTTTATTAGTGAAATTATATGGTTCCCGCAGATGATCTCTATCATGTGCATCGTGGTATGATCACTATCATACCTATATGTGTAAATCCAAGGTCTATGGATTTTACACGCTATGTGTGTTGTAAGAGTATCATCTCATACTTCTACTTACAACACTACCATATCATAACACTAGCCCAGCAACAATCTAAACTAGACGCCTCTAATTTATCCATTGCAAGTTTTACGTGGCTTAGGGCTTTCGAGATAGAACCGTTCTTACCTACGAACATGAACCACAACGAGGATAATAAAATTGTTGACAACTCGCTTGCAAAATAGATATTGACTATAGTAGGAGAGACAGACACCCGCTAGCCACTTATGCAAACTAGTTGCATGTCAAGCGTGGAACAGGTCTCATGTGCGAGGACATGTAAAGTTTGTCCGGGCCGCTTCATCCCACTATGCCACCAATATCCAAAATTACAACAAAGGAGCAACAACATGATGATCATCGCCCACATACTCATATGTGTACTTCCCGTGTGAAGTATCTACGCATAGATCCGGCTCTGATACCACTGTAGGGTTCGCAGCATAGAAAACAAAAAATTTCCTACGATGTGAACTATATACCAAGATCTATCTACTAGATACAAACAACGGGCGGATGTATATCCGTAGAGAACATACCCTTGAAGACCGACAAAGCTTAACGAGTTCAACTCGTGGTTGATGTAGACGATCTCTTGCCGATCTCAAGATTGAGAGGAAGTCCCAGCGCCGCAAATCAGCAGCGCATCCGTGCTCGCACACACGTTCGAGGCACCGAGCAGCCTCCGCCTCCTCGCTCCAGCGATGCAGTGGAAGCACAACTCTTTCTTGCCGAATAGCCACCGGGAACATGTATCTCGCTAGTCCGAGACCATGGGGGATAAATTCTAGAGGGGGAGAGAGATCCTTCATGAGGAGGTGTGAGAGACAAGTGAGGAGGGGGGCTCCTTTTATAGGAGGAGGGGGGCACCCAAGGGGGTGGCCGCCGGCCATGGGGGCTTCCCACTCCCCTCCTTCATTCATGTGGGTGGACACTCCACTCACAAAATGCCCTTTAAAATCCCTCCACTCAAAAGTCCACTCAAATTCCCATTACATTTCCACCAAATTTAATGCAAACTCTCATTAAATAAAACTCTTTTATTTTATTCAGAATTTTGTCAATTACTTTAATGACAAACATTCATAAATAACCCCTTGCTAGAATTCTATTTCACATGCATAACCACTTTATGCAATTTCACCCGAAAACCTGTTTCGGTATCTAGTGAAATAAATTCCTGCGCTTGTTCATTCTTTCGGCATGAAACATTTGCTCCAATTGGATGTCGGTGTATCTTAAGTGTGTCACCCTACGGTTCGTGAATAATGCGGACATGATCGAGACCCCTCTCGGATCAATAATCAGAAGCGGGATCTGGAGACCCATACTGACTCCCACACATTCAACGATGACTTTCTTGTGATCGTCGGAACCTTTTACGCTAGTATCTTAATCCCTTTGTTTCACGATATATTACATGTCCGAGATTCGATCATCGGTATCTCCATACCTAGTTTGATCTCGTTACCGACATGCACTCTTTTCTCGTTCCTGTGATATAACATTCTAGTGATCAAATCACTTGCTTGCAAGCTAATCAATGTGATATCACCGAGAGGGCCCAGAGTATATCTATCCGTCATCGGGATGAACAAATTCCACTCTCGATCCATGAGCCTCAACATAACACTTTATTAGTTCTGAATCCATCTTTATAATCACCCTGTTACGGTGTGACGTTTGATGTTATCAAGAAACTCTTCCGGTGTTAGTGATTGACATGATCTCATGGTCTAAGGATTAGGATCACTTCGTAAGTTGTTATAGCAATATAAACTCAATGACTTTGATCCTAATGCTATACTTCGGATGAATGTTCATCACACCATTACACTAATGTTGTGATCCCGTTATTAACAACATCCAATGTCCATGATCAGGAAACCTTGATCATCTTGTTAATCAACGAGCTAGTTTATGAGAGAGGCATAACTAGGAACTTTCTGTTTGTTTATTAAACACACATGTATTAACGTTTCCGTATTAATACAATTATAGCATGCAAAATAAACATCTATCATATACTTGGAATACACATAATAAACACTTTATTATTGCCTCTCAGGGCATATTCCCTTCAGATCCTACCATGGATATGAGGTATGCAGTACCACAGGGCTCAGAGGATGGTTCTGACTCAGAACTTCCTATTGAGAATTCATATGTGGAGAATGGATCAGATGAAGGATGTCATGAATACCAGATGTCCACAGATGGTTTACAGAAATGTTGGACAATCTAGCTGGATGGGTGCAAGGAATAACCCTAGTAACAGTAGTAGAAACACCATGTCAATAGATAATCAGGATGAAGAAGAAGATCCTGAGGAGAGAGTGTTTAAATCATCAACATCTTCTCAAAACCCAGGGAATATACATTATCCAGTGTTTAACTATCTTGCCCAAGGGAGCACCTGGGAAGCAGCGGGATTTGTGTATCCTGTTGATAACTCAAGGAATGAAGCTCAGGAGATGCAGGCAGGAGATAATGTTGAATATGTTTCTGAAGACTTTTCAGCTGAGCTGGAGGGAGTCAATGCGCTCAGGTTGAGTAATGACTCAAGTCCTGACACTTCAGATACAAAGTATGTTCCTTCTGGAAGGCCATTTGTTCCACAGACTGTGCGACGAACAACACGTCATCACGGTTGGACATCAGGAATGTATGATGAGCGTAGTTACTACTAGAAGTAGGCAAATAGTTAGAAGTATCAAGTACCGTGTATTGTACTCCAAGGAAATAAGATAGTTAGATAAATAAGGTAGTGTTGTGATTATACCTATATGGTATATGTTGTAATGACTTTGTATTGTTATGATATTATGTATCATATGTGAAATGCACATTTGGATTTTCTTTGGATCTTCATTGTGTGACTAGTTCTGTGCGTAAAGTCGAGCTCAGAACACATGTGCATGATGTAATGATGAGGAGAAATTGAGGTATGCAACTCATCTTCTGACTAGACCTGCAGCATCATGGTGGGAAAATCAGTTGGTCATGCAACAACCAGGAAGGGAGTTTACCTAGGAAGAGTTCAAGCAGAGATTCCGTGAATATCATGTTCCGGAAAGTGTTATGGAGTTGAAGCGGAGAGAATTTGAGGAGCTTCAGCAAGGATATACTAGTGTCATGAAGTACATCCGGGAGTTCAGTCAACTGTCTCGCTATGCTGAGGAGGATGTCAACACTGAAGAGAAGCGGAAGAAGCGTTTTCTGCGTGAGTTAAATCCATTTGTGAAGATGCAGCTAAGCTTAGCCAATAAGCAAACTTATCAGCAGTTGCTGGATGTAGCCATTACTTTCAAAGATGATTACAAGAATGTCCAAGAGGATCAAAGGAAGAGAGCCAAGAAGGAAACCAAGAGAATTCAGGCAAGAAAACCTAAACCCAATCTGGAATTCAAACCTCGGAACAGGAATTATGGTAACAATAACAATAACAATAACAAGTACAGTGGTGGAAATCAATCCAATCTGAGAAGGAATGTTATTTGTAACAATTGTGGAATTCCAGGGCATTTCCAGAGGGAATGCAAAAGGCCTGTAGTGATATGTTACGGTTGTGGTTATAAGGGGCATATCAAGCCCGATTGTCCGAGCAAACCACCAGGAGGTTGGCCTACCAAGGGAGGAGGACAAGCCAGTGGAGGAAATGTACAGCCTAATAAAGGAGGAAATAATGGCAAGAACAACAATGGCAAGAGGAACCGACCTACCGGGAAACTAAATTGTGCAACCCTCGAGGAGGTGGATAATTCGGAGCATGCAGTGATAGGTACGCTCAATATCCTTACCAATCCCGGTAAAGTTCTATTTGATACTGGTGCAACTACTTCATTCATTTCTGAAGAATTATGTGATAAGTTCGGGATTAGAAGGGCAATGTTAGAAAGTCCTATGACCGTAGTTATGGCAGGAGGGAATGTGATTGTACGCCACATAAAACAAGATCAGGTTATCTCGATCTGTGCTTGTACATATTTTGCAGACCTTTTTGTGATTCCTTTGAAGAGAATTGCAGTAGTGTGGGAATGGATTGGATGATGGAACACGGAGCTCAGATAAACTGTGAGGAGAAAACTGTCTCAATCAAAACTCCAAGTGGAGCAAGGATAGTTTACCAAGCAGATAAACACAGTCATATCATGGTGGATCTGCAGTTGAACTCAATGAAAGAGGTCAAATTGGAAGATATTCCTATAATAAATGAATTTCAAGATGTTTTTCCAGCAGAACTACCGGTAATGCCACCAGACCGGGAGATAGAGTTCACTATTGACCTAATTCCTGGTACAGTACCAATATCTCAAGCACCATATAAAATGGGACCCAAAGAGTTAAAAGAACTCAAAGAGCAAATTGATGAGTTAGCCAGAAAAGGATTTATTCAGGAAAATGTATCTCCACGGGGAACACCAGTAATCTTTGTGGATAAGAGAGATGGTGGAAGAAGAATGTGTGGAGATTATAGAAATAGGAACAATGTCACTATCAAGAATAAGTATCCTTTACCAAGAATTCAAGATTTTTTTGATCAAGTGAAAGGAGCTGGAGTATTCTCAAAGATCGATTTAAGATCTTGATACCATCAAATAAAAATCAAACTGGAAGATGTTACAAAGACAACATTTGTCTCAAGATATGGACACTATGAGTATCTGGTAGTACCATTTGGTTTGACCAATGCACCTGCAATATTTATGAACTTGATGAACAAAATCTTCGTGCCATATCTGGATAAGTTCGTCATAGTCTTTATTGATGATATTCTGATATATTCCAAGGATAAGGAAGATCATGCTGATCATTTGAGAATAGCATTGCAAAATCTAAGGGAACATAAACTTTATGCTAAGTTTAGTAAGTGTGAATTTTGGCTAGATGAGGTAGAATTCCTCGGTCATGTGATCAGTAAGGATGGAATTGCTGTAAATCCAACTAAAGTTCAGTCAGTACTAGAGTGGACTGCACCAACCAATGTGAAGAAAATTCGAGGTTTCTTAGGAATGGCTAGGTATTATCGGAGATTCATTGAAGGTTTCTCCAAAATAGCCGGACCAATGACCAAATTGCTAAGAAAGAATACACCATTCAACTGGGATGAAAAGTGTGAAGCAAGTTTTCAGGAGTTGAAAAATAGGTTAACCACAGCCCCAATCTTAGCAGTTCCTGAAACAGGGAAGGACTTCACGATATATTGTGATGCATCTAAAGAAGGTTTGGGTTGTGTATTAATGCAAGATCGGAAAGTCATTGCTTATGGTTCAAGACAACTGAAACCACATGAAGTCAACTGTCCAACTCATGATTTAGAGTTAGCAGCAGTAGTTTTTGCGCTGAAAGGATGGAGGCATTTTCTATATGGAGCAAGATGTGAGTTATACACTGACCATAAAAGTCTCAAGTATTTCTTCACTCAAAAGGAATTGAATATGAGATAGAAGCATTGGTTGGAACTAATCAAGGATTATGATTGAACAATCAACTATACCCGAGGGAAAGCAAATGTTGTAGCTGATGCTTTAAGCAGAAAGAGTGCAGATATTCAGCCTAGTAATCGGGAGTTACCAAAAGAGTTACAAATGGACTTGGAAAGATTAGAGCTTCAATTCATTGGAACAGAGGTTCTTGGAGGATTAGCTACTATGCAGGTAGTTGCAGAGCAGGACAGTGATCTTAAGCAAGAAATTTTTAGACATCAAGCAGAAGATCCTTTTATAGCTGAGGAAATTCGGAGGATATCTCAAGGTCAAAATCCGTTTTTCGCCTTGGAGAATATGAGTCCTTATGGTTTCAAGACCCTCTTTGTGTTCCAGATGTGACTGAGATTAGAGATTTCATACTCAGAGAAGTACATGAAACACCTTATTCTATACATCCAGGAAGTAATAAAATGTATATGGATTTGAAAGAATTATTCTGGTGGAATAACATGAAAAGATATATTGCTAGATATGTATTTGAATGCCATACTTGCCAAAGGGTGAAGGCTGAACATCAAAGTCCAGCAGGACCATTACAACCTTTGGAAATTCCTGAATGGAAGTGGGAGGAAATAGGTATGGACTTCATCACAGGATTGCCCATGACACCTAAAAGGAAGGATATGATATGGGTAATTATGGACAGACTCACTAAGGACGTGTTTGTTTCATCTCTGGTAACGTAACCGTGACTGGTATGAGGTTACAGGCGGTAATACCTCCGGAATAGGAAAATCACAGATTTGTTTGGTTCGTGTGTGTAACGTAAATAGATTCCTTTCCAATGTTTGGTTGAGAGTCGTTCAGTTAGTATCACATTGAAAAAAACAGGTAGGTTTAAAAATGCCACCTTTAATCAGAACAGACAGCAAATTTAAACTCTGAACTACAAACTGAATCATGCTGCAGATATCTCTGAGCATTCAACCATCTAATGCCACAAATTAACAAATTTTGACACTGGACAATAACATGATCC
This sequence comes from Avena atlantica, assembly GCA_910589765.1. NCBI lineage: Eukaryota > Viridiplantae > Streptophyta > Magnoliopsida > Poales > Poaceae > Avena > Avena atlantica. The sequence goes on from OU342736.1 coordinate 371,278,014, forward strand.
TAGTAATTTAAAATTACTTTTTGACACTGGATAATAACATGATCCTAATAATTTAAAAGCACTTCATAGGTAGAAGAGCAGAGCTATAAACACAAGTTTAGAATTTCATTGCACTACTAATTATTTTAATGGCATGCTCCATAGTCTTCCAAATAAGCTTTCCTTGTAAACATCTCCTTCCCATCTCTGCCAATTAATAAAAGCACATGTATAAGCTTGAGCATAACAAGTTCAAAACTCATGATCATGAAAAATTTAAGCTTGTCAACATTAAGATATCATCAGCAGACCAAAACCATGTGATGAAGCTTTATCATAAACAGAAATGGTATCAGATTATGGGAGGTATCAACACTGGAATTAGAAAATAACAGATTTGTAGGTAACCAAGACGCACACGAACACACGCACACACACAATATCATTCCTTTTTTCCAAAATAGTTTGGTGGACGTGTTTGAGATGAAAGAACAGGAGCAACAAGACCTGGAACAACAACACACATGTAGACATCTAGCTAGACATCAAAGAACAAGAGCTAAGCATCTACCACAAGCATGCAGAACTGAAAGTATGGTATACTTTCCAAGAGAAACAATACCTAATTGATCTTCCTTGTCAATCTCTCCTATTCTCCTTCGCTTCATCTACCAATAATAGAAGAACATTTATAAGCATACACATGAGAGGAGTTTCATAGCAAGAAAAAGCATCTAAATTTGGATGAGAACCAACTTACTATTCAGCATCTTCAGCACATACTCCCTCCTCAAAATATCAGGAAGTGCCATCATCATTTGCATCTGATCCAGTGCTTTTGCAAAAATTATTGCTGCATCTACTATCTGACTTGCAGCGAAGCCAAGCTTGTGCAATTCACTAATAGCCTTCTCTTTCAGCTTTTGATTAGGATCTTCGTGGACCGCCTTCTCATGAAGTGTAGCTTCACGCTCCGCTACAGCTGCCATTGTTGTCATCGTCAAGCATGATAACAATTGGATCACTTTGTCATGCCTTTCTAGGTCCATCAACCTTTCTTGGCCTCTTAGCACTGCTTGATGTATCCAACGAGTGGCTCTGTGAGTCAACAGACCGTCTTGGAGTCTCTCTAGACATCCTATCCTCTTCACCCCTCTGCCTTTCCTCGGCATCTATTTCAATGGCCAAATTTGTCACAGCCTCATCAAAACCTTCAGAACCTTCCCCTGTTGCTATATCCTTGCTATAGATAGCACACAACTTTTTCACCCAACCTTGATCTATATCTTCCTTTCAGGTTGGACGGGGCACATACATCTACTATCTAGTCATGAGATTTCTAGTTGCTACATTCCTTCGTCGATATCTCGTCTTTAAAGGGAGACGAGCCATAACACTGAAAATGAAAAGTGGAATGGAAAAATATCAGCATTGTGAATGCTAGAACTTATACACAGAAGTTGTTAATCAATGAACATCAGATGGATCTTCCTTGTTAAAAATATTCTTTGCAGTAACAGGTTTGCAAATAAATATCAAGCCTTTTAATCAAGCATTGGCAATGGAAACTAGTGGGATCTGGTACGGCCAAAAATATCAAGACGGTGTTTGCAGGAACATAGTGATATAAAGCGACTAGAGGCAGAGGCAGTAACAAAACGACCAGATCAAGAGTGTTCTTGATCATAAAACACCATGTTAGTGACATGCTCAGTTTACATGAGCCATAACATCATGTATATACAGCAAACTTCCTGACAATAAATCAAATACGCACAAGCTATCACTCAACTATCATGTATATCATGTTGGCATTACACAAGCTATAACTTACAAGCTTCATAAGGCATGACAACAATAAATCAAATAAGCTACTGCCACAACACAATGGACAAAGATTGATAGCTAGTACAGCAAATTAATTAGTGACCCGAATAGCTAGTGAATTTTTCAACCATACTGGAATAGCTAGTGGACAAAGATAAACACATTGCTAAATTTTTGAACCATACTGGAATAGCTAGTGCAGCAAGTTAATTAGTGACCCGATAGTCGCTGGTACAAAGTGAGCACAAGAATAGTGCAGCACGATACAAAGTGAGCAACCTTCAGATTAGAAATTGGTGGACCTAATCTAAACAAAGTTCTAGAGGGAGACCTGCATGACATGGTAAAACAAAAGTATGCCAACGTAACAAATTTGGATTTTAAATAATTCCAACAAAACTAGTATACAGCCATGAGAATCATGCGCATTTGCGGTGGTCAATTCTTCATCTAACCATGGATGCGATGGTGCATTTCTTCAGCTGTCCACTAGCAAAAGAATCAGCTGTTTACGAGAACATGGCCTAACCAATTCCGCTGAATATTCAAGCCAGCTTACGAGACGCATGCGCAAGGATATATGCACAATCGATCTCTGTATATAGACGAAGAGAAAAGAGACGACCTGACCATAGCTACACACAGACAACACCTCCAGGATCTAGCTAGCTAGCCAAGATATCGGTGCCGGTGGGTACCAGGGGAACACATCGGCGGCGATCGCGGAGTGGCTGAACAAGGGCGACAACACATGACAGCTGAAGGCGTCCGCTCTCGTGGGCATCATTGAACACAAGAAAAAACCCTAATCTAAACAAAGATTTGGAGGGAGACCTCTAGGACAGCCGAAAGAGGAGAAGGGATCTGAGAAGGGCAGTACGTACCTCAAGATTGGGAATCGATGGACGAACATGTCCCCAGTGCCGGCGCTGCTCTTGCCGTGTCGCCGCCGCACCTTTCTTGCCCGCGCGTGACGCTGCTACAGATCAAGTAGAGGATGTCGAGGGACGGGTCGCTGGTGCCGCCGCCTGTCTCGCTGGTGCCTGTGTCGCCGGCAGCGGGAGGAGGAGCATGAAGAGGGGACGAGAGGTGAGATTCGATCGAGACGCAGCGATGCAGACGGTAACACGATTTGTTTCCGGAGGAGTGTGACCGGTAACAAGTTTGTACGGGGGTGGGATCTGTTTCCGTGGTAAGCATTTACGGAGTTTCTGAACCAAACATGTTTTAGCGGTATCAGTTAGCAGTGTAATCAGGTTACGTTACAAAAACACCAACCAAACACGTTCTAAGAGTGCACATTTTATTCCGATAAATCAGAAAGATAATGCCAAGAAGCTAGTTTAAGTTTACGTCAAAGAGATTGTAAGTAAAGCATGGAGTACCCAAAAATATCGTAACTGATAGGGGATCAGTGTTCACTTTAGCATTTTGGAAGCAATTGCATGAAGCACTTGGTTCAAAGTTAGACTTCAACACAACATATCATCCTGATACAGGAGGTCAAACTAAAAGAACAAATCAAATACTAGAAGACATGTTAAGAGCTTGTGCACTAGATTTTTGAGGTACATGGGAAGATCATCTACCATTGGCAGAATTTACTTATAATAATAGCTATCAGAGTAGTCTGAAGGCAGCTCCATACCAAGTTCTATATGGAAGGAAGTGTAGATCACCAATATGTTGGTATGAGCCTGGAAGCAGCAAAGAATTTGCGCCAGATTATATCAAGGAAAGACAAGATATCATTGATAAGATCAGGGATAGACTGAAAATAGCCCAGAGTAGGCAGAAAAGTTATGCGGATCAAAGTCGAAGATCATGGCATCCAGAAGTGGGAGATATGGTATATTTGAAAGTAAGTCCAATGAAAGGGGTGAAAAGGTTCGGAGTTAAAGGAAAATTGAGTCCAAGATACATCGGACCATTCAGGATATTGAGTCAGAACAGAACTATAGCTTATGCTTTAGAGTTACCATTAAGATTAGCTCAAGTGCATAATGTTTTCCATGTGTCACAACTTCGTAAATGTTTGAAAGTTCCGGATGATGCAATCACACATCACGAGATATAATTACAAACAAACTTGACCTATGTTGAAAAGCCCTATAAAGTTTTGGAAGAAAACTGGAAAAGATTGAGGAACAGAGCAATGAAGTATTGAAAAGTACAGTGGGAACATCACCCTGAAAGGGAAGCTACGTGGGAAAAAGAAGAGGATTTAAGAAAAGTCTATCTAGAACTATTCAGGTACATCTCCACAAACTTCAGGATGAAGTTTAATTTAAGGGGGGAAGTCTGTAACATCCCAGCATTTAGGAACCAACGAAGGGTAGATTTAGGAATATGAAATGTTGCATGCATTCATCTATGAAAATGTGGGTAAATTTTTCGCCAAATAAAAATCTAAAGTGATCAAGGTTTCTTTCATATGATCTTTGAGTATTAGGTTTAGTCTTAAAGGATGGTTGCTATAGACTTTGATATGATCTTTGAGGATTTATGTGTTTTGGAAAATGAATTTAAATTTTAAACTTGAGTGATTGAATTATAATTCAAATGATTTATGAATAAGGTTTGAATCTTGATTTAATTAAGAGTTAATCAATATAACTCAAACTTTATCTAAAGAAAACAACTAAGAATATGAGTATCTATTTCATATTTTCATTCAATAAATAAGTTACAAAAATGTAACTTATTGAAATTATCCACAACCTTCACAATAGCAATAAATAAAGAATAAGAATATTTCTTTACTGATAATAATATAATCTTTATTACAAAATAATAAAATGAAAATTACAAAAGAATAAAGAAGATTACATTAACTATTCTATAAAGAAAACCTAAACTAAAATCTTCATCTTCAAATCTGTACCTGCAAAATAAACACTGATAAAAAAATAAAGAAGGTTAGGGTTAGTATTGTTTTACTCTCAGACTTCTCAGTGAAGTACACTGATCAAGATTCATCACTAAGTAATTTATAAAAGGGGCAAGTTTCACCAATATGGAAGAATCTATCTTTCATAAATTTTAAGCCAAAAAGTCAAATGACAGCAAGGAGGGGCAGGTTTCACCAGACATGTAAAAGTAATCAGATCAAAGTAATTCTCATGTCCCTGAGCATATCCACAAGGTGCAGCAAGCACACAGGTAACACACACACCTAAATGCATGGTGTGTGCTGTCAGCACAGCAACAACAAGCCATACAAACAGAACTGCTCGGTACAGCCGTGGGAAGCACCCCAACACCATTTCTTGTTCATACACATCAAGCTCAACAGCCAGCAGCTAAACCAAGCACAACAACCAGCAGCCAAACCAAACCACCAAAGATCAACCAAACATCACCAGATGGTGACATAAGGAGGGGGAAGGAGGTGGATAGCAAGGCCAAGTCCAGGAGCTAGGAGGAGCAGGCTAGCTCAAGGTCAAGCACATGAGCTCAGCAAAACAAGAACAACATCAGAGGTGAAGGACAGGATCTAATCAGCAAGATCAACATCACCACCCAATTCCATAATCATCAGTTTTTGTGGTGAGTATCATAAAATCATCACATGATCTAATCATATTATCTAGACAGAAGCATGTGTTGTTTTATGAAACAATCTCTCAATAATCACCCAAGTGAGGTGAATCTATCCTAGAGATTTCAAGTATAAAGATAAAAAATCAAACTAAGCCAAAAGCACCAATCTCTGAGACCAACCTCACATAGTTTGGTGTTATCATATGCAACTTAAATAATTCTTCCTTTGTTCTTATCAGACCAGGGCACATCTCCCAGAGGGAGTAGCACCTCTAATCTTGCAAGATAAAAACAAACTATTTGCTCAACTAACTAGTGAAGGGAATATGCCCTGAGAGGCAATAATAAAGTGTTTATTATGTGTATTCCAAGTATATGATAGATGTTTATTTTGCATGCTATAATTGTATTAATACGGAAACGTTAATACATGTGTGTTTAATAAACAAACAGAAAGTTCCTAGTTATGCCTCTCTCATAAACTTGCTCGTTGATTAACAAGATGATCAAGGTTTCCTAATCATGGACATTGGATGTTGTTAATAACGGGATCACAACATTAGTGTAATGGTGTGATGAACATTCATCCGAAGTATAGCATTACGATCAAAGTCATTGAGTTTATATTGCTATAACAACTTACAAAGTGATCCTAATCCTTAGACCATGAGATCATGTCAATCACTAACACCGGAAGAGTTTCTTGATAACATCAAACGTCACACCATAACAGGGTGATTATAAAGATGGATTCAGAACTAATAAAGTGTTATGTTGAGGCTCATGGATCGATAGTGGAATTTGTTCATCCCGATGACGGATAGATATACTCTGGGCCCTCTCGGTGATATCACATTGACTAGCTTGCAAGCAAGTGATTTGATCACTAGAATGTTATATCACAGGAACGAGAAAATAGTGCATTTAGGTAACGAGATCAAACTAGGTATGGAGATACCAATGATCGAATCTCGGACATGTAATATATCGTGAAACAAAGGGATTAAGATACTAGCGTAAAAGGTTCCGACGATCACAAGAAAGTCATCGTTGAATGTGTGGGAGTCAGTATGGGTCTCCAGATCCCGCTTCTGATTATTGATCCGAGAGGGGTCTCGATCATGTCCGCATTATTCACGAACCATAGGGTGACACACTTAATAGACACCGACATCCAATTGGAGCAAATGTTCCATGCCGAAAGAATGAACAAGCGCAGGAATTTATTTCACTAGATACCGAAACAGGTTTTTGGGTGAAAATGCATAAAGTGGTTATGCATGTGAAATAGAATTCTAGCAAGGGGTTATTTGTGAATGTTTGTCATTAAAGTAATTCACAAAATTCTGAATAAAATAAAAGAGTTTTATTTAATGAGAGTTTGCATTAAATTTGGTGGAAATTTAATGGGAATTTGAGTGGACTTTTGAGTGGAGGGAATTTAAAGGAGATTTGTGAGTGGAGTGTCCACCCACATGAAGAGGGGAGGGCAAGGGGGCAGCCCCATGCGCCGGCCACCCCCTTGGGGTTCCCCCCTCCTCCTATAAAAGGAGCCCCCCTCCTCACTTGTCTCTCACACCTCCTCGTGAAGGATCTCTCTCCCCCTCTAGAAATTTATCCCCCATGGTCTCGGACTAGCGAGATACATGTTCCCGGTGGCTATTCGACAAGAAAGAGTTGTGCTTCCGCTGCATCGCTGGAGCGAGGAGGCGGAGGTTGCTCGGTGCCTCGAACGTGTGTGTGCGAGCACGGATGCGCTGCTGATTTGCGGCGCTAGGACTTCCTCTCGATCTTGAGATAGTCTACATCAACCACGAGTTGAACCCGTTAAGCTTTGTCGGTCTTCAAGGGTATGTTCTCTACGGATATACATCCGCCCGTTGTTTGTATCTCGTAGATAGATCTTGGTATATAGTTCATATCGTAGGAATTTTTTTGTTTTTTATGCTGCGAACCCTACAGTGGTATCAGAGCCAGGCTCTATGCGTAGATACTTTACACGGGTAGTACACATATGAGTATGGGGGCGATGATGATCATGTTGTTGCTCCTTTGTTGTAATTTTGGATATTGGTGGCATAGTGGGATGAAGCGGCCCGGACAAACTTTACATGTCCTCGCACATGAGACCTGTTCCACGCTTGACATGCAACTAGTTTGCATAAGTGTCTAGCGGGTGTCTGTCTCTCCTACTATAGTCAATATCTATTTTGCAAGCGAGTTGTCAACAATTTGATTATCCTCGTTGTGGTTCATGTTCGTAGGTAAGAACGGTTCTATCTCGAAAGACCTAAGCCACGTAAAACTTGCAATGGATAAATTAGAGGCGTCTAGTTTAGATTGTTGCTGGGCTAGTGTTATGATATGGTAGTGTTGTAAGTAGAAGTATGAGATGATACTCTTACAACACACATAGCGTGTAAAATCCATAGACCTTGGATTTACACATATAGATATGATAGTGATCATACCACGATGCACATGATAGAGATCATCTGCGGGAACCATATAATTTCACTAATAAACATATGATGTTTGATAGCATCTTATATTGCTTGTTTAGCGCTTTGTTAGCATAATAAGATGATCCCTCATTTAAATATCAAGATAAGAATGTGTTCTTCCTTTAGTATGCACCGATTATGTTTTCGTCGCTCCAAGACATCACGTGATGATCGGGTGTTCTTGGATCCACGACCATATTTCGGGTGTAAAACAGTTACACACGCGAATACTAAGGTTCTAACTTGGCGAGCCTAGCATGTACAGACATGGCCTCGGAACACGGACCGAAAGGTTAAGCATGAGTCATATAGTTGATATGATGCCCATTTGATGCTCGCCTTTGAAGCTATACCGACTCACGTGATGATCGGACTTGGTGTAGTGGATTTGGTTCATGTAATCACCAAAAAGGCACGAGGGATGTCGTTTTTGAGTGGGAGTTCATTTGTAATATAGATTAGTTGAACTCAATCTATCATACACTTAGTCTAAACTTTACAAATTCTGTTGTAGATGGCACCACCTGCTTTTAATTTCAATGTGTTCATGGAGAAAGAGAAACTAGCAACGAACGGTAGCAACTTTTCCGAATGGGCCATGAATTTGAGGATTCTCCTCTCTGCTGCACAAAAGCAATATGTGCTAGAAGCACCGTTAGGCCCCCCACCTTTTGATGATGCCCCTGACGAGGAGAAGAATGTCTATCAGACTCGTCAGGAGGACCACAACTTAGTTCATTGCGGCATATTGTATGGGCTAGAGCCAGAACTTCGAAAGAGTTTCGAAAACGGCAATGCATTTGATACAATGGGTGAGTTGAAAATGATTTTCGACACACATGCTACTGTAGAGAGCTACAACGCTTCAGAAAAGTTCTTTAGCTGCATGATGGAAGAGCACAACTCCGTTAGTGAGCATGTACTCAAGATGTCGGGTTACACCGATAAGCTTGTGTCCTTGGGAATATCGATTCCCATTGACTTAGGCATCCATCGTGTTCTGCAGTCTCTGCCACCTAGCTATAAGAGCTTCGTGATGAACTATAATATGCAAGGCATGAAGAAGTCTCTCCCCGAGCTTCTGTCAATGCTTAAAACTGCAGAAGTGGAGATCAAAAAGGAACATCAAGTGTTGATGATCAATAGGAACACTGGTTTCAAGAAAGACAAGAAGGGAAAACGGAAGGGAATTAAGGGCGGCAAGCCTGTTGCCGCGCCTGAAAAGAAACCCCGAGTTGGACCTAAGTCTGATTCCGAGTGCTACTATTGTAAGGGGACTGGCCACTGGAAGCGCAACTGCCCCAAGTATCTGGCAGACAAGAAGGCCGACAAGGCAAACAAAGGTATATATGATATACATGTTATTGATGTGTACTTGACTAGTGCTCGCAGTAGCACCTGGGTATTTTATACCGGTTCAGTTGCTAATATTTGTAACTCGAATCAGGGGCTGCGGAACAGGCGACCGCTAGCAAGGGGTGAGGTCAAGATGCGTGTCGGCAATGGATCAAGCGTTGATGTGATCGCCGTCGGAATGCTGCCTCTCCACTTACCGTCGGGATTAGTTATAAACTCGAATAAATGTTATCTGGTGCCTGCACTGAGCATGAACATTGTATCTGGATCGTGTTTGATGCGAAGTGGTTATTCATTTAAATCCGAGAACAATGGTTGTTCCATTTATATGAATGAAATCTTTTATGGTCATGCACCGATGATGAATGGTTTATTTCTATTAGATATCGATGATAATGTTACACATATTCATAATGTTGATGCTAAAAGGATTAAACTTAATGATGATATATCCGCATATATGTGGCACTGCCGTCTAGGTCATATTGGCGTTAAACGCATGAAGAAGCTCCATTCGGATGGACTTTTGGAATCACTTGATTATGAATCATTTGATACATGTGAGCCATGCCTTATGGGCAAGATGACTAGAACGCCGTTTTCCGGTTCAATGGAACGGGCGACAGATTTATTGGAAATCATACATTCTGATGTATGTGGTCCAATGAGTGTGTCAGCGCGAGGTGGATATCGTTATTTTGTTACTTTCACGGATGATTTGAGTAGATACGGTTATATCTACTTGATGAAACACAAGTCTGAAACCTTTGAAAAGTTCAAGGAATTTCAGAATGAAGTGGAAAATCATCGTAATAGAAAGATCAAATTTTTACGGTCCGACCGTGGAGGTGAGTATCTAAGTTACGAGTTTAGCACTCATATGAAAGAGTGTGGAATTGTTTCACAACTCACACCTGCCGGAACACCATAGCAAAATGGTGTGTCGGAACGTCGTAATCGTACTTTATTAGATATGGTTCGATCTATGATGTATCTGACGGATTTGCCGTTGTCATTTTGGGGTTATGCACTAGAAACTGCTGCATTCACTTTAAATCGGGCACCATCTAAATCCGTTGAAAAGACACCGTATGAATTGTGGTTTGGAAACAAACCTAAGCTGTCATTTCTTAAAGTTTGGGGATGCGATGTTTATGTGAAGAAACTTCAACCGGATAAACTCGAACCCAAAGCGGAAAAATGCGTCTTCATAGGATACCCTAAAGAAACTATTGGGTATTCCTTCTATCACAGATCCGAGGGCAAGGTTTTTGTTGCCAAGAATGGATCCTTTCTAGAGAAAGAGTTTCTCGCGAAAGGTGTGAGTAGTCGGAAGGTAGAACTCGAAGAGGTTGTGGAACCTTCTCTTCAAAGTATGGCGAGTAGCGCAGCGCCGGAAGTTGTTCCGGAGTTGGCTCCAGCTGTTGAAGAGGGAACTAATGATAATGATCATGAAACTCCTAAGAGAGTACTACCGAACCTCGCAGGTCAAACAGGACGCGTGCAGCTCCCGAGCTGTACGGAAATCCTGTCATGAATTTCATGGTTGATGAAAATGATGACCCTGCGACGTATGAAGAAGCGATGATGAGCCCGGATTCCAACAAATGGTTATAAGCCATGAAATCCGAGATGGAATCCATGTATGAAAACCAAGTTTGGAACTTGGTGGAATTACCTCACGACCGAAAGGCCGTGGAGAACAAATGGATTTTCAAAAGGAAAACTGATGCTGATGGTAATGTGACCGTCTATAAAGCTCGACTTGTCGCAAAGGGGTTTCGACAAATTCAAGGAGTTGACTACGATTAGACTTTCTCTCCCGTAGCGATGCTAAAGTCAGTTAGGATTATGTTAGCAATTGCTGCATATTTCGATTATGAGATATGGCAGATGGATGTCAAAACCGCGTTTCTCAATGGTAATATTGAAGAAGAGTTGTATATGATACAACCAAAGGGTTTTGTCGATCCTAAGGATGCTAATAAGGTGTGCAAGCTTCAGCGATCCATCTATGGATTGAAGCAAGCATCACGAAGTTGGTATCTCCGCTTTGATGAGGTGATCAAAGAGTTTGGATTTGTCCAAACTTATGGAGAAGCTTGTATTTACAAGAAAGTGAGTGGGAGCAATGTGGCATTTCTGATATTATATGTGGATGACATATTATTGATCGGAAATGATATAGATCTTTTAAACAGTGTTAAAAGTTATCTAAACAGCAAATTTTCAATGAAGGACCTAGGTGAAGCGTCATACATATTAGGCATAAAGATCTATAGAGATAGATCTAGGCGCCTAATAGGGCTATCACAAAGTACATACCTTGATAAGATTTTAAAGAAGTTTAAAATGGACGGAAGTAAGAAGGGGTTCTTACCTATGTTGCAAGGCAAGACATTGAGTAAGACTCAAAGTCCGGCTTCGGCGGAAGAAAGAGAGATAATGGACAAAGTCCCCTATGCTTCAGCCATAGGCTCTATAATGTACGCCATTCTATGTACAAGACCGGATGTGGCACATGCTATTAGTTTGACTAGTAGGTACCAATCGGATCCAGGTTCGGAACACTGGATAGCAGTCAAGAATATCCTTAAGTACTTACGAAGAACTAAGGATATGTTTCTTGTATATGGAGGTGAAGAAGAGCTCGTCGCTAAGTGTTATGTCGACGCTAGCTTTGACACCAATCCGGATGACTCTAAGTCTCAATCCGGATACGTATTTCTCATGAATGGCGGAGCGGTTAGTTGGAGGAGCTCCAAACAACCTGTGGTAGCGGGATCAACAACGGAGGCCGAATATGTTGCTGCTTCAGAAGCGGCTCAGGAAGCAGTTTGGATGAAGGAGTTCATATCCGAACTAGGAGTGGTGGCAAACGCGTTGGACCCAATGGTGATCTATTGTGACAACAATGGTGCCATTGCCAATGCCAAAGAGCCAAGGTCTCACAAGCATTCCAAGCATATTAAGCGCCGGTTTCACTCCATCCGCGAGCATGTCAAGGATGGAGATATAAAGATTTGTAAAGTACATACGGATCTCAATGTAGCAGATCCGTTGACTAAAACTCTCCCTAGAGCAAAACATGATCAACACCAGAACTCAATGGGTGTTAGATTTATCACTATGTAACTAGATTATTGTCTCTAGTGCAAGTGGGAGACTGAAGGGAATATGCCCTGAGAGGCAATAATAAAGTGTTTATTATGTGTATTCCAAGTATATGATAGATGTTTATTTTGCATGTTATAATTGTATTAATACGGAAACGTTAATACATGTGTGTTTAATAAACAAACAGAAAGTTCCTAGTTATGCCTCTCTCATAAACTAGCTCGTTGATTAACAAGATGATCAAGGTTTCCTGATCATGGACATTGGATGTTGTTAATAACGGGATCACAACATTAGTGTAATGGTGTGATGAACATTCATCCGAAGTATAGCATTACGATCAAATTCATTGAGTTTATATTGCTATAACAACTTACGAAGTGACCCTAATCCTTAGACCATGAGATCATGTCAATCACTAACACCGGAAGAGTTTCTTGATAACATCAAACGTCACACCGTAACAGGGTGATTATAAAGATGGATTCAGAACTAATAAAGTGTTATGTTGAGGCTCATGGATCGAGAGTGGAATTTGTTCATCCCGATGACGGATAGATATACTCTGGGCCCTCTCAGTGATATCACATTGATTAGCTTGCAAGCAAGTGATTTGATCACTAGAATGTTATATCACAGGAACGAGAAAAGAGTGCATGTCGGTAACGAGATCAAACTAGGTATGGAGATACCGATGATCGAATCTCGGACATGTAATATAGCGTGAAACAAAGGGATTAAGATACTAGCATAAAAGGTTCCGACGATCACAAGAAAGTCATCGTTGAATGTGTGGGAGTCAGTATGGGTCTCCAGATCCCGCTTCTGATTATTGATCCGAGAGGGGTCTCGATCATGTCCGCATTATTCACGAACCATAGGGTGACACACTTAAGAGACACCTACATCCAATTGGAGCAAATGTTTCATGCCGAAAGAATGAACAAGCGCAGGAATTTATTTCACTAGATACCGAAACAGGTTTTCGGGTGAAAATGCATAAAGTGGTTATGCATGTGAAATAGAATTCTAGCAAGGGGTTATTTGGGAATGTTTGTCATTAAAGTAATTGACAAAATTCTGAATAAAATAAAAGAGTTTTATTTAATGAGAGTTTGCATTAAATTTGGTGGAAATTTAATGGGAATTTGAGTGGACTTTTGAGTGGAGGGATTTTAAAGGGCATTTTGTGAGTGGAGTGTCCACCCACATGAATGAAGGAGGGGAGGGGGCAGCCCCCATGGCCGGCGGCAACCCCCTTGGGTGCCCCCCCTCCTCCTATAAAAGGAGCCCCCCTCCTCACTTCTCACACACCTCCTCGTGAAGGATCTCTCTCCCCCTCTAGAATTTATCCCCCATGGTCTCGGACTAGCGAGATACATGTTCCCGGTGGCTATTCGGCAAGAAAGAGTTGTGCTTTCGCTGCATCGCTGGAGCGAGGAGGCGGAGGTTGCTCGGTGCCTCGAACGTGTGTGCGAGCACAGATGCGCTGCTGATTTGCGGCGCTAGGACTTCCTCTCGATCTTGAGATCGGCAAGAGATCGTCTACATCAACCACGAGTTGAACTCGTTAAGCTTTGTCAGTCTTCAAGGGTATGTTCTCTACGGATATACATCCGCCCGTTGTTTGTATCTAGTAGATAGATCTTGGTATATAGTTCACATCGTAGGAAATTTTTTGTTTTCTTTGCTGCGAACCCTACAACTAGGACTTAAAATCCTAAAGCCTCAGACCAACATCATAGGCACGAGAGTTAAAAGAAGCTTTCATTTTATCTTGCCAATATTAATCACAAGCATTGTCAGAGCTAAGCTCGGGAATAGGACCCAATCACTTGTGTGCCAGTTTATAATGGTATCACAAGGATAAGTTCTAATGATCTAATCCCAATCTTTACTTAGATCTCACAAATAAAAAGGGACAAGCCACTAAATATCATCTTCCTGAAGCCAAAAGCCAGGAATCAACATCAAACTTATCTATACATCCACAGAAAATCATTAACATGTATTGATTATATTCAGTATGTATATTCTCATACAAGCCAACCATTATAAATGCAGTAAGCACTTACTGATAGAATCACTGTCAGTATAAACATCTTGACAGTGGAAAGTTCTCAGATCAACAACATTTCCAATTTAGGATTTCATATAAACACTAACATTGGATCATAGTAAATCACCACTGGGTGAAGTTTGACAAGCCACTAGCATCACCAAATCCAACTACAAATAATGATCCACAACTGACAATCATTCATCATGCTCAAGGATGATCACCACTAGATCCAAAGAATCATGGATATGATCAACAGAGGGTTATGAACCCTAATACGAACAAGAACTGTTAGACCCCTCCTTTATAAAGGAAAGGATCCCTGTGATTGCAATGCTAGTCCCTGGATCAATGCTAGCATCCACAGTTTAAGATGAAGTACACAGATACAAAGGTCGTTTATTACATTCATTCCAGAGATAAAACATAGTCTTTTACAACTCAGGGCCAAAGGACTAATACAAGAGTTTAAGGAATAAGTAAATAAACATAAGTCTTCATCTTCATGTGCCACAGGCAAGCATGTTGAGTGTAGACTCATGACTCCTATTCATCATCGGAGTAACCTGCAACATCACAAGTTACAGCCACAGAGGGTCAATACTTTGGAATAGTATTGGCAAGTGATACCTTAGTATATTTTAGGTGGACTATATTACTATATGCATTTTGGCTAAGTGTAGCTTGGCTTGCTTTGCTTGAAAATAAGTTTTACCTATTAGTTGAAATCACTAAATTTTTCTTTGTCAAAACATTCCCAAGAAACCACCAATAGACATTGGGGTCCTTCACCCTTGTTCACCCACCAATTTTTACTTAGAAGTTGGAGTGATGAGATTCTTGTAGCTTCCATGTCTTGATGCTCAAATTGTCCATTGCCTTGGACTAGGCTAAGTACTTAGGTTTTTCCATCTGTAGAGGTTGTGCACTTTCCCCACCAGACTTGGTTTCCCAAGACAGGACCTTTCAGAAGCCTTTCCTTAGTCAAATGGACGCGCTCCAACCTATCATTCCCACTACCACCAACTGTCCAAGTGACTAAGTTCTAGCAACCTATATGATCAAGGCAGAGCCCATATTGCCAAGTGGTTGCACTGTAAGCTTTCTCAACACTTGGCCTCCAAATCCCTTTGTGCCTGGGTGGCATACCACAAGTGAGATACACAACCCAAGTCCATGGCCTTGTGTAACCACTCAACATAACCCAATCCTTCCATTCCACCCAGGAGGTTCATTTGACTTAGTTGTTTTATTAGAAAAGCATAAGTCTCATGACTTAGAAATATTTTCATCATAGTATGTATAGATTTTCACCAACCCTTGTTTGCTAAATAGCTAGGCTAAGCATGGTAAGATAACTTAACTTAGGAAAATTCCCTAGCAATTCTACCATTCTAATGCTAGTACAAAACATAGGATATAAATGTTCATGAAAATATCACTTGCCTTGGTAGTGGGGAGAGTAGCACTCTTCACAATCACAATCACTAGCAAAATCTACACAAAAATTATAGCATATAATTACACACAATTATATTCAATCAAAAATAATATGAATGCATGCATGCAAGAATTTACTAAGTGGTGATTTTTGAAAATTCTACCAAGCATGCTCATGTTTACAGAAACTTAACATGTCACAAGTTTGCCAACTAAACTTATTTGGCACCAATACAATTTACCAAAATAAATCTATACTTAAAATAGCCTTAAACATGTTCTACAAATAAAGTCATTTTAACTGTTACTATTTGTTAAACAAATTGGATATTCAGGAAGGTCTTGTTTCACTGAATCCAACGGTATAAAATTTGTAAAATTCTAACGTGGCATTCAAAAGTTATAGCAGTTTAAAGTTTGGATCTAAATCTGATTCAAATTTCTGTTTTTGAATTATCCCTAGCCACGTGTCGCAGCCTTACTGGCGCGTACCGCTTCGCGCGGATCGGCAGTCGTAGGCCGTAGGATCTAACTTAGATCTGGCGGCTCAGACGCGCGCGTACCTCTTTGATTAAGATCTATCCTAGCCCTACGATGCAGATCCAACGGACCAAATCATCAAGCCACAAACTGG
This sequence comes from Avena atlantica, assembly GCA_910589765.1. Taxonomy (NCBI): domain Eukaryota; kingdom Viridiplantae; phylum Streptophyta; class Magnoliopsida; order Poales; family Poaceae; genus Avena; species Avena atlantica. The sequence continues at coordinate 371,294,473 of OU342736.1, forward strand.
CGATGCTAGCGGCGTTGTCCGGCGGCGGCGCGTCTGACTACGGTGGCGCCGGTGCTCTAGGTCGTCCGGGGAAGCAAGAAGGCGATTACCAGTACCGCGGTGGCGTGCTGAAGCTCGAGGTGGCTCTGGTTTGTCAAGGGGCGTGCTGACGCGGTGGCGATTCCTCGTCAGAGTTGAGTCTGGTGACAGGTGGTTCTGCTCGAGGTCGAAGGCGACGTTGCTGATCACTAGGAGGCAAACGGAGAGTGTAGTCAGGTGCAGAAGATCACGGGGAATACGCGCGTGTGAAAGACAAGGCTTGGTGCGGTCTGGACTTACCACCGGAGGTCGTCGGAGTTGATGCCGAAGACGGTGGCGGCCAGTCGTCGATGTTGCTGGAGCTACAGGTCATGCGAAGGTAAGTGGGGTGTGTCAGTAGATGCGCCGAGACTCACTGGACAAGAAAGCATGAATGAGAGGCAGAGGGGAACACGAGACTCACCGGAATTCGTCGGCGCAGTCGTCGGAGACGGCGGGGTTGCAGAGAGCAATGCGCGCAGCCTGGGGGCGTTCTGTGCTTGGGGTTTGGGGGAAAAGAGAGAGGGGGCAGAGGGGGTTTATGTAGCCTGCTCGCGAGCAAGAATCACTCGTGCCTTAACGCGAATTTAAGCTGCGTAATCAATAGGAAACGGCCGCGTCAATTTGGGGACGAACAGGTCGTGGGGGTGGAGACGACGATGCTCGGGTGGGCCGTGGTTGTCAGCGAGAGAGGGGAGTGGAAGCGGGTCCCTTCTGTCAGTGAGCTGGTGGGTGCGAGAGCGGGTGAAAGAAAACGATTCGCGGGGTGGGAGCTGCTGGGTTAGCTGGGCCGTGTTGGGCTGGGTCGGCCAGACTGGCTGGTTTGGCTATTTTTTCCTTCTTAATTCCTTTTCTTTTTCAGATTGAATTTCTAGAAATGGTTTTTAAACCTAAATTCAAATCTGTTTGAATCCAAAGCTTTACATGATTTTTACAAAATAAAACTTGCTCTTAAATGAGTGTCAAACACATCTGAACAATTCAGAACACCTGGGTCCTTTTGAAAATAAAATAAACTATGCCTTTATGAGAGGTGATAATAGGCATAGGATTTGTTTTAATTCATATTTTGCTTTTGTTATTTTGTTCAAGCTTTTGAGACCACTTAAGTTTGAATTCAAAACATTCTGAATGGATAACAGCATCTTTCCCCAAAAGCATGTAGCACAAAGGCTAGGGTTTTTATACATAAAATAATGAGCCTCAAATGCTCCTATTTTTGGAATGATTTTGAGAAAATCCTAAATGATGATGAATGCAAAGATAATATGAATGAGTTTTGGAATATGAATTTAGGGATGTTACAAATCTAACCCCCTTAAGATGAATCTCGCCCTCGAGATTCGGATTGGCTAGCAAATAGGTGAGGGTGGTCTTTCCGAAGATCATCTTCTCTTTCCCATGTTGCTTCCTCTTCGGAGTGATGGTTCCATTGCACCTTGCAAAACTTGATAGTTTTAGTCCTTGTGACTCTTTCTGCGGTCTCAAGAATCTTGACAGGCTTTTCTTCATAGGTGAGGTCACTTTCTAGTTGAACTTCTTCCAATGGTATAGTATCCTTCAGAGAAGATTCTTCCATTTCTGGGTGACATTTCTTAAGCTGACTCACATGAAACACATTATGGACAGCTGACAGAGACTCTGGCAATTCAACTTCATATGCAACTTCACCCTTGCGACTTAGAATCTTGAATGGCCCAACATATCTTGGTGCCAACTTTCCTTTGACTCCAAATCTTTTCACTCCACGAAGTGGTGATACTCTAAGATAAGCTCTATATCCAACTTCGTAGGTGACTTCTCTACGCTTAGAATCCGCGTAGCTTTTCTGTCGGGACTACGCTATCTTCAATATGTCCTTAACCAATTTGACTTTCTCCTCGGCGTCTTTGATAAGGTCTGGTCCAAATAAGCTTATTTCTCCCACACCATTCCATAACAACGGGGTGGTACACTTCCTTCCGTAGAGTAACTCAAATGGTGCCATTCCAATACTAGATTGATGACTGTTGTTGTAAGAGAATTCTGCGTAAGGCAAACTTTCATCCCAACTTGCTCCATAGTCTAGGGCACATGCCCTCAACATGTATTCAAGAATCTGATTAGTCCTTTCCGTTTGTCCATCAGTTTGAGGATGAAAAGCAGTGCTGAATTCCAACCTCGTTCCTAAGGATTCATGAAGTTGCCTCCAAAAGTGAGAAGTGAACTGAGTTCCTCTATCTGACACAATACTCTTAGGCACACCGTGAAGGCATATAATTCTGATCATGTAGATCTTTGCTAACTTAGCACTTATATAAGTTGTCTTCACGGGTATAAAATGAGACACTTTAGTTAGGCGATCCACTACTACCCATATGGAATCATACCCTGACCTTGTCCTTGGTAATCCGGTAATGAAATCCATACCGATATTTTCCCACTTCCATTCAGGAATAGGCAGTGGTTGAAGTAAACCCGCTGGTTTCTGATGCTCCGCTTTTACTCTGCTACACACATCACACAAAGCAATATGCTCGGCAATGTCCCTTTTTAGATTGTTCCACCAAAATCTTTCTTTCATATCCATGTACATCTTGGTGTTTCCTGGGTGAATAGAATACGGAGAGTTGTGACCTTCTTGTAAGATCAGTTTCCGCAACTCCGTGTCTTATGGAACACAAATACGTTTCCCGTGCCATAAAGTACCTTGTTCATCAATGTGAAAACTTTTAGCTTTCCCTAGACTAATATTTTCCTTAATCTTTTCAATTTCCTTATCAGTCTTCTGAGCTTCTCGGATCTTGTCCAACAAAGTGGGTTGAACATCCAAGGACATGAGATGTCCCTCAGGCACAATTTCTAATCCGAGTTCTTTGAATTGCTTACACAAGTCGTCGGGCAATTCTCCATCGGTAAGGCCATTTACGAAAGCCTTACGACTTAGAGCATCTGCTACTACATTTGCTTTACCGGGGTGGTATTTCAAACTCAAGTCGTAATCCTTGATAAGTTCTAGCCATCTCCTTTGTCTCATGTTGATTTCCTTCTGGGTGAAGATATACTTCAAACTCTTATGATCGGTTAACACTTCACATCGTTTTCCCAAAAGGTAATGTCTCCATGTTTTGAGTGCATGGACGACAGAGGCTAACTCCAAATCATGAGTAGGATAGTTTACTTCATGAGTTTTGAGTTGTCTCGAAGCATAGGCTACGACTTTACCGTCTTGCATAAGTACGACACCCAAACCTTGATGAGAAGCATCACAATATACTTGGAAGTCCTTTTCCAAATCTGGTAGACATAGAACTGGTGCTGTTACAAGTCTCTTCTTCAATTCTTGGAAGCTGACTTCACAACCTTCAGACCAAGAAAATTTCTTGTCCTTTTTTAATAATTCCATCATTGGCTTAGCAACCTTCGAGAAATTTTCAATGAACCTTCTGTAGTAACCTGCTAAGCCTAGGAAACTACGAACTTCTTTCACATTCTTGGGAGATTCCCATTCTGTCACAGCTGAAACTTTGGCAGGATCAACTGCCACACCATCCTTTGTCATAACATGGCCAAGAAAACCAACTTCCTCTAACCAGAACTCACACTTGCTGAATTTGGCATAAAGTTTATGTTCCCTCAGTTTCTCAAGTATCAAGCGTAAGTGTCTTTCGTGTTCTTCCTTGCTTTTGGAGTAGACCAAGATGTCATCGATGAAAACGACAACAAACTTGTCGAGAAATTCCATGAACACCTTGTTCATCATGTTCATGAAATATGCTGGAGCGTTGGTTAAACCAAAAGGCATCACAGTGTACTCATACAATCCATACCTTGTGGTGAATGCTGTTTTAGGAATGTCTTGTTTTCTTATCTTGAGTTGAAAATAACCTGACCGGAGATCAATCTTCGAGAACACACATGCTCCTTCTAGCTGATCAAACAAGTCGTTGATTCTTGGCAAAGGATATTTGTTCTTGATGGTTACCTCGTTGAGAGAACGGTAGTCAATACATAGTCTTTGTGTTCTATCCTTCTTCTCCACGAACAATACTGGGGCTCCCCAAGATGAAGAACTTGGTTGAATAAACCCTTTCTGCAACTATTCCCCTAGTTGCTTCTTGAGCTCTTTCAGTTCATCAACTGACATTTTGTACGGTCTTTTTTCTATAGGTCCAGAACCTGGTACCAAATCTATCAGAAATTCCACATCTCTATCTGGTGGCATTCCTGGCAACTCTTCCGGAAACACATCCGGATACTCACATACAATTGGCACACTGTCCATGCTAACCCCCTTAAGAGAATTCAGCTTACTTCCTTTGGATTCAAAGTTTGACTTGAATTTTATTCTTTTTCCTTCTAGGGTTGTGAGTGTAACTGTACGATTGGCACAATCTAGTACTCCTTCATACTTAGCCATCCAATCCATTCCCAAAATTACATCTAGTCCTTGGGAATCTAGGATTATCAGGCTTACTGGAAACTTATGCTTTCCAAACTCTATGACGATATCCCGGCAGCCCAGGCTTACTATCATATCTCCACCCGGAGAACTAACTTTTATTGGACACCCAATGTTTTCAGATGCAAACCCATTTCTATCAACAAATGCTTTTGATATGAATGAATGAGATGCACCAGTGTCAAAGAGTACAAATGCTGGAATGGAATTGAGTCTGAACTTACCAGCAACGGCATCAGGCTCCTCATAGACCTCCTCCACATTGATGTGGTTAACCTGTCCTTTCTGAAAAGGATTTGGCTTGTTAGGTCCTTCAACTTTCTTCTCAGGGCACTCATTAGCATAGTGCCCCAGCTTCTTGCATTTGAAGCACTCAACCTGACTGATGTCCTTTTTAGGAGGTTGGCTTCCACTTCCACTACCATTCCCACTATAGTGGCTCTTATGTCCACCCTTGTGGTTCTTGTACTTTTCCTTGTCATGACTGCGGTGATGCTTGTTGTCATGACGGTTGTGGTTGTGGTGCTTGCGGAATTTCCCATGCTTATGGGATCCTGATCTGCCACTGTCATCATAGTGAGATCGTTTGTGAGACGATCCCGAGCTTTGCTTGTCGGAGTGTTTCCTTTTCCTACTCTCGACTTGCTTCATTTTACTCTCCAAAATAGCAGCCTTGTCACACAAAGACTGATAAGTTGGAACATATGCCACAGACAACTGCAGATTCAGCTCATCATTCAAGCCCTCCAGAAACTTTTCCTTTCTTTTGGCATCAGTGTCAACTTCATCCGGTGCATAGCGTGCCAGATTTTTGAACTCTTCTATGTATTCAGCCACGCTGCGGTGGCGCTGCTTTAAGTTGTGAAACTCTTTCTTTCTCAGGCTCATCATTCCTGATGAGATGTGAGCAGTGCGAAAGCCATCTTCAAAGATAGCCCAAGTCACTTCATCAATAGGTGTGGTGATTTGGAAGTTATCCCACCATGTGGCGGCTGGTCCTTCCAACAGATGTGCTGCGAACCTGACTTTTTCAGCATCCGTGCAGCCCACGGTCACTAAGTCCTTGTTTACGGAACGTAGCCAGTCATTGGCCACCATGGGATCAGTTGTTCCCGAAAACTTTGCTGGCCTCAATCGCAGAAATCTGGTGAGCATATCAAAACCCGGAGGGTTGTTGTTGTTATTGTTGTTGTTGTTATTGGGGTTGTTGTTGTTGTTTTTGTTGTTGTTGTTGTTGTTGTTGTTGTTCTGGTTTTGAATGAATGTTTTCATCATTTGCATAAGCTGTGTTTGCGCGTTCATCATTTGTTGCATTTCCGGGGTGATGTTGTTGGGGTTGGGGTTTGCGCGACGGGGAGGCATTTGTGGTTTGTTCAAATAGATAAGAATGAGATACCCATAGATGTTTTATGCACAATACATCACAAACAATCACATAACATGCAACATAAGAATAAAAGTTCAACAACCAGATGATAAGTTCATGAAATAAAACACACAAGAGGCAAGCCATCCACATGTCGGATGGTCCAATAACGAGTTCACAAATAACGAGTACGAATATAAAATATAAACGAGTAGTCAAGTCTACTCATCAGCATCAATATCCTCCTCGACGAAGGTAAGACCTGCGTTCTCCATCGCGGTCTTGTTCTCCTCAATCGTAGTGGTCAAGGAATCGACCTTGGCCTTGAGAGCCCTCTTCTGGGAGCGAAGCCTCTCAATAACCATCTGTTGCTGCTCTAGCTCGAAATCCTTGGACTTCAGTTCCTCGGTCATGTCCCGGATTTTCTTGTTCCTATCCTGGACGCGTTTCTCCTGACTCTTGAACTTGCGGTCCTGGGCCTCGAACTTCGTCTCAATTTCCTTGATCATCTCATCTTGCTGTGCGAAAAGCTTGTCCTTCTCGCGAAGCTGCACCTGGAGCTCGTCATTGCCGAGCATGACGTTCGTCCTGTCCGTGTCCACGTGCCTGAGGAGAGTCTCTAAGTCCTGGAGATAGAGACGTATCGGCTCTGCCGTGTCCCTCGAGTCGTCCTCAAAGTCGATGGACTCTCCATCAACATCACGTCTTCCGAAGACGTGGAAGTGAGTGCCCCTAACCTGTCGGGAGTGACGGCCTAACAGACGTCCTATCAAGTCCTGCATGACTACCTCCATGCCTCTCTCCCTGTCGTCGTGCATCAGCTTGAAGACGATGGCCTCCGTAATAGGCTCTGTCTAGCGTCCGGGCTGGTTCACCTTGAAGCCCCAGAGGTCCTTCCTCTCGAACTTGGTGAGTGGGTACACCGTGATGGTGGGAAGAGGGAGATCGAGCAAAGTGGTAAGCTCAATGATACGGGGACCAAAACGGGTAACCTGGAACTCCTCAACGGTGTTGATGGTGATAGGCATCTATTTATAAGATTGAAAAAGTTAGAACAACACAATTTAAGATAAATAAAGGCAACATCACATACACATCCTTGGAATCACAAAATCACACAAGTCATGCATACATGAATCCATTACATCAATCAAGGTCCAACTTATTTAAAGTATCATTTTGGAAAATAAGGTGATAAGTGGTGGTCCAACTAACGAAGTGCCCTTACAATCCTATCTCATTGGATCTATTAGCAAACACAATGTTCCTAGAGGCAATCCACCAATCTTGTTCTCTTGATTCCATCACTAAGTCTATAACATCTCCCCTTAACTCTTGGTTGGTGGCTTCCAACTCTTGGGTAAGTTCCTTCTCTTTCTCTAAGTCTTTTTTGAGGTTGAGCATTCTGCACTAGACTCTAGCACTTAGTTCTTTGATAGTCCTCCAAGATGCATCTCTGGCTGACTCAAAGAATGTGGTGTGCATTGTAGTGTTGGTGTACATGCAGAATCCCCTTTCTTTGTGGTTGTATTCCTTGTTTTTGTACAAGTGAAGTTGCACCCACCAATACTCCACTCCTTCATCCACCACTGGAAAGCCCTTGTACACAGCTGCACCATGTGCTTCCATTGCCACCATGAGGTCTTTGAGAATATTGGGAAACTCAGTTTCACACTCCAAGGTCATGGTCATGAGTGGTCCTTTCTTCACGGCTTCGTTGATGGAGTTCATCTACAAATGGAGTTGAGAATGAAAAGATTAGAAAAGTTTTACGAGAAGAATAGACAAGCGTAGAAGTAGTTGAAAACTTTTCCTTAGTGGTTTTCCAATCCTAGGGTCATAATCCTACAGGCAACACAGTGCTCTGATACCATCTGTTAGACCCCTCCTTTATAAAGGAAAGGATCCCTGTGATTGCAATGCTAGTCCCTGGATCAATGCTAGCATCCACAGTTTAAGATGAAGTACACAAATACAAAGGTCGTTTATTACATTCATTCCAGAGATAAAACATAGTCTTTTACAACTCAGGGCCAAAGGCCTAATACAAGAGTTTAAGGAATAAGTAAATAAACATAAGTCTTCATCTTCATGTGCCATAGTCAAGCATGTTGAGTGTAGACTCATGACTCCTATTCATCATCGGAGTAACCTGCAACATCACAAGTTACAGCCACAGAGGGTCAATACTTTGGAATAGTATTGGCAAGTGATACCTTAGTATATTTTAGGTGGACTATATTACTATATGCATTTTGGCTAAGTGTAGCTTGGCTTGCTTTGCTTGAAAATAAGTTTTACCTATTAGTTGAAATCACTAAATTTTTCTTTGTCAAAACATTCCCAAGAAACCACCAATAGACATTGGGGTCCTTCACCCTTGTTCACCCACCAATTTTTACTTAGAAGTTGGAGTGATGAGATTCTTGTAGCTTCCATGTCTTGATGCTCAAATTGTCCATTGCCTTGGACTAGGCTAAGTACTTAGGTTTTTCCATCTGCAGAGGTTGTGCACTTTCCCCACCAGACTTGGTTTCCCAAGACAGGACCTTTCAGAAGCCTTTCCTTAGTCAAATGGACGCGCTCCAACCTATCATTCCCACTACCACCAACTGTCCAAGTGACTAAGTTCTAGCAACCTATATGATCAAGGCAGAGCCCATATTGCCAAGTGGTTGCACTGTAAGCTTTCTCAACACTTGGCCTCCAAATCCCTTTGTGCCTGGGTGGTATACCACAAGTGAGATACACAACCCAAGTCCATGGCCTTGTGTAACCACTCAACATAACCCAATCCTTCCATTCCACCCAGGAGGTTCATTTGACTTAGTTGTTTTATTAGAAAAGCATAAGTCTCATGACTTAGAAATATTTTCATCATAGTATGTATAGATTTTCACCAACCCTTGTTTGCTAAATAGCTAGGCTAAGCATGGTAAGATAACTTAACTTAGGAAAATTCCCTAGCAATTCTACCATTCTACACTACTTAGGATTTCCCAACTTAGCATTAGTCAAAAATAGCATGCAAGACTTAGCAAAATATCTAATGCTAGTACAAAACATAGGATATAAATGTTCATGAAAATATCACTTGCCTTGGTAGTGGGGAGAGTAGCACTCTTCACAATCATAATCACTAGCAAAATCTACACAAAAATTATAGCATATAATTACACACAATTATATTCAATCAAAAATAATATGAATGCATGCATGCAAGAATTTACTAAGTGGTGATTTTTGAAAATTCTACCAAGCATGCTCATGTTTACAGAAACTTAACATGTCACAAGTTTTCCAACTAAACTTATTTGGCACCAATACAATTTACCAAAATAAATCTATACTTAAAATAGCCTTAAACATGTTCTACAAATAAAGTCATTTTAACTATTACTATTTGTTAAACAAATTGGATATTCAGGAAGGTCTTGTTTCACTGAATCCAATGGTATAAAATTTGTAAAATTCTAACGTGGCATTCAAAAGTTATAGCAGTTTAAAGTTTGGATCTAAATCTGATTCAAATTTCTGTTTTTGAATTATCCCTAGCCACGTGTCGCAGCCTTACTGGCGCGTACCGCTTCGCGCGGATCGGCAGTCGTAGGCCGTAGGATCTAACTTAGATCTGGCGGCTCAGACGCGCGCGTACCTCTTCGATTAAGATCTATCCTAGCCCTACGATGCAGATCCAACAGACCAAATCATCAAGCCACAAACTGGCGGTGCTAGCGGCGTTGTCCGGCGGCGGCGCGTCTGACTACGGTGGCGCCGGTGCTCTAGGTCGTCCGGGGAAGCAAGAAGGCGCTTACCAGGACCGCGATGGCGTGCTGAAGCTCGAGGTGGCTCTGGTTTGTCAAGGGGCGTGCTGACGCGGTGGCGATTCCTCGTCGGAGTTGAGTCTGGCGACAGGTGGTTCTGCTCAAGGTCGAAGGCGACGTTGCCGATCACTAGGAGGCAAACGGAGAGTGTAGTCAGGTGCAGAAGATCACGGGGAATACGCGCGTGTGAAAGACAGGTTGGGGCGGTCTGGACTTACCACCGGAGGTCGTCGGAGTTGATGCCGAAGACGGTGGTGGCCAGTCGTCGACGTTGCTGGAGCTACAGGTCATGCAAAGGTAAGTGGGGTGTGTCAGTAGATGCGCCGAGACTCACTGGACAAGACAGCATGAATGAGAGGTAGAGGGGAACACGAGACTCACTGGAATTCGTCGGCGCAGTCGTCGGAGACGGCGGGGTTGCAGAGAGAAATGCGCGCAGCCTGGGGGCGTTATGTGCTTGGGGTTTGGGGGAAAAGAGAGAGGGGGCAGAGGGGGTTTATGTAGCCTGCTCGCGAGCGAGAATCACTCGTGCCTTAACGCGAATTTAAGCTGCGTAATCAACAGGAAACGGCCGCGTCAATTTGGGGACGAACAGGTCGTGGGGGTGGAGACGACGATGCTCGGGTGGGCCGTGGTTATCAGCGAGAGAGGGGAGTGGAAGCGGGTCCCTTCTGTCAGTGAGCTGGTGGGTGCGAGATCGGGTGAAAGAAAACGATTCGCGGGGTGGGAGCTGCTGGGCTAGCTGGGCCGTGTTGGGCTGGGTCGGCCAGACTGGCTGGTTTGGCTATTTTTTTCCTTCTTAATTCCTTTTCTTTTTCAGATTGAATTTCTAGAAATGGTTTTTAAACCTAAATTCAAATCTGTTTGAATACAAAGCTTTACATGATTTTTAAAAAATAAAACTTGCTCTTAAATGAGTGTCAAACACATCTGAACAATTCAGAACACCTGGGTCCTTTTGAAAATAAAATAAACTATGCCTTTATGAGAGGTGATAATAGGCATAGGATTTGTTTTAATTCATATTTTGCTTTTGTTATTTTGTTCAAGCTTTTGAGACCACTTAAGTTTGAATTCAAAACATTCTGAATGGATAACAGCATCTTTCCCCAAAAGCATGTAGCACAAAGGCTAGGGTTTTTATACATAAAATAATGAGCCTCAAATGCTCCTGTTTTTGGAATGATTTTGAGAAAATCCTAAATGATGATGAATGCAAAGATGATATGAATGAGTTTTGGAATATGAATTTAGGGATGTTACAAGAACCCTAATTAGGAGATGAACCCAAATCAGAACATAGTCACTAGGCAAGGGTAGACACTAGATACACACAGAGAAATTCATGGTGATAGGATGAGCCAAGATCCACAGAGGCAACTTACCCGGGGTCCTCGCTGACGAATGTAAGAGGAAGAAGATTGGACGACGAGCCCGCGGTGGCACATGGAGCACCCCAGAGGGCGCTTCGACCAGCACCAGCCACGGCGGCGGCCACAGCAGCACACAAACACAGCACAACACCACAGGAGGGATCGTGGCGGCGGCAACACTTTCCCCAAACCCTAGGGTTCGGGAACGGGGTGAACCTGGCCACAGGGAAGCTCCGGAGTCAAATCGAATTGGACCAGAAGAACGAGCGTAGTCACCAACCTCGCCCTGCACCACGACAGTGGCCAGGGAGGGCCACAGCGGCGGCCATCGCCGGCGGCGACGCCAGAACCCCACGGGGTCGAGAGTGAGAGGGGAGATGAGAACGAAGGAGAGACAGAGTGAGAGAGTGGGCTGGGTGGGCCGAAACCCCTCGGGGTAATAATTTTGACCCTGCCCTATTGGGCCACAGGGGCCCAATAAGCCCAAATGGCCAGCCGAAGCCAATTGAAATCTGTTTTAATAAATAGGAAAAGACCAAAATGCCCCTGAACTCAATAAAGTTCTATAAAATAAAATAAAAATCCAAAAATTATAAATAAAATATTTGGATTCACAATAATCCACACTATCCAAATAAATTAAGAAATAAAATTTTAGACACATAAATTTTATTAAGAATTTTGTAATTTTTATAATACTTATGGAATTTTACAAAATTATTGAAAGGTGATAAAATTAATTAAAATTCACTTTCATCATATATTAATATTGTAGTATTTTAGAGAAATACTAAACAAATATTTAATAACAATTTTTTAATAATTCTTAAAAGAATTATTAAATCAATAAAAGTTAAATAAAAGAATACCATATTCCATTATAAATATTAAAAAATTAATATTTATAAATCCTTTATTATTTGAAAGAATTTTATTAATAATGGGGAAAATACATATCAAATTAAATGATGCATTACATTACTTTGCATAATCATTTTGCCTCTTTAAATATTGTCCTTACCGGGCAATAATGATGTTTTTGTAGACATAGAAGCTCAAGGTCCAGTGCAAGCATCAGACTTCACTACCTTGCCATCACAAGGCAAGTTCATCACTTGCTCATGTCCTTTGAAGAGTCTTTATTAAAGTATTTGCAAATTGTGTGTTATCATCTATACTATAGAAAAAGACAAAACACTATTTTCTCAAGATACTAAATCTTAGGTATCATCCTAAGTGATGATATGATGGAGCAATAGAACTTAGAGTTCTATTTGGACTAATGATGAATAGTTAGGGACTTAATAACCCCTGACATCAGTGATTCTAGCGCCGTTTACGCGTAAACCATGAGATTTGGAATGGGACGGAGAAGTCAATTGTATCTTCTTCCTCTCATATGAAGCCAGATGTGCAGGTCGTGGCTGTTATCCTCGTAGCGTGCATATTAATTGGTAATTCATAGAGGATATGCAGCATATGGGTGGGAACCCTCATCGTCCCACGATAGCTCTGGCATCTAATGGTTTGTACAAACCATTGCCGTAATTCATTATGTGGGCATGGTGTACACCAAGGAGGCATGCGAGGTCGCGAAGGGGGCAGTGATTGGCTTGGACCAACTACTGGGCCCCACATCATGGAATTGTGGACGGGAAAGTACGCCCGGTTGTGCAACAAGGAGTTGATCTCTCATGGTTAAAGTAACGCACCTCTGCAAAGTGTAAAAACTGTAACTTGTTACTCCCTGTTCCGGGAAGGATCTACAAACGTGGCAGGAAAGGAACTCCATGAAAGTTCAGGTCAACCTGTGAAGGCTGATTGTCATAGATTTCCATAATAAAATCAATCTTTGAAGAAAGATTTACAAAATCGCATAGTGCCAAGGATTTTTAATCCGAGGTGGTAGTTAGAATATCAAACTTCCCACCTTGCATATAATGAACTTGTTGGGTAATGCTGTTACTCATCCTTTCCTTTGATCCCTTGCTTAGACTCTAAGGATCCCGAAGACGTGCCAATGTATGCAGTCAATGTCAAGAAGATGTGTTCTACGAGGAACCTGATCTGTCCGGAGGTGTTGAAGGAGTGGATTACGAAATCCGCTACGGTGTCGATGATAACGAGTCCAACTAAGTATCCCTAGTTAGTAGTAACCAACGGAGCCGAGCAGCATGAACTCTATAGAATAAGCTGTTGAGCTCAACTCCTAGTCGAAGTTGCTACTTTTAAATTCCACTAAAACACTTTATATTTTGGTTTGTAAGTTGAATCTTTAGGAAGTCTTGAACTTCTGGTATTGTGATACTGTTATCGCCATATTTTGCCAAAGAAGGAGTTGGGCCGTGATCAAGATGGGCTTAGAAGATACGTATATGCAACGTGTTATTGAAGCGGCCTCGTACGTTGATTTGGGCTAAATTGCCCGTGTATCTTATATTGTAATAGATTACGTTTCGGTTTAGGTAAGAGATAGAGTTGTAGAGTTATTCCAAAGATAGAAAGTCTACAGACTATAAATATGTACCTAAGGTTATCGAGGAAAGGAGGACAATCACGTTCGCAACAAACACAATCTCGGCGCATCGCCACCCCTTGTTTCTAGGGTTTTTCTCGGGTAAGTGCCATGCTGCCTAGATCGCATCTTGAGATCTAGGCAGTATCTACTTATGCGATTATTTGGTGTTACTCGTACTGAAGCCTTGTTGATGGCGAGTAACACTTTTATCATAGATTTGTGTAGGCTAGCATCGATACCTTTTGCTATGATCGTTTAGTTATGCTGCCTCTAGTTATTTCGCCGCCTTTGCACCTTTTCCCGGGTGTAAGGGTGGCACTTTGCTTGACCTTTATTTAAGTCGATTTGATCTGTTATAGTTGTGCCTTGTTCTCCAAGGTTTAGTTTGATATCTACATGATCAGGCCTTGCAAACGGGTTGAACGATCCAGTAGTATGTAAGATATGGTTTACCAATCCGAGAGGAGTTGTTCCGGGAATTGACGTTACGTTGGTTTTTAGGCCTTCTCTAGGATTAGTTTTCTATTATCTTTTGTATCTACCAGGCTCAGTTACGTGTAGGACGTTCCAATCATGTAGTGAAAACGTTAAACTGTCGTAGATCAATTTAGCTTGTATTGATGAAGCAAAACCCCATGTTATCATAGATCTAATGCAGAACCATGGGATAATCGGCTCTAGGAGCCGATTCACAGGGAAACCTGGGAGCCGGTTACGGCTTGAATTTTACGTATGTTTGTTTGCCATGCAGGAAACCAATCGAAGCAATCTTTCACCTTCCTGATCAGGTATAGGTCAGGTGGCACGCCCTCGAACCAAGCCAGGACGTGTGCCGGAGTTTTGCGGGCCGTTGCCCGAGGGACCAGGGCCCACCAGCAGTCCTGGGAGCCTCCCGGCTCTCCGTGTTGCCCGTCGCTGCTCGCCGGTGGGTTTTGGTAGGCAACACATTCTGGCACGCCCGGTGGGACCTTCAACAACGTCTACATCAACATCCGACGCTGCGATGGAGAACAGACCTGTCACGTACGACGAGCTGCCTGAGGAGCACAAGGCGAAGTATGATGACGTCAAAGCTCTCTTCGAAGCCGATCTCATCGGCTCTTTTGAGAGGACTCGTAAGCATGGCATCAGGTGGAAAGGGTTCTCACCCGAGGGTGCTCTTGATGAGGTGGATCTGTCTGTTCCTTCAGAGGAGAGCACCAGAGCTCTGCGACAGGAAGTCAACTACATGGTGGCTCATTCTCTTCACCGCCATTCTGAGAGCCTGGTGAACCCTTTCGAGCGGATTGCAGTTCGCTTAGTTCAGGAGATCATGAAACATCAGTACTCTCCGTCGGGGCCTACTCTGGGGACTCACCAGGGAGAAAGACCGCTCCAGGCCAGGCCACCGCTGCCATTCACACTTGCAGCTCCGGAGCCACCAGGGGCACCGGCGTACGTCGTCTACAAGGTCGGAGGTGACCCTGGCGATTGCCAATTCCTGTGTGAACCACCTAAAGAAATCCCACATGGATATGTGTGCACCTACGTGCCAGATTGCAACAGCTTGACGCGCACGAACCAGATCGCAACCGCAGGGATTGCTGGGGCAGGAGTTTCTGGAGCAGGGGCTTCGGGTGCAGGTGTTTCTGGAGCAGGAATCTCTAGGATGGACGCCGACAAACAGGCGTGGCTAGCCAAGTATGCCACTGGAACGAGTCATGAGAATCTAGCCCCTGCGGCCCAAACAACGGAACAAATCCGTACCATCTTGAGAGACCAGTTCGGCTTCGTGCCGAAGAGAAGGACAATCGGCTATTCAAAGCCGTACCCCAACGAGTTTGACCTGATTCCGCTGCCACCCAAGTATCGGCTCCCTGAGTTCTCAAGGTTTAGCGGGTCAGAAGGGTCGAGCTCGATCGAGCACGTGAGCCGATACCTGGCACAGTTAGGCATGATTTCAGCATCGGATCAGTTGCGCGTAAGGTTCTTTGCGCAGTCTCTTACAGGACCAGCTTTTGGGTGGTACACCTCGCTGCCACCTGATTCGATCCATACCTGGAAGCAACTGGAAGAGCAGTTCCACATTCAGTATCATTCAGAGGCTACCGAGGCTGGCATTGCAGACCTGGCACAGGTGCGGCAAAAGCGGGGAGAAACCGTAGCCGAGTACATCCAGCGCTTCAGGACGGTCAAGAACCGATGTTACTCAGCTCGGTTAACTGAGAAGGAAGCAGTCGAGCTGGCAGCGTTGGGTCTCTCAGCACCTATCAAGGATCTGGCTTTCCAAGTAGAGTACAACTCGTTGGCGCACATGGCCCAGAAGCTGACGATGTATGAGCAGCGCCACCCTGAGTTGTACCAAGACAAGTTCAAACGTCCGATAGGCCTGGTCGATACAGAAGAAGAAGATCCTACGCATGACCAGGAGGTGGCCGTGGCTGAATGGGCTCGGGGGGCAGATCCTGTATCCTGCAAATGGGTGAAACAGCAAGGGCCTGCAAAAGGGTTTGACTTCGATGTGAGCAAAGCTGAGCAGATATTCGATTTACTGCTGAAAGAAAAACAGCTGAAGTTACCCGAAGGCCACAAAATCCCTACGGCTCAAGAGATGAACGGAAGACCATACTGCAAGTGGCATCACTCGTTCACCCACACCACCAATGATTGCAAAGAGCTACGTCGCCAGATCCAAACGGCGATAGAGCAGGGCCGTCTGATCCTTGGGCAGTTCGCCATGAAAGTAGACACAAACCCGTTTCCCGGCGTCAACATGGTAGAACACAGCCACTCCACGAGGCGCTAGTTGGATTTCTCGTTCGATGTCAACATGGCAGGACCTGTGTACCACCGTGGCGCATATAAGGAGGAAGACGGTCGCTCTGGGGGCAAAGAAAGAGAGGAGGCTGGTCCACGCGACCGGCCCAGCTACAATGACAGGCGGTATTTAACTGAGGAACAGGTGAGGAGCGTGCGATATCAGAAGCCACATTCCACGCATCTCCTTAGCAAGTATGAGCGTCAGTATGACCGACGTCGCCGGCGCGATGGAGACGATGAAGGATATGAGCACCTCGCTAGGGGACCGTCAAAAGAAAAGGAAGGCGCAGACAAACATTGGGATTGTCCTTTCTTCAAATATTGCTGGGATGCGGGAATGAGCCGATTGCCTACAATCGATAACTGCCCGGAATGTGGACAGCAGAAGGAGGACAAGGGGCCAGTGTCAGTGTTCAGGCGTCTAGGGCCTCTCCCACCTCAGAGCCGATATAGGGAGTCCGCTCGAGCAAGAGATCTCGAGGAGCCAAGGGATGACAAAGAAAAAGACAGATATCACCGTCCAAGGTGGTGTCCCGACGGACTCTGACGCACCCAAAAGCGTAGAGTGCAGCGGCTGCGTAACTTGGAGGAAGCCGAAGCGTAGTATCTCCACGCTTTAAAAAAGGCACGGCCCGATCTGGCCGTTAAGATTAGGCAGACCTTGGAAACGGAAGATCACCCGAAAAGGAAAGAGTGGCGCCCCAAACCGGTAAAAGCCGATGCAAAGACATCGGCTGGCACAAACATGGTATTCATACTTCCGTCAGAGTTCTGCGCGCCAAGAACCAACGAGCTACCAGTGGCACAGTTTGACTGCGGCCCACGGCCGGTTATCTTTGAAAAGCCACGAGAGAAGGGCTACAAACATCTGAAAGCCCTGTACCTACGAGGTTACATCAATGGGCAGCCTGTCAGCAAGATGTTGGTGGACACCGAAGCGGCAGTCAATATAATGCCATACTCCATGCTACGGCGTTTGGGACGCTCCACCGCGGATCTGATCAAAACCAACGTCACGTTAAGCGACTTCAACGGCCAAACTTCAGAGACGCAGGGCGTACTGAACGTGGATCTGACTGTGGGCAGAAAAACCATCCCTACATCATTCTTCGTCGTGGACAGCAAAAGCACCTACGCTGTCTTGCTAGGGAGAGATTGGATTCATGCGAACTGCTGCATTCCATCCACGATGCACCAGTGCCTAATACAGTGGGATGGAGATGAGGTGGAGGTCATTCATGCAGACGATTCTATCGAGATCTCCATAGCTGGCATGAACATCTGGGAAGCAGAAGACCAAGAGACGATCTCTGGAATCAGCCTAGACGGCTGTGAGCGCATTGAAGCTACAAAAAACGGGGTGAGGCTGGTCTTATCCACTGGCCTGACAGAGTAGCAAAGTCCACGATCGTACGTGGTACGGCCGATCCCTGCGATCGGCCACAAAAAACAAAAAGCAGCAATCTTACGACAAACAGATCATGTAGTCGTAGCAGGGAGATTCTCTGCCGTTGCGAAACACAAATAAGGAGTAAACCGTCCTTGAATAATGCAATCAAAAAGGGGGCCGATTCAGGCAATCGGCCCAAATTATTTTTGTCATCCTCACCTACTGTTTGCCCTGTGTTTAGCATCGATTTAACAGGTGACGGAAAGCTAGGGTATGGGTTTACATCCGCTGATGAACTAGAGGAAATCGACATCGGTCCTGGGGATAAGCCACGACCAACATTTATCAGCAAGAAGTTAGATCCGAGTCTGCGGGGTCCGATGATAGCTCTGTTGAAAGAATATCCAGACTGCTTCGCCTGGGACTATACAGAGATGCCTGGATTAGACAGGAGCATCATTGAGCATCGACTCCCGCTTAAAAAAGGATTTCGGCCATTCCAGCAGCGAGCACGACAGATGAAGGCCGAAATTTTGGCAGAAGTCAAGAAAGAGGTCGAGAAAATGTTGACAGCCAAGTTAATCAGGCCATGCAGGTATGCTGAGTGGATTTCTAGTATCGTACTTGTAGAGAAAAAGGATGTCCGCTGGCGTGTTGCCATAGATTTTCGGGATCTCAATAGAGCCACTCCAAAGGATGAATATCCGATGCCGGTAGCTGAGACATTAATCAACGCAGCTGCTGGTCATAAAGTCTTGAGCTTCATGGATGGCAATGCCGGTTACAACCAAATTTTTATGGCTCCGGAATATATACACAAGACTGCGTTCAGAGTCCCAGGTTCAGTGGGGTTGTTTGAGTATGTAGTCATGACATTTGGACTAAAGAATGCCGGCGCCACGTACCAAAGAGCCATGAATTACATTTTCCATGATCTGATCGGCAAGCTGGTGGAAATTTATATCGATGACGTGGTGGTCAAGTCAGCTTCAGTACGAGGACATCTGGACGACCTGCGACGCGTCCTGGACCGAACAAGGAAATTTGGGCTACGGATGAATCCAAAGAAGTGTGCCTTCGGTGTGACGGCCGGTCAGTTCTTGGGTTTCTTGGTCCATGAACGAGGAATTGAGATCGGCCTGAAAAGTCAGGAGGCAGTGCGAACAATGAAGCCGCCTACCACGAAGAAGGAACTGCAGTCTCTCATCGGCAAGATCAACTTCGTCAGAAGATTCATCTCCAATCTGTCAGGAAGAATAGAGCCGTTCATGGGACTGGTGAAGATTAAATCTGACGAGGAGTTCAGCTGGGGGGCAGAACAACAACGAGCCTTCGACGAGATCAAAGAATATCTGACGAAGCCGCCAGTATTGGTTCCGCCCCAGCCGGATAGGCCATTCTACATTTATTTATCAGTAGCTGACACGTCCATCGCATCAGTGGTGGTGCAAGTTTATGATGGGCTGGAGCGAGTAGTATTTTACATCAGCAGAAGGATGCTGGATGCAGAGACAAGGTATCCTGAGATCGACAAGTTGTGCCTCTGCCTGTTTTTCACCTGCACCAAGCTGCGCCACATTCTGCTATCAGCGGAGATTGTCATCATATGCAAATCAGATGTCATAAAGCACATGCTGTCGGCTCCTATGTTGAAAGGCCGACTGGGCAAATGGATGTTTGCATTATCGGAGTTCGATATCCGTTATCAACCCGCGAAAGCAGTTAAGGGACAGGCATTGGCCGACCTTATCGCTGAAAGGATCAACACTAATATAGCAGCACTGTCTATACGAGCGTGGGCTATGTTTTTTGATGGATCGGTTTGCGACGATGGGTGCGGCATCGGCGTGCTACTCGTGTCGCCCCGGGGGGCAACATTTTCCTTCTCCATCAGGTTATCTGCCCCTCGCACCAACAACGTCGCTGAGTATGAGGCGATACGCAAGGGAATGGAGTTACTCATCAAAGCTGGAGCAGAAGCAGTGGAAATTTTTGGAGACTCCAAGTTGGTGATTTCTCAGCTCACGGAGGAATACAAGTGTGAGAGCGAGTTGCTCTTCCCATTATGGCTGCAATGCCGTGAGATGATGGCGCAGTTCCGGTACATCAACTTCACTTGGATCCCGCGATCGCAGAATACCGAGGCGAATGATCTTGCACAAATGGCTTCGGGCTACAAGGACGTAGCAGAGGGAGCCGATGTTCAGGTACAGTTCCTGGACGCGGACGACTGGAGAGCCGATATCTTCAATTACTTGAAGGATTCGGCTCGGGGGGCACCTAAACGGATAAGGTACAAGGCCATGAAGTATGTGCTCATTGGGGACGACATGTTTTACAGGACTCTGGAAGGGTTATTGCTCAAATGTCTGGGGACAGCCGAGGCCAATCGGCTCCTACACGAGGTACACGAAGGCGCCTGTGGAACTCACCAATCGGCTCACAAGATGAAGTGGTTGATCAGGCGATCAGGGTTTTATTGGCCTACCATGCTTGAGGACTGTTTTAAGTACTATAAAGGGTGTCAAGCATGTCAGAGATTTGGAAAAATTCAGATGGTACCCGCGTCAGCGATGAACCCCATCATCAAGCCTTGGCCATTCCGAGGTTGGGGCATGGATATGATTGGCAAGATCAACCCTCCGTCAATCAAAGGCCACATGTGGATTTTGGCCATTACGGATTATTTCACTAAATGGGTGGAAGCCGTCCCTATGAAGTCAGTGAGCTCAAAGGACGTTGTCAATTTTGTGAAAGAACACGTCATTCATAGGTTTGGGATTCCCCAGACTATCACGACCGATGGAGGTTCGGTCTTCACTTCTCGCGAGTTCAGAGAGTTCTGTGAGGACACAGGGATTAAGCTGATTCGATCATCTCCATACTATGCTCAAGCAAATGGGCAAGCTGAAGCGTCCAACCAGAGCCTTATCAAGCTGATCAAGAGGAAAATCGATGAGCACCCTAGGCGTTGGCACGAGGTTTTGTCAGAGGCTTTATGGGCTTACCGCATGTCATGTCATGGAGCGATAAAAACCTCGCCATACCATCTAGTCTATGGACAAGAAGCCGTATTGCCTTGGGAAATTACGGCTGGATCAAGACGTGTCACTTTTCAGAACGATCTAACGACTGAAGAATATGCGGCCCTGATGAGTGACAGTGTTGAGGATCTGACTGAGCTTAGGCTATGGTCGCTTGAGAAAATCAAAGAAAACAAGGCCAAGGTAGCTCGTGCATACAACAAGAAGGTGAGACCGAAGGAGTTCCACGTTGGCGATCTGGTATGGGAAGCGGTATTGCCATTGGGAACTAAGGATGCAGCATATGGTAAATGGTCTCCAAATTGGCACGGGCCATACAGGGTCGATCAAGTTTTGAGGGGAAGCGCGTACATGCTGGAGGAGTTGGATGGCGTGAAATTCCCAGTGGCTGTCAACAGTCAGCATCTCAAGAAATATTTCCCAAGCATGTGGGATGATGGACAGTGAGATATGGGGGCCGATACACATAATCGGCCAATAAAAAAACAAATAAATATAATTTCCCAAGCATGTGGGATGATGGACAGTGAGATATGGGGGCCGATACATGAGATCGGCCAATGAACAAAATATACAGCCGATGCACGGTCATCGACTCTAGAGGTTCAAACTGTTACAAGCAGATGCCAGTTTACATAAAAGAGCTACTGAAGAAATGCCTCGAAGGCGTGGAGGGCGTCATCACGGACACGGTCCACCTCGGCGATCTCGGCTTCGTCATCTTCGTCCTTGCCCATCACGAGCTGCTTGTTCAGGGCACGTATTTCTGCCAGATCGGTCTTCAGTTGAGCTTTGAGGCTTTCTGCTTCGTCTTGGGATCGGGCGATGGATTCTTCCTTGTCGCGAATGAGCTGTTTAGTCGCCCGGACCTTCTCTTCAAGATCTTCCAGCTCCCTTTTCAAGGATGCGAGCTCGGCGGTGCTGACAGAGGTGTCAGTTTTGGCATCCAGAGACGCCTTTTTCTCGTTGAGTTGCTGACATCTGTCGGCAATATTGGCCTTCAGCGGAAGTTGGGCACGACGCAGGTTGATCCTTTCACGAGCTAGCTTCACCCTTGAACCGTAGAAAGACAGAGTTACAACGGGCCAAAGCTTCACCTGCAATGCTACTGGGAGTTGGTCTTTTATTTCAGCAAGAACGCTCTTCACCTCCTCAGAACCCTCGATCAACTCTTCGATCGGGGAGGACATCAGGGTTTTAAGACGCTGGAATTGAGGTGGAACAGCCCTGGCCTGTAGTTCATCGGTGGCGACAGAGGGAGTTGGTTCGATGGATTCAGGGTCAAACGTCAACAAGCCTGAAATATCACAACCCTGGCAGCCCGAAAAAGTGTCAGTGTGCGTCCAACAGAGAAGGATTAGCCGGAAGAAGCTAACATACCTCTCCTAAGATCGAGGGGATTGCAGATGACGAGGCAATCGGTTTGTGTTTAGTTGTTGGAGGCTTGCCCAAATTGGTAGCTATTTCATCTGCACCTTCGGGGATTGCTAGATCCGGCTTGGCTAGAGGCATCGGCACTGCCCCAGCTTTCCCGCTAGAAGCGTCAGTCGTCTGCATGGAAGGTTTTAGCCGATGTAAAATAAATCGGCAGATAAAAAGAAGTAAGTGGTAAGAGCATGCAGGGTGATGATTTTCAAAACCTCCTGGCTCGACGAAGAAGCTTGCAGTCCTTTGCGAGCTCTCTTGGGACCCACAGCTGGCCCTGCCTCGACCGATGCTCGGGGGGCAGCAGGTTCAGGAGTTGGCCTTTTCCTGGGAGCCGATGGTGGCGCATCTGGCTGGTTTGGTGTGGCAGTCCTCTCAGAGTCTGTTGGGCTCGATTCTCCTTGATCGGGTTGTGTGTCCTCGTGGGAGGTGTCTTCGACGGAAGCCTGCAAGAGAAGGAAAGCTATTAGACACGAGCACGTCTGCAAGAATGAAAGAATGGAAGGATCGACCAAGACATGGATCAGCCTACATGCGAGCTTTCTGGAGAAGGGCTCCGGCGCCTCAAGGTCTTCCTGGTAGCTACATTCCTCATCATCGTTCTTGTCTTAGTTGGAACTCGAGGGGCAGCTGATGTTGAAGTTACTTGCTTCTTAGAAGCCGATTGTGGTGTTATCAGCTGGTTCTGCATCATGACCTTTTTCAAAGGTGGCGAGTTCTTGCAGAAAAGAACCACACGAGCTGGCGGGAAGAACTCAAAGGGGGAGCCATCACTGTCAGTAGGTTCAGGGCCATCTTGTTGCTGCAAAGTGAAAGAGTGGGTTAGTAGAAGAGTCATTGGTGAGCTGCATCAAGAAAATTTATAAGTAGTGGTACCTGTTCCACGGGGATGTCATAGTCAGCATCGAGCTGTTTCAGCAACGGTCCCAGAGCTCTCCTGAAGGCGTGAGTCTTCCACATCGACCACCAGTCTTCAAAGCCATCAGTTGATGAGGCGAAGGTGAGGTCATTTGGAATAGGGATGGTCAGAGCATCAAAGAAGGAGTAACACCTTTGACTAGTGAGAGGATCAGGCAGGTCGGCTCTGCTCTCCGTGAGATGGTGGAGAAAGAGATGGGGAGGTACTTGTACAAGGCCAAATTGCCGAGCCACTATGACCGGCTGGTAGAATTCATACCCAGGCTTGATGATTCTGTTGGATGTACTCATGCCAACTGGAAGGAAACAGGGACGGATCACAATGGAAAAGAGTTGCCGAGTGCTGGTGTCATCGGCAAAGCTGTCTAGCCTGAAGGAGATGGGATTTTCAAAATGTTCCGATTCTTCCATGTAAGGGAAGAAAGTAGGATTATCCAGGCCTTGGAAGAAAATACTGAACCACTTGGAAGCTTCCTGAGGGGATAGTTTACTACCTGGCAGCCTATACAAAGCTTGGCCATAACTAGTGCATCGGATCTGCTTCCCTTTGACATCTGGGAAGGTACAACTCGCCAAAAGGGGAAAGTTGGGGACATGGTTTTGAAAGTACAGCTGGGCCCATAGCTGGATGAACCACCAAGGACCTCCTGTTTTGACTGCTATGCCAGAGAACAGCTTGACAGACATCAACTGGAGATATCGATAGACCTCTCCAAGGAACAGTTTGCCGATACCAAGTTGAGTGCCTTTGGCAAGCTCGTAGGCTAAGGAGAGATAATTTTTGGTTGGAGCAAGGGAAGGGCCACAGAATATGAAATGTTCTAGCCAGAAGTTGAGAAAGGCTGTGTGTTCTTTCTCTGTGACAGGGCCCTTTGTTTTCATATGGCGTTGGAGGTAGGCACCCCAGTTCGTACAGTCTGTTTTAGAAGACAGTTTGTAGGGGACTTTGGTCAGTTTAAAAGCAGAGGGACTGGGTGATGTAACATCTAGACCAGTAATCATCACCACGTCTAACAGAGTTGGTGACATAGGGCCATGACCGAACATGAAGCAGTTCAGAGCGTCAGACCAGAAGTAGCCGATGGTTTTCAGAAGATTCTCATGTTTCTCAAGAGGAGACAATGACAAATGCAAAGCATCAGCTATTCCCGTGGTTTCCCATTGGGATTGGTAAGCTCTAGCTACCCTGCTAAACCAAGTGACCCAATGTTCAGGAGGATTAGGCCAGGCTCGCAAGCAGTCGGCCCAAGAGTTTAAATCTAGGTCTTGGCTTACGAAGGGGATTCTGTTTGCTTCGCAAGAAATCAGATGGGCAGGACTAGATGCTGTACGAGGGCCAAGGCAGAGAGAATTTGGGTGAGAAGGATGTGGCAGCAGAATGTCTGAAACCTAGAAAATTTAATAATGAAATAAGGCATTAATTCAGGTGTTCGCCATTAATTCTAGCATCACGTTCAGACTGCGGGGAGTAGGCGTACCTTCAGACCGGAGACCTCTGGGTTGGTGTTGGACGATTCCGCCATCTAGTTTGCCGGCGGAGATGGATCTATGCAATTGGGGATTGAGGGATCTTGTCGCTGTGAGCTCGATTTGGTCGATGAGCAATTGGAGATCTGGGTCGCCCTTTTTGAAGAGGGTCGCAGGTTACCGTTTGAAACTGGAAAGTGGCCGCTCAGATTTTTCTAAGTATGCGACCAAACTTGACCTTGTCAACGTTTCTGGGAAAGCCGATGTTTTACCATCGGCTCTTTGGGCTGTGACTTGGTTGACTGTATGAGCGTAGCAGGGTGAAAGCCGATACGTTGCTATCGGCTTCTGGAGCATCGACCTATGTGACTATCGGCGAAATTGGGTCGGAAAAGCAATCTTCGAGTTGGAAAAGCAATCTTCATTCATTCAAAAGACGATTATTTACAGTGGAGCTGATTGCTTACAAAAGAGGCTGATTGCTTACAAAGGAAATCTACTACTACTACTACTACTAATTCCTAATCTAGAGGCCGAGGTCGTCGCCGCTGTCTTCGCCGTCGTCTTGTTCGCTGTCATCAGCGCTGCTGCCGGCGTCGTCTTCGCTGCTGCTGATCCAGATGCCAGCGGGGGCCTCCTCGTCCTCGTCGTCGTCTTCGGTGTCCTCGCTGGACCCGGCGTGGAAGTACTTCACCGGCTGGTACTCCTCGGAGGAGGTGTCCTCCTCCGCTTCCTCCTCCTCGTCGGAGGAGTCGACGCCGTCCCAGGACATGGCGTCGTCGGTGCTGTCCGCCTCCAGTTCCCCATCGGCGAGGAACTGCAGGTCCTCCTCGCCATCGGTCAAGGACTCGTCGTCCTCGGACCAGGTGGCGAAATCCCAATCCCTCTCGTCCCACCATTGTGGGGCGAGAGTGTTGTACGCCGCCATCGGCGGATGCTCTGGCGTCGGCTCCCGGTCGCTCATTGTATTGGAGGCTTGGGAGGACAGGCCAGATGAAGCAGAGGAGGCCATGGCGGAAGAAGAGGGTTTTTTCGGCGGAGGAAGAAGGGTTTCTTGGCTGCTGGAGGAAGATGGGGCTGCGAACTGCTAAGATGAATATAAATAAGGGGAATAGTATGAAGTGGTTCAATGCTATAGCGGTTTCCCAGAATGTGCTGCCGAAATTGTCAAATCATGCACTGCGGAGAAGTGGAGAAGACAGGGCATCATGATGAGGGGGTGGCGTGACGATTCTGCTCTGCAACGCATTCTGGCAACGCGTAACCCGATACAGAAAAAAAAAGAGGAGAAGGAAAAAAACAGAGTGGTTTTGGAATTATCATTGCCAAAACCAGGGGGGCATGTGTTATCGCCATATTTTGGCCAAAGAAGGAGTTGGGCCGTGATCAAGATGGGCTTAGAAGATACGTATATGCAACGTGTTATTGAAGCGGCCTCGTACGTTGATTTGGGCTAAATTGCCCGTGTATCTTATATTGTAATAGATTACGTTTCGGTTTAGGTAAGAGATAGAGTTGTAGAGTTATTCCAAAGATAGAAAGTCTCCGGACTATAAATATGTACCTAAGGTTATCGAGGAAAGGAGGACAATCACGTTCGCAACAAACACAATCTCGGCGCATCGCCACCCCTTGTTTCTAGGGTTTTTCTCGGGTAAGTGCCATGCTGCCTAGATCGCATCTTGCGATCTAGGCAGTATCTACTTATGCGATTATTTGGTGTTACTCGTACTGAAGCCTTGTTGATGGCGAGTAACACTTTTATCATAGATTTGTGTAGGCTAGCATCGGTACCTTTTGCTATGATCGTTTAGTTATGCTGCCTCTAGTTATTTCGCCGCCTTTGCACCTTTTCCCGGGTGTAAGGGTGGCACTTTGCTTGACCTTTATTTAAGTCGATTTGATCTGTTATAGTTGTGCCTTGTTCTCCAAGGTTTAGTTTGATATCTACATGATCAGGCCTTGCAAACGGGTTGAACGATCCAGTAGTATGTAAGATATGGTTTACCAATCCGAGAGGAGTTGTTCCGGGAATTGACGTTACGTTGGTTTTTATGCCTTCTCTAGGATTAGTTTTCTATTATCTTTTGTATCTATCAGGCTCAGTTACGTGTAGGACGTTCCAATCATGTAGTGAAAACATTAAACTGTCGTAGATCAATTTAGCTTGTATTGATGAAGCAAAACCCCATGTTATCATAGATCTAATGCAGAACCATGGGATAATCGGCTCTAGGAGCCGATTCACAGGGAAACCTGGGAGCCGGTTACGGCTTGAATTTTACGTATGTTTGTTTGCCATGCAGGAAACCAATCGAAGCAATCTTTCACCTTCCTGATCAGGTATAGGTCAGGTGGCACGCCCTCGAACCAAGCCAGGACGTGTGCCGGAGTTTTGCGGGCCGTTGCCCGAGGGACCAGGGCCCACCAGCAGTCCTGGGAGCCTCCCGGCTCTCCGTGTTGCCTGTCGCTGCTCGCCGGTGGGTTTTGGTAGGCAACAGATACTAATAATGTGTGTATATTTGTAATATAGACCCGCAATGTTTCTGTTATACCACTCTGAGGGATGTGATATTTACGGAACGGTATTCTGTGAATGTCATGTCAATGACTATAGTGTACTACACATGCAGTGGTATGCTGGGTCACCGCATCGTCCAAGATAATTTTTCTTTTCGTTGGAGATGTGGAGTGTGTATGCAGCATTCACGAAGATGTAACAACATCATTGCCATTTGTCATTTTCCTCGTGAGAACAAATAATACATTAGAAAACACACCTCTTTAAAAATCTATCACGCATCTCTGCAAAAAGTATTGACATCATGGTAACCTGACTGTTGACGGCCTTCCATGTAACTATTTTGTCTCAATGAATGAGTGACAATTAAGATATCACTTGCCGTTGTTGATAAGTTTGAGCGCAGATACATATGGCCATCCACGACATTGTTTTATGTAAGTTTTATTTTAGAATTGAGGCACCCCTTGATTTTTTTGCATGCACAACAATCAAAACACATGTAGTTGTAGGCACCGTGTCCATGCAACACTAAAAATTTCCGAAGAAATAAACCAACGAGTAGGACACCGTTTGTCAACAGAAGTTTGTGAAAAAAATAAACCAACGTATTGGTCGATCTAAAAATGCACTCGGTTAGAACAATGTTAGTAGCATGGGGATTCCGTTTGCATCCTTTATCAGAAACTATGTGATCTTATGGTGCTTGGGGTGTGCACAGCTAACCCCTACTTAGCTGGCTATTTTGCAAATTTTGCATATGATAAAATAATCTCTATATTTTCCAAATTTTTGTTGCCCATTTTTTAAAATTGTTGTATATTATGGTATACGGTAGAGAAATACGTTAAGAGCCTAAATCATCTTAGTTTGGGCTAGCTGCAATGACTTAGACAACAATATGGGTCAGCTCCAATAGGTATTTTTATTATGTGTTTTGTACAACAATGGCACCAAACATTGGTGTTATGTGTAATTTTCTCTAAATGGTTGGATGTCTGAATTTGGGTACGGTTGTGTACTTGTGTGTAATTGTGTATGGTCTACTACCTCAGTACAAAAATGGAGCCTCTTTTATAGGAAGTCAAATTATTTTTAACCAACGTTGTTGAATAAAGTATTAAAATCCACGCTATAAAATCTATATCATCAGGTACATTATAAAATATATTTTCACATGGTATGTACATATGTAATAATATTATAATAAGTGATAGTTTTTTGTATATACTTGGTAAAACTTAATATTTTATTCGACTTTTTGGAACATTTATGTGTCTTCTTTTCTGGAACGGAGATAGTAGCAGCATATGGTCAAAGTTGAAAACACAATGGATTTTTCTGGTGTGGATTTTCATTCGTTTTTAACGAGAGTGGATGCTCATGTGCGCTCTCCAAACATACATGTCACCCTAGTATCACCATCTCTAAGGGCTGATTGGTTGCATGGACGGTTTTTGTGACCCATTCGGACATAGCATGGCGCATGGTCTCACAAAACGCACTCGGAATCATGTTCTATATTTTGTTTGATATCATATCATTTTTTTGCATGAGGAGGGATATGACATCCTGAAATTTGGGTGACTGCATTTCTTAGCAAAATTAGTGCAAATTAAATGTGGACGGCTTCCCAAATAATAAGGTTGAATGTGGTTACCACTTTTTTAAAGGGAATGCGGTAGGGGAAGCCCTATAACGATTTGGTTTTTAAAATAATAAGAACTCAAATCCACATTCGTGAGAACTTGAATCTAGGTGGATGAGTTGTACATCCGCCTCCCTAACCACGTAGTAAGGATCATTTCTTGTGGTTACCACTTACATTAAAGTGGTGAGATTATCCAACACTCAATCAATATCATGTTCAAAATAGAGAGTTCATAATAATCCCTTCATCATAAGGAGATGGTACAAGGCAGTACCACTGAAACTAACAATTATCCTAATTACCAATGTACCACGAGTTAACCAACAAAAACTCATGATAGATCATAAGTTCATCATTAGAAGGGTTAATAAACATTACCTCCAAAATATTACAGGGTTGGCATCAATTTTCATTAGGTGCTAGCTAATGGAGGGGATATCAAACCACCTCTCCGAATAGGCATGCCATTCATCAACGAATCATGACGACCGTCACACAACAAAGTTGTAGCAAAGCAGTAACACTAATACTATTGCTAGTTACTTTCATCTCGACATTTATGGTACATTTATCTTTGTTGTCAGGAAGCATGGATTGAAGAGTTTGGTAGTATACTTAGGCTCGTAGATCGTATTTATCTAAGCATAGTTCACTATGGGCTTGTTCAAGAACTTATCATTCTCCAGACAGGTTAATAAATACCACCTCCCAATATATCACGGACATGCCATCAGTTTTCCTCAAGTGCTAGCTAACGGAGGGGATACTGAACCATCTCTCAAAATATGCATGACATTCATCAACGAATCATGACCACCATCATACAGAGAAGTTGTAGCAAAGCAGGCACACAAGAAATAGTGCTTGTTACTACAGGAAAGATTTGCTACGCCGACGGCCGGGTGCCGTCGTCACAGCGCCAAATTGCCGTCGGCACAGGCTGTGCGCCGTCGGCGTAGCCCCCTCGGCGTACGTCCTCGTCGGCACAGCTCCGTGGCCGTCGGCACATCCCTCCCCCCTCGGCATAGGGTCTTTCAGTGGGCCCCGCGTGTCAGTCAACGACCGTCTTCGATAACGGTCCAGCATGGAGCTACGCCGACGGCCAGGCCCTATCACTACTCCAGCTCTAGCACGCTTAACTTCCTCGTTCCTTCAGAATCTCTTCCCGCAAAGCAATTTACTCATTGTTGTCAATACTATGATATCATTCCTATTAACTCTTATATAATCATGTCACATGGTTATATTTTTTGAAATTACAAGCAATTATTTAAGTAAACAATAATGACTAAGTAAAAATATTATTGAATTCAAATAAAAATATAATGATTTTATGTTTTTGTATTTTTTATTTAATAAGGAATAATTAATATCTTTAAATCTGTAAACCGGAATTCGGCAAATAATATGTCTAAATTGATTAGAAAAATGAGAGGAATCCAAATATGATATCAGTATCAACTTATCACAAACTATTCTATGATTCTTATCATAATTTCATTAGACCGTTTAAAATGGCACGCATAAAGATTCTTAGATCGGGGCTGGGACTCACTAAACTTGAAGTGTATCTATGATGAAACAATATATTTTGAACCTAAAAATGATTTTTGTAAAAAACCAGGAGCATCCGATCATGTACATGTAGTTCATATCTGACCTACTTCCTGCCGATTCGTTAGGAATTTGTCTTTTTCACCAGGGATAGACGGAAATGTTTGAGATCCCCCTGTTATGAAATTATCCATGTAAGGTGGTCTAATATTTTTGAAAAATGTGACGGTAGTATTTTGAATTAGCCATTTGGTGGTTGCTTCACAAAACCTTCCGTTTTTTGCACTCGGTAAATGGAAAACGGCTTTTTGGTGCGACGGAAAGGAAAACTTCCTCCTGAAACATTGTTCGTCATCCCATTATGCACACTTATACACAATATGGACACATTATCACAAACTATGCCTTCATTCTAGCCGTAACATTAGTCATTTGACCCGAAAGCCTAGAAACCTCGAACGAGATAGGTCATTTTGTGAAGGTTTTTTTGAGACATAATCAATATACCAAGTTTGATATTTTTCATTCTAACTATGTCACATAATGTGACACCACACGAAGGTTTCACGTTGTTTGAATCGTTTTTGAATTTATGTGCCTGTTTTAAACTATTGTTAAACTTTGTCGAAGGGCGGGCATGAAGATTCTTAGATCAGGGATGAGACTCGCTAAACTTGAAGTGGATCTATGATGAAACAACATATTTTGAACCTAAAAATGATTTTTGTAAAAAACCAGGAGCATCCGATCATGTACCTATAGTTCATATCTGACCCACTTCCTACCGATTCTGCAGGAATTTGTCTTTTTCACCAGGGATAGACGGAAATGTTTGAGATCCCCCTGTTATGTCATTATCCATGTAAGGTGGTATAGTATTTTTGAAAAATGTTACGGTAGTATTTTGAATTAGCCATTTGGTGGTTGCTTCACAAAACCGTCCGTTTTTTGCACTCGGTAAATGGAAAACGGTGTTTGGTGCGACGAAAAGGAAAACTTTCTCCTGAAACATTGTTCGCCATCCCATGATGCACACTTATGCACAATATGGACACATTATCACAAACTATTCCTTCATTCTAGCCATAACATTGGTCATTTGACCCGAAAGCCTAGAAACCTCAAACGAGATAGGTCATTTTGTGAAGGTTTTTTTGAGACATAATCAATATACCAAGTTTGATATTTTTCCTTCTAACTATGTCACATAAAATGACACCACGCGAAGGTTTCACGTTTTTTGGATCTTTTTGAATTTATGATGCCCGTTTTAGACTATCGTTAAACTTTGTCGAAGGGCGGACATGAATATTCTTAGATCGGGGCTGAGACTTGATAAACTTGAAGTGGATCTATAATGAAACAACATATTTTGAACCTAAAAATGATTTTTATAAAAAACAGGAGCATCCGATCATGTACCTATAGTTCATATATGACCCACTTCCTGCCGATTCGGCAGGAATTTGTCTTTTTCACTAGAGATAGACGAAAATGTTTGAGATCCCCTGTTATGATATTATCCATGTAAGATGGTCTAGTATTTTTTGAAAAATGTGGCGGTAGTATTTTGAATTAGCCATTTGGTGGTTGCTTTACAAAACCGTCCATTTTTTGCACTCGGAAAATGGAAAACGGCTTTTTGGTGCGACGAAAAGGAAAACTTCCTCCTAAAAATTGTTCGCCATACCATGATGCACAATTATGCATAATATGGACACATTATCAAAACTATGCCTTCATTCTAGCCATAACATTGGTCATTTGACCCAAAAGGCTAGAAACCTCGAACGAGATAGGTCATTTTGTGAAGGTTTTTTGAGACATAATCAATATACCAAGTTTGATATTTTTCCTTCTAACTATGTCACATAATATGATACCACGCGAAGGTTTCACGTTGTTTGGATCGTTTTTGAATTTATGATGCCGGTTTTAAACTATCGTTAAACTTTGTCGAAGGGCGGACATGAATATTCTTAGCTCGGGGCTAAGACTCACTAAAATTAAAGTGGATCTATGATGAAACAACATATTTTGAACCTAAAAATGATTTTTTTCTAAAATCATGAGCATCCGATCATGTACCTATAGTTCATATCTGACCCACTTACTACCGATTCGGCAGGAATTTGTCTTTTTCACCAGGGATAGACGGAAATGTTTGAGATCCCCCTGTTATGACATTATCCATGTAAGGTGGTATAGTATTTTTGAAAAATGTGACGGTAGTATTTTGAATTAGCCATTTGGTGGTTGCTTCACAAAACCGTCCTTTTTTGCACTCGGTAAATGGAAAACGGCTTTTTGGTGCGACGAAAAGGAAAACTTCCTCCTGAAACATTGGTCGCCATCACATGATGCACAATTATGCATAATATGAACACATTATCACAAACTATGCCTTCATTCTTGCCATAACATTGGACATTTGACCCGAAAGGCAAGAAACCTCGAACGAGATAGATCATTTTGTGAAGATTTTTTTGAGACATAATCAATATACCAAGTTTGATATTTTTCCTTCTAACTATGTCACATAATATGGCACCACGCTAAGGTTTCACGTTATTTGGATCGTTTTTGAATTTATGATGCCCGTTTTAAACTATCGTTAAACTTTGTCGAAGAGCGGGCATGAAGATTCTTAGCTCGGGGCTGAGACTCGCTAAACGTGAAGTGGATCTATGATGAAACAACATATTTTGAATCAAAAATGATTTTTGTAAAAAATCATCAGCATCCGATCATGTACCTATAGTTCATATCTGACCCACTTCCTACCGATTCAGCAAAAATTTATCTTTTTCATCAGGGATAGACGGAAATGTTTGAGATCCCCCTGTTATGACATTATTCATGTAAGGTGGTCTAGTATTTTTTAAAATGTGACGGTAGTATTTTGAATTAGCCATTTGGTGGTTGCTTCACAAAACCGTCCGTTTTTTGCACTCGGTAAATGGAAAACGGCGTTTTGGTGCGACGAAAAGGAAAACTTCCTCCTGAAACATTTTTCGCCATCCCATGATGCACACTTATGCACAATATGAACACATTATCACAAACTATTCCTTCATTCTAGCCATAACATTGGTCATTTGACCCGAAAGCCTAGAAACCTCGAACGAGATAGGTCATTTTGTGAAGGTTTTTTTGAGACATAATCAATATACCAAGTTTGATATTTTTCCTTCTAACTATGTCACATAAAATGACATCACGCGAAGGTTTCACGTTGTTTGGATCGTTTTTGAATTTATGATGCGCATTTTAAACTATATATAATGTTTTATGTTTCACTTAATATTTTTTTATAAATGTGTAATATTTGAGTGTAGATAGATAGATCTTATTTTTCTGCAAATTTTTGATATATTATTTGTATTTTCTGAATTAGAATGATTTAGTTATGATTTTACAAAAAATAATGAGATAAAAGGGAAAAAAATCTGGAGGCCTACGCCGATGGCCTAGCCGTCGGCACAGACCAAACAAATTTTTCCAAAGAGATGTGCCGACGGCCATGCCGTCGGCACAGCCTGTCTGCCTAACGCCATTTCCATCGTCGTGTCTAAACTAGGGCTACACCGAGGGTTGTACCTATGCTGAGGGCCACCGTCTGCACAACCCTCTCTACTACGCCAACGACCACGCTACGCCAACGGCTACCCTCGGCACCGTCATCTACGCCGACGGCCGTTCCTACACCGACGGCCAGGCTGGTCAGCTGGCCAGGAAGGCAGCTACGCCAACGGCCCCGACATTTGGCCGTCGGCATAGCCGGCCGTCGGCACCTTAGTTATTTCCTGTAGTGTGTGTAGCCAGATCCTTGTGCTAACTACTATCATCCCAGCATCGATGGTGCATTCATCTTTGTTGTTTGCAAGGTAGTCTTTAGCCTGGATTAGTAAGAGTGGATTGAAGAGTTTATAGTATAAACATACCTAGGCTCATAGATCATCTTCATATGATCATACTTCACTATGGGCTTTTCAAGAACTCATCTTTCTTTTGGTTCTCCTAAGATTGACAAAATAGTGTTAACTCAGCTAAACATGTAGGTTAATAACTAGTGAAAAAGTAGTGTTATGCTATCTAACCATGAGGCATGTAATCAACTTGTCATCATTCATGAGAATGGTCATGGTCTTCTTATACCATGTGACTCATTCAAGTTCAATAAGCTTGCACATAAGGATCCACTTTTGTCTCCACTTTCTTAGGTGATTGTAAATCTGACTAGGGGTGACTGCAAGTTCATTGAAGTCAAAAACATCGTTGCTAACATTCTGCAGGTGCCTATTCTGAATTCATTGCGACATTGTATATCGGTTTTCTTCATCTCACAAATCCTATTCATGCCAAACTTTCACGTAGAAGGTTCACATACTATCGGAGATTTGGACATATACTTAGCTCAATTTGGGACTACATTGAAAGGATGCATCTATAAAATGTCAAGCAACAATGAGATGGAGCATATAGATTAGGTGAGCTGCTCATCATGATGTCCTACATCAGGTTAACACCGTAAGCATGAAACTGAAATCCTACATCGATCATCACAAACCACCACCATGGTCTACACAAAATGAACAAACTGAAATCTTACATTGATCATCATGAATCCCTAGCGAGAAAGGCTACATTGACTATTCTAAACTGAAATCCTACATTGATCATCCTAAATTGAAATCCCTAGCCAGAAGGCTCGTTGAGGAGGGGAGCACCGCCGCAAGATCCCTGGGATCGCCGCACATGCCTAAGCACCGCTTCCACCGCTCGCCAGATCTCGTGGACCGCCACGGGGGCCCAACATAGCCGCCCCCGTGCAGACTCGTCGGGTACCCGCAAACTCACCGGGTTGCGGGTCTGGTGAATTTCTGGACCCAGTGGCGGGTATGAGCAAGGGTAGAAGGGCCGGGGCGGGTATAGGATGTCAAACCCGGCCCCAAACCTTGCGGGTGCCATCCATACTCTTTGCACGCGTGTTTAGCTAGTATACATTACTGTAAGTCAGTGACGATAAAACTAAATTAGAGATGTTTCGCTGATCCTATATTTTTAAGCCGCCTTTTCTCGTCAGCAGACACCTCAGCCACAACGCAACAGAGCAACAACATCATCGCAGAATTAGGCCTTAATAAAAAATGATCAAAACGGCCCAGGTGCCCGCCATGGCGTGCTGCGTTCTAAGGAGGGACACACCTGATGACACACGTCGCATGACATCTTTTAAGCTAAGTAAAAAACTCTAATAATCAAAAACATTACTAGTATTTAGTAGACCTATTACATGACTCTTTGATATTTTTGCCCTATTTTCTTGAGATATCTGGGACTGAAGTTTTTCAAGATTTTGACTCCCGGCCGGGTGTTGAGTTGACAATGTCCATTTTCACACGGACGACTGAGCTCTCATTCGTATCCCTTTCGTCCCAATAGACGGGCAGCATGCCAAGGATGCCTGTCTGTTGCAAGTATGCGATCCCATTCGACGCCATGTTCTTCCACTTGATCAGGAACGCTTTGTTAATCTCTGACGGCCGCCGAGCAACGTGTTACTATATAGGAGTACTAATCAATCATCAGGCGGCTGTATTCTACTATCCCCCATGAGAGCTAAACCTAAACACAATCTAGAATCCACCTCATACATGGAGAAGGCCTACCTGTGACTCTGTGTAGGTCTCATGTAAAATTTGGTGTAAATTAATGTACACTGAAAGCGAAATGAAAATATATCCTGAAAGTAGTTCATTTCGCAGTCTTTATTTGAGTGTGATCTGGTGAAAGCTACACAGACAGAGATGTATACTTTGTGTCAGATTGTACAAGTATAAAGGAGGAATCCCTCAGCTGATCAGTTGCTCAGATCACTTTTAGCTTAAGTGCACGGCTTAATTAGACTACAATCATACATGGCTCTCATCAGGGAGAAGAGACTTCGGCAGCTGCACCTGTCGCTGCCGGTTCCGCCCCGGGCTGCCGGCCAGCGCCCCAACCCAATGTTCACGCCCGCGCCCGCGCCAACGGGGGTAAAAGCCTTGACCCCGACGGCGCTGTCCAGCCAATTCCGCCTCGCCGACTTCGACAAGCTCGCCGTCCTGGGCCGAGGGAACGGCGGCACCGTGTACAAGGTTCGCCATCGGGAGACGAGCGCGCTCTACGCGCTCAAGGTCCAGCACTATGACAACCCCGCGGCGGCAGCCGAGGCAGACATCCTCACCCGCACGGCCTCGCCGTTCGTCGTCCGGTGCCACTCTGTCCTCCCCGCAGCCGCCTCCGGCGACGTCGCGATGCTACTCGAGCTGGTGGACGGCGGATCGCTCGACTCGATCAGGAGCCGCCTGCAGGGCGCGTTCCCAGAGGCGGCGCTCGCGGAGGTCGCCGCACAGACTCTGTCGGGCTTGGCGTACCTCCACGCTCGGCGCATCGTGCACCTCGACATCAAGCCGGCGAACCTTCTTGCCAGCACGGCGGGGGAGGTCAAGGTCGCCGACTTCGGCATCGCCAAGGTGCTCGCCCGTGCCGGCGACCAGTGCACCTCGTATGTGGGCACCACCGCGTACCTGAGCCCCGAGCGCTTCGACCCGGAGGCGCACGGCGGGCACTACGACCCACAAGCCGCCGACGTCTGGAGCTTTGGCGTGACAATCCTTGAGCTCCTCATGGGCCGGTACCCGCTCCTCCCTGCCGGGCAGCAGCCGAGCTGGGCGGCACTCATGTGTGCCGTCTGCTTCGGTGAGGCGCCCGTGCTGTCCGACGGCGCGGCGTCGCCGGAGCTCCAGGATTTCGTCGCCGCGTGCCTGCACAAAGACTACCGCAAGAGGGCGTCCGTGGCGGAGCTGCTTGCTCACCCGTTTGTTGCCCGGAGAGATGTGTCAGTGTCAAAATGCGCGCTCCGGAAGCTGGTCGCTGACGTATCGTCGGAGAGCCGGCGTTGTTAGCGAATATATCTCTGTTAGTTAGTTTTTCATATGCTGTAACAATAGCTAGCTAGCTAGGAGTCCGGCCAATCTTTTTGTAGTCTGTTACAGGAGATATGCGCTGGTTGTACTGCTATTTATAGCTGCATCATCTGATCAATAAACTTCGGCTGATTGCATCGCCTATATCCTCTACCTAGCTCAGGCTCTGACATGGTATCAGGCCTTTAGATCCAAGTCTTCCGCTGCCCACCCTCCCCTTTCTGCCATGAGCTCCCTCTTCAACTACTACTCGTCTGACGACGGCTCCGTCGAGAACTTCGGCATCCCTATTGCAACTCAGCCGCTCCCCACCCCACAGCTCCAGGCCCTCCGCATCCGCAACCACGTGACGTCACGCTCGACTACGAGAAGACAATTACGGTCTCTGGAGCCGCCCATTCCAAACCCCCCTCTGCAAGTTTGGTCTTCGGGATCACATCGATGGCTCCCTTGCCCAGGGCACCTCTGATTTGGTCCTCAACAACTTTGCTACCACTCCGGTATAGTAGTAGGTAAGCTAGAAGGGGACACTACGGGAAAATTGTCGCTGTCGTCGCCCCTCGCCTTTGCCGTGTGCCAACAGGCCCAGAACACGACAAAGCTCATCTCTACCGTGTGTATATCTTGAAGCACACGACAAAGAAAACATACACGGCAGGTTACAGAAAAAGAACACGGCAATGGATAAACTACAACACACGACAAAGAAAATAGACACGGCAAAAGCAATGAGGACACATGGCAAAGATTTGTTTACGGTAAAGAAGTGGGCCTCGCGGCCCCGCAGGGGCACCCGCCGGCAGGGGCGGACGACATAATCTTTGCCGTGTTCCCTCGCCGTCGGCAAACAACTGCTTTCCCCTTTTTTCTTTTATTTAGTTAGCAAGACTTTTATTACATATATGTTAGGTGATGTTATTTCATAGGATCATGGGCACACACATATGAATAGGTTGTTGTGGTCTTGATCACTACATGCACCCCCCTTATACGATTAGGTTTCATCGGAACAGGGAGTTTCCCCCTTATACAAGTCCAAAACCTTCGCTTCTAGGTTAGAGCGCATGCATGTGAGGGGGGACACATGCAAGCACCCGAAGACTAGTAGGTTTTGTATGTTTCAACATAACACCACACTTTCATGCATGTGCTAGGACAACATGCAGGTCCTTGAGGTATTCTGATGCCTCAGAGCGCGGTTTGCTGCGGAACCCTGATCTACGGGCCTCAGATCGTTACCCCCTAGACATTCTTCTAATGGGGTAGCCCAACATAGCTCTCTCTTGTTTTATGTTTGTTTAGGTCATAGGATGATGTAAAACCATGTTGATTCACAAGGTGGGGCACTATCCTACACGGTTTCATCGGAACGGGGAGTTTCCCCCTTATACAGGTCTAGAATCTTCGCTTTAGGTTAGAGCGCATGCATGCGAGGGGGGACACATGCAAGCACCCATAGACTAGTAGGTTTTGTATGTTTCAACATAACACCACACTTTCATGCATGTGCTAGGGCCACATGCATGCAGGTCCTTGAGGTAGTCAAAATTGAGAACAATCTAAAGGATGCCAAACAACAAATTTCAGACTTTGTCGTGAAATCCTCCCATCTTGGTCTTTTGATTGACCCAAAGAGTGACCTTTCCATTTCAAAAGTAGTCCAACAGCTTGCTTGGTTTTGTTGGTCAACAGCTCTACCGTGAGGGGAAATTCTACTCTTGCCAATTGGTTGAGGATTGTTTCTCAAATTTTGTGAATAGGCACCCACATAATGGAAATGAAGTTCAGCATCCTCCAGAAGCTTATGGTCTAGTGCAAAGTTCATATTTCCACGGTCTCAATCCTTATGAAGAGTTGGTACATGCTATATCTATAAGAGAAACTCTCGTCCGCTCCTCAAGAGGGTTGACAGAACCAGGAACTCTATTTAAGAGTCTAATGGCCATCTTGCAAGATGTAGTTATATGCTATGATGGAATTGTACGAAACATCTCCAGTAATTCAATCTTTGCAACTTAAGTATAGATAAGATTATCTCACAGATTTTCCAAGTGTTATAACTCCTGAAGAACCGGTGGTCTATCCCTATAGCTTTCTCCGTACGAGGGTAGCCCGGTGGACTTTTATTTTTTGTTTTGGTTTGTTTAGGACATATGTACATGGAAAGCAAAGGTTGGGCCAACTTTGCCATAAAATAGGCTCTTATTTCCCCGCGGCGGGAGTTTCCAAGTATATATCCAGGATTTTACTAAGTGTTAACGCATGTATACAAAGGGGGTCACACTTGGGACTTATACATGGCACCTACCAACCTTGCACCACACTCACACACATATCCTAGGGACACATGCAAGTTTTCATCTGATTCCGATGCTCTCGTGGTCTTCCTCCGGCGAAACCCTGATCTGCGGGCCGCGGATCGTCCACCCCCCTAGAATTCTTCTGATGGGGGTAGCCCGGCATAGATCTCTCTTGTTTTGTGTTTGTTTAGGTCATAGGATGATGTAAAACCATGTTGGTTCACAAGTTGCGGCAGTATCCTACCCGGTTTCACCGGAACGGGGAGTTTCCCCTTATACAAGTCCAGAACCTTTGCTTTTAGGTTAGAGCACATGCATGAGAGGGGGGACACATGCAAGCACCCGGAGACTAGTAGGTTTTGTATGTTTCAACATAGCACCACACTTTCATGCATGTGCTAGGGCCACATGCAAGTCCTTGAGGTATTCCGATGCCCCGGAGCGTGGTTTCCTGTGGAACCCTGATCTGCAGGCCTCAGATCGTCTACCCCCATAGACATTCTTCTGATTGGGGTAGCCCGACATAGATCTCTCTTGTTTTGTGTTTGTTTAGGTCATAAGATGATGTAAAACCATGTTGGTTCACAAGGGTGGGGAACTATCCTACCCGGTTTCACCGGAACGGGGAGTTTCCCCCTTATACAAGTCTAGAACCTTTGCTTTTAGGTTAGAGCGCTTGCATGAGAGGGGGGACACATGCAAGCACCCGGAGACTAGTAGGTTTTGTATGTTTCAACATAGCACCACACTTTAATGCATGTGCTAGGGACACATGTAGGTCCTTGAGGTATTCTGATGCCCCGGAGCGCGGTTTGCCGCGGAACCCTGATCTGCGGGCCTGAGATCGTCTACCCCCCTAGACATTCTTATCATGGGGGTAGCCTGGCATAGATTTCTCTTGTTTTGTGTTTGTTTAGGTCATAGTATGATGTAAAAC
Organism: Avena atlantica; assembly: GCA_910589765.1. Taxonomy (NCBI): domain Eukaryota; kingdom Viridiplantae; phylum Streptophyta; class Magnoliopsida; order Poales; family Poaceae; genus Avena; species Avena atlantica. Next base: position 371,335,029 of record OU342736.1, read on the forward strand.
CATGTTGGTTCACAAGGTGGGGAACTATCCTACCCGGTTTCACCGGAACAGGGAGTTTCCCCCTTATACAGGTCCAGAACCTTCGCTTCTAGGTTAGAGCGCATGCATGCAAGGGGGACACATGCAAGCACCCGGAGACTAGTATGTTTCAACATAGCACCACACTTTCATGCATGTTCTAGGGCCACATGCAGGTCCTTGAGGTATTTCGATGCCCCGTAGCGTGGTTTGCTGCGGAACCTTGATCTGCGGGCCTCAGATCGTCTACCCCCCTAGACATTCTTCTGATGGGGGTAGCCCGGCATGGATCTCTCTTGTTTCGTGTTTGTTTAGGTCATAGCATGATGTAAAACCATGTTGGTTCACAAGGTGGGGCACTATCCTAGCCGGTTTCACCGGAACAGGGAGTTTCCCACTTATACAAGTCCAGAACCTTCGCTTCTAGGTTAGAGCGCATGCATGCGGGGGAGGGACACATGCAAGCACCCAGAGACTAGTAGGTTTTGTATGTTTCAACATAACACCACACTTTCATGCATGTGCTAGGGCCACATGCAGGTCTTTGAGGTATTCTGATGCCCCGGAGCGCGTTTTGCCGCGGAACCCTGATATGCAGGCCTCAGATCGTCTACCCCTAGACATTCTTCTGATGGGGGTAACCCAGCATAGCTCTCTCTTGTTTTGTGTTTGTTTAGGTCATAGGATGATGTAAAACCATGTTGGTTCACAAGGTGGGGCACTATCCTACCCGGTTTCACCGGAACGGAGAGTTTCCCCCTTATACAGGTCTAGAACCTTCGTTTCTAGGTTAGAGCGCATGCATGCAAGGGGGGACATATGCAAGCACCCGGAGACTAGTAGGTTTTGTATGTTTCAGCATAACACCACACTTTCATACATGTGATAGGGACACATGCATGCAGGTCCTTGAGGTAGTAAAAATTGAGAACAATCTAAAGGATGTCAAACAACAAATTTCAGACTTTGTCATGAAATCCTCTCATCTTGGTCTTTTGATTGACCCAAAGAGTGACCTTTCTGTTTCAAAAATAGTCTATGTTGGTGATGATCATATACATGTAGTCTATGTTGGTGATGATCATATTATTGTTGTTCGATGCAATTTGGTGTTGTTGATGATTTGTATATCATATATATATATATATATATATTCTGTGTTTTGAATTGTAGGAACTGAGAGGAAACATATTTTTTTTTGAAAAACATGGCTCCTTTGCCGTGTGTATACACACGACAAAGGAGCCACGTGTTGCACATCTGTGCGCTCTGGGGTTTGGTCACAGTGTCTTTGCCGTGTGCTGTTTAGCAGTGGCACACGACAAAGGCGGGTTCGTTGCGGCGTGCATTTTGCCGCAGGAACACGGCAAAGGCGGGTTCGTTGCCGTGTGTCACCCCTGTCTGGCACACGGCAAAGGTCAGGTACACGGCAAAGCGCAGGCACACGACGAAGAAGAAAGGCACACGACAAAGAGATTGTACACGACAAAGAATGGGCACACGACAAGGCACAGGTACATGGCGAAGAAGAAATGCACACGCCAAAGAAATCGCATGGCAGAGACCTGTTGGCTCTGTCAGACGGATGGAACCGTGAAGTGCCTTTACTTTGCCGTGTCTTTGACGAAAACACATGGCAAAGGCTTTGCCGAGTTTCGTGAACCAAGACACACAGCAAAGGGCCTTTGCCGTGGCTATCGCTGTCGTGTGACTTTTGCCGTGTGTAAACACACGGCAAAGCCTTTGCCGAGTTCCACGGGGCCTTTGCCGTGTGGATATTCCCACATGGCAAATAACGCCTCTGCCGTAGTGGGAACACGAAATGACTTTATGTTTTATTGATTTATTGTGCGATGATTTTATTGAAAAAGATCATGATCGCGCTATCTTTTTCACCCAGAACTGGGTATCCATGTCAGGTGTCGCCTCATGGTATGACATCAGAGTCACCCCCTCTACCCTGGCCATCGTTGACACCAAAGCTGCCACCACCGGTTCTCTGTGGCACTCCATATGCGCTGTCTTCCGCAACAACTACGACACCCGGGCCACCTTCCTCCGCGATGAGTTCCACGGTTTCAACCAAGGCAATCTCTCCGTCGTTGACTACACCGCAGAGATGAAGCACATGGCTGATATGCTGGGTGACCTTGGCTCCCGCGTTAAGGATCGCAAGTTCATTCACAATATTCACCGTGGACTCAGCGAGCACCTATAGCACGTTGTTCCCCACATGAAGGAAGGGCGCCTCCCTACCTTCATCAAGCTTCACTCTTTTCTGCTATTGGAGGAGCAGCTCCTTGGCCGCCGGGCGCGTGTTGTCGCCCGAAATGCCTTGCTCGCCCAGGCATACCAGGCTGCAGGCGCTCAGGCCCCGACGCACATCGCCTAGGCTCACTAGTCGGCCGTGCACTCTCGCGGGGCTCCCTCGCCGGAACCCTTCAACCCCGTCGCGCTCGGCCTTTACGGCGCTAGTGCCTCCCATGCTGGCGCAGCCCCCTCCAGCGGCACCCCCCACAACGGCAAGAAGAACTGCAAAAAGAACCCTGTGCATCCTATGGCAGGGCTCCTACGTACGACACCACCACGGGCAACCCCACCATGGCTATCGCCTGTCCACGCCGGGCCCGCATCACGCGCCCACCATGGCCGACACGTTCCAGGCATGGTCTGCCCATGGTCTCCTTGGGCCTTGTCCTACAACTCCACCAGCCCCACGCATGTTCGCTGCTGACACAGCTCTCTCCGGGCACACAGCGCCTGGTCCAAGCTGGGATTAGTCCGCCTTGATTGAAGCGCTAAACTAGATGTCCCTCTAGACCGCTATAGACAACGACGCACAGCCCGACCACGATGGCGACCGGGTCTTCAACAACGGCGCATCATCCCATATGGGTTATGGTTCCAGTATAATTCCTCAACCTCTCCCTCCTCATTTTCCAACTCAAATCATTGTTGGTAATGATTCCGTTATTCCCATCTACTCGTATTTCCACTGCCTCTCGCTCTGACAACAACCTCATTTGTTCCAATCTTATCAAAAATCTAGTATCTGTTCGTGCTTTTATACGTGATAATTTTGTTGCAATTGAATTTAACCCATTTGGTTTCTCTGCCAAGGATTTGGCAACGGGGATGGTTCTTCACCGATGTGACTCCAACGGCGATCTTTACCCCTTCGTTCATCCTCTCCACTATATGCACGTGACCGTCTCGGCAGCCCTGTGGCATCAGCGACTCGGACACCCTGGTGCTCAAGTTCTCGCAAAGGCATCCAAATTATTTGATTTCAATTGTAATAAAAGTTTGTCCACCCATTGTGACTCATGTCAGTTGGCAAACATACTAGGCTCCCTTTTACTTCTTCCACCACCAAAACCACTTATCCTTTTGAGCTTTGTCACTGCGATTTATGGACAAGTCCCATTTTAAGCATATCGGGTTATCAATATTATCTAGTCATTCTTGACAATTTCACGCATTTTGTATGGTCTTTTCCCATTCGTCAAAAATCAGAAGTTCACCAACTCCTCTCTCAATTATATGCTTACGTCCGCACTCAATTTTTATGTTCCATCAAGGCTTTTCAAACCGACAATGGACGTGAATTTGATAACACCGCCAACCGATCTCTCTTTAACTCCAATGGCACACTACTTCGTCTCACTTTCCCATACACATCACATCAAAACGGGAAGGCTGGGCGTATCCTATGCACCATCAATGATGGTATTCATACACTCCTCATACATGCCGCCAAAATGATGGGCAGAAGCCCTCTCCACCACCACCTACCTTCTCAATATACGCCCATGCAAGTCTAAACTGTAGGGTTCGTAGCATAGAAAATAAAAAATTCTACCGCGAGAAGGCACAAAACCAAGATCCAATCTATGGAAAATCCAAGATATAATCTACAAGATAGTTGCAACGAGATTGATGAGAACTAACCCTCGAAGATCCAAAGCATTAACGAGATCTAATCTCGTGGTTGATGTAGTCGATCACTTGCTGATCTCAAGATCGCGATGACGATCCTTCCGACGCCGCGTTCCGGCAGCGCTTTCGCACTCGGTCACATGTACAGAGTCGATGTAGACCTTCCTCTCCCCATTCCAGCAGGCAACAGAGGTATTAGATCCCCTCGGAATCCCAGCAGCACGACGACGTGGTGGTGGTGGTGGAGGAGAAAACCTGTAGGGCTTCACCTAAGCCGGAGCAAGAAGACGGAGGAGGAAGGAGAGGTGGAGTATAGGGTTATAGGAAAGGGAAAAGGGGGCGCCCACCCTCCCCTCTTTGTATAGAGGGGGTACGGCTAGGGTTACCCCCTTGGCCCACCTCCTCCTAGGTCCAGCGCAAGAGAGAGGGGGGAGGGAAACTTGCCTTCCCCCAAGTATCCCCCCAAAACCCTAGGGTTGGCCGTTTGGGCCTCTTGGTCCTGGTGCGGCTGTCCCATGGGCCCCCACAGCATGCCCTCAGCCCATGTGGCCCCTCCCGGGGTGGTGGACCCACTGGTGGCCCTCTAGAACTTTCTAGAAGCTCCGGTCAAAATACCGAAAACTTTTCTAAACCCCGGAAGATGACTTCCTTTATATGAATATTATTCTCAGGACCATTTCGGACCTCCTTGTGATGTATTGGATCCAATCTGAGACTCTAAACAACATTAAGTCACCAACTCACATTCCATATATACTTAAACAACATCGAACCTTAAGTGTGTCACCCTACGGTTCGTGAACTATGCATACATGATCGAGACACCTCTTCGATCAATAACCAACAACGGGACCTGGAGATCCATAATGGATCCAACATATTCAACGATGACTTCATGATCGAATGAACCATTAACATATGATACTGATTCCCTTTGTCACGTGATACTTTACTTATCCGAGGTTCGATCATCGGCATCTCCATACCTAGTTCAACCTCGTTACCGATAAGTACTCTTTACTCGTACTATGATATGACATCCCTTGTGACCTAGTCACATGCTTCCAAGCCAATTGGATGACATTCCACCGAGAGGGCCTAGAGTATATCTATTCGTCATTTGGATGGACAAATCCCACTCTTGATCCATGCGCTTCAATCCATACTTTCTGAATACCCAATCCACCTCTATAACCACCCAGTTATGAAGTGGCGTTTGATGTCATCAAAACATTCATACAATGTTGGTGATTAACATGATCTCATGGTCGAAGGATTAGGTTACTATGTATTTGAAAGCTTGTAGCAAAACGAACTTAATGACTTGATCTTATGCTATGCTTACTTTGGTTGTATGTCCATCACATCATTCTTCTAATGATATGATCCTATTATTAACAACATACAATGTTCATGATCAGGAAACCATGATCATCTATTAATCAACATTCTAGTTTAACAAGAGGCTACTGGAGACTCTTTTATGTTTAACAAACACAATGTTTCCTCTTAATAAAACTATAGCATGGGATGTAAACATTTATCATAAACACAAAGATATAATAATAACCACTTTATTATTGCCTCTTGGGCATATCTCTAACATAAACTTCTTACTACAGCATTCGAGCTTCTTCATAGCCATGCTCCCGACTATTGGTCACTACACGTTTTCGGGTGCTTGTGTTACCCTAACCTTTCCGCCACAACTCCACACAAGCTCGCTCCGCGATCCATTGCGTGCATTTTTGTTGGATATCCGTACGGCTGAAAAGGCTATCGTTGTTATGATCCTATTTACAGGAGAATTATTTTCTCACGACATGTCAATTTTGTGGAAAGTGTCTTTCCTTTCAGCTTGTCATTTCTACCAACTGCTCCTGTGGATCACACCAACGACATTGACGACAGCCCCCTTCCCACGTCGATCATGCATGGCCTCCCACCTCATCCTCCACTCGCGGACTGTCAGCTGGCTCCCCCTGTTGCTCCATGGGCCCGGATCCCCTCCAACAATCGCACACTATGCCAACATCTCATCGCGTCATGTACCTCGATCGTCCCCGATTGCTACATCATCAATGCCGCCTCCACCTTATCGACGCCCGATGGTCACACGAGCATGGCATGGCATCCATTAATCAAACCCTCATTATGCCAACCTCGTCACCACTCTCGTTTCTCTGATTCCATCCTCCGTCCGTGAGGCACTCCGGGATCCTAATTGGAGAGTTGCCATGATGGAAGAATATGAAGCACCCATGTCCAATGAAACATGGACACTCATTTCGCATCCTCCTTGAACTAATTTGGTTACAAGAAAGTGGGTTTTCAGGCACAAGACATGAGCAGATAGCTCTCTCAAGCGGTATAAAGCGCAGCAGCTCGTGCGTGGCTTCGCACAACGACCCGACATCAACTTCGGGGAAACCTTTTTGACCGTCATCAAATTGGAAACGATCTGAGTTGTTCTCACCTTGGCGTGCACTCGTCAATGATCCGAGTTGTACGTGAAGAACGCCTTCCTACGTGGTGTTCTTGAGAAGCAAGTTCGTTGTCATCAGTCGACCGGCTTCGTCAACGACCTCCATCGTGACCATGTCTGCAAGCTTTTCAAGTCTCTTTACGGCTTGAAGCAAGCTCCACGGGCATGGTTCCAGCGCTTCACCGCCTTCGCCATCACTATCGGCTTCGTCACATCCCGCTTAGACACCTCGCTCTTCATCCTTCTACGGGGTTCGGAGGCTGCCTACCTATTATTGTATGTCGATGACATCGTTCTATCGACCTCCACGCCAGCTCTACTCCACGCTATCATCGACAAACTCAAGCATGAGTTCACGATGAAGGACATGGGATCCCTTCACTACTTCCTCAGCCTCGAAGTACGTCGCACTCTTCGAGGATTTTTTTTCTTAGCCAAGCAAAATACGCTGAAGAGATTCTCCAATGAGCTGGTATGGCCAACTGCATACCCGTGTATACACCCATGGACACCCTCTCCAAGGTCGCAGTTGACGTACGATCTTTGGTCCCCGACCCATCGGAGTACCGCAGCCTCGCCGGTGCCCTGTATTATCTTACTATGACACACCCGAAGTTGGCTTATACCTTGCAGCAAACATATCTTCATATGCATGACCCCCGTGACTGTCACCTTGCCATCATCAAACGTATCCTTCGGTACATACGTGGAACTACTTCTTCGAGTCTTATTCTCGCTACGATGCCCTCCACCGACATCATCGCTTAGTTCGATGCCGAGCGCTGGATGCCCGGACACACAGGGTGCTCCACCTCCGACTATTGCGTGTATATCGGCAGCGTGCTTGTCAGCTGGTCATCCAAGTGGCAAGACACTGTCTCGCCATCGAGTGTAGATGCAGAGTACCGCGCGGTAGCCAACGCCGTTGCTGATTGTGTCTGGCTTCGACAGTTGCTTGGTGAACTCGGTTGTCCTGTTCCTCAAGTGACCGTCATTTTCTGTAACAACATCTTGGCTATGTACATGTCCAAAAACCAGTTCATCATCGACGGACGAAACATATTGAGCTGGACATACATTTTGTATGCGAGAAGGTGACTCTCGATGAACTACGAGTCATTCACGTTCCTACTACTGTTTTTTCGGTCCAGTCTTTTCGTCCTGCCAAGTGAAGATGTTGTGACTGCGGCAAAGTGTTAGAGAATATATCTCTGTTAATTAGTTGTCCATATCATATAACCATAGCTAGCGAGATATGTATACGAGTCCGGCTAATCTCTTTGTAGTCTATTACAGGAGATATGTGCTGGTTGTACTGCTATTTATAGTTGCATCATTTGATCAATAAACTTCATGGAATCAATAAACTTCAGATGATTGCATCGCCTATCTACTCTACCTAGCTTAGGCTTTGACATGCTTACATGATCCCCATGGGCTACCAAACCATGCACATGTTGGAATTATGCCCTAGAGGCAATAATAAATATGTTATTATTATAATTCTTGTTCATGATAAAGTTTATATTCCATACTAGAATTGTATTAAGCGAAAACTTTAATACTTGTGTGGTTTGTGAACAACACCGTGTCCCTAGTATGCCTCTATGGACTAGCTCATTGATTAATGATGGTTAAGGTTTCCTAACCATAGACATGAGTTGTCGATTAATAATGAGATCATATCATTGGGAGAATGATATGATGGACATACCCAAACTAAGCGAAACAATTAGATCGTGTCATCGTGTTCATCTTTGTGAAGCTTTTCTTATGTCAAATATTGTATTCCTTAGACCATGAGATAATGCAACTCCCTGGTATCGGAAGAAAGCTTTGAGGTCATCAAACGTCATCCTATGAGAGGGTGATCATAAAGGTGTCTCTCAGGTGATCGGAAAGTACCTGTTGGGTTGTATGTATCGAGATGGGATTTGTCCCTCCCAAGTCGGAGAGATATACTTCGGGCCCACTCGGTAATCGATATCAACACCGCTTGCAAGCATGTGGTTAAGGAATTAATCACAAAGTGATATCGGATTACGAAACGAGTAAAGTACTTGCTGTGAACGAGATTCAACTAGGTATGACGGTACCGACGATCAAATATCGGGCAAGTAAAATATCGCGAGACGAAGGGAATATATATATGGGATTGATTGAATCCTGGCATCGTGGTTCATCCGATATGATCATCGATGAATGTGTGGGAGTCAATATGGGTTTCCAGACCCCGCTGTTGATTATTGATAGAAGATCATGTCTGCATGTTCTCGAACCCGAAGGGTCACACACTTAACGTGTCTCGACGCTAGGATAGATTGGATAATTGGTTTATGAGTTTTTGTTCGGAGTCTCGGATGGGATCCGGGACATCACGAGAGGTTCTGAAATGGTCTGGAGAATAAGATTCATATAAGGCAATGCAGTTTTTGGAGTTCGGAATTGTTTCGGGTTATCGGTATTGTACCGGAAGCTTCTAGAACCTTCCGGAAGGGGGCCAACGTGGCCCCACCTGCCGGGAGGGGGCATGGGCCTACGAGGGAGTGCTCTGGCCGCATTGGGCCAGGGGCACAAGGCCCCATAGGGCCCAGCCGACCAAGCACCTAGGAAACCCTAGGGGAGCTTCTAGAAGGGAGGGGGGAAACTTGCCCCCCACTCCTCCCTCCTTGGTCGCCGGCCTAGGGCTTGGGGGAGGGGAAAGGGCTGGCCGCCCACCCCTCTATATAAACAGGGCTGGGGGTGCACCCCCTCCTACACCTCCTCCTCAAACCCTAGCCGCCCTGCTGCCCTGCTCTCTCTCTCCCTCCCGACTGCACGTAGGCGAAGCCCTGCTGCAGAAACTCTCCACCACTTGCACCGCGCCGTCGCATTGTAGATCCAATCCGTCTCTCCACCATACTTGCTGGACCGAGGAAGGAGGAGACGTCGAGGTGCTACACGTGTGCATCTCTCGGAGGCATCGCCACTTGCGGTGTTAGATCGGATCGGATCGCGAGGAGGAGAAGCGAGTACGACTACATCACCCACGTTCCGATGAACGTTCCGCTGTGCGAATCTTCAAGGGTATGAATATCTCATCTATTCTCCCTCGTTGTTTGCATCTCCTAGATTAGATCTTGGCTTTCCCCGTTCGCATTCGTAGAAAATTTTGATTTACTATGCTGCGAAACCCATCAGCACATACATAGGAATAGGAATATATGATCAATTTTGATAGCCAATGTACAATATCATAACATCTAACACATGACTGATCAAATATATCATTATCTTAGACATGACATAGAAATGTGTGTACTGCTATTTTTTTTAATTTACCTGGTGTTTCCAGTTTCAACTTACGGAGGGGACCCCCACCCTCCCCACCACCACCACCTCATTGACCTAGAAGACCGAGACCTAGTCAATTAGCTGAAAATTAGACAAAAACCAATACAAATAGGTCTCAAGGGCACATCGAGCTCACCGAGAAGAAGAACATTGCTAATGTTGCTATGACTTCACCGCGTGCGACCATCAACCAACTTCATTATTACCGAAACAATCACGTCCTTTACAATCTGTGAAACAATCGACCAAACTTTGAGGCAGCAGGGAGCCTCCGATTCTAAAGTTGGGTCACGGAGGAGAAATATGTAAGTTTGTGACATGAAAGATCACCAAACCAGACCTTCCATCACATGTCATCATCACCGTTGGAATGCCGCCACCAGAACTCACACTTCACAACATCAAACAAACCATGACAGCCTCACGATAGTGTTTAAGAGCTGGCTACCAAAAAATTCTAGCTTCACCCTTGATGATATCGAGAAGGATTAGACGTAGGGTGGCTATGTTATTGAAGATTCTCACATTTCTATCTTTCCAAATAGTCCAACATGTGAGCATGACGAGAAAAGCCATCGCCAGATGGTTTGTCATGGACTTGGACATCATCATAGTCCACAATTTCTTAGTGTTAAGGTTTGTCGCCTACACTTCGGTTTGGATGGATGGTAGCCCAAGACAACCTTTAATCAACCCACACCCTCTTTGATGGTATCCCAAGACAACCTTTAATCAACCCCACATCCTCTTGATGAATTGCCAATGAGAGAAAAGGTGTGCCCCAGTCTCTTGTGCCTTGGAAAGACCATAATTATCCCACACTCTTTTATCAAGACGGTCTACGTTTCAATTTTTAATGGCCAACCATGTGAATAATTTCACTTTTGGTGGTGCCTAAGCCTTCCAAACCATCATGTTCATGGTTGTGAGAGTTGCACCCAAAATGTGCATTGTAGGCCGACTTCTATGTGTATTCACCATTGCTTGCGAGGTTCCAAATAATTGAGTCTTCCACTTCTTCTCTAAGTTGAATGCGGTTTACCTCACTCTAGAGAGCCATATGTATTGGTGTATGTGGGGAATTGTCCAGTTTATGTCTATCTTGATCTTGGAGATCCAACGTTGTTGAACATAGCTTGTTTGACGCTCCACATCCCTCTCAAAGAGACCTCATAAATTAGTGGACCAATGCCTTTTGGCTTCTTGCCATTTAGCCTAGGGGGATACAAAAAAGGTGCAAGATTTACATTCTCTATGGTGATAGTGGTAGCGGCATAGAAGAGGCTCATGTCCGTCTCATTACAAGGGTTCCTCGTCCCAACTCAAATCTTATTTGGACCGCTCCATTCCAACCATCTGTGCTACACCCTTTTTCTTGGCAGGAACAGCTTCTGATAGAATGCATCTTGTTTATCTCGAAGAACTTGGGGGAATATCTATCCCAATGCCGATTTTTTACTGTGTTTACTACCTCAACCTGAGAGCCTGCGCAAACTTTCAAGGTGAAGAATCCCCAATCCATTGAGGTCAGTAGGTATACAAACCGTCTCATGATTGATCTTGCATTTGACACTGGAGACCTCTCTTGTGCACGTCCAGAAAAGCACGCTTAATTTTCTTCATGCTGGCAAAGCAATCCGGGGTCTGAAAGACCACATCATTATGCGATGGATAATCGGCGAAGTAGTTGGCGTGCAGCATGCAACAGCCCTCCATCCTCTGCCTGGGCTTCCTCTTGCGGTGTCCTGGCTTCGAACCTCCACGATGTGGCTCTGCAGCCCGTGAGTATAGGTCGGGCATACACGATATGGCCTTCAAATGCTCGTCGGCGGTGGCTTCCTCTTCCATCAGAGAGGATACCATCTGCTCGTCGTCCAAATTCATGGTCAGGGCAAATCGCCGAACACCTCGTGGCAGGGTGGCCGCAGGGTGGGCTAGGAACCACCGGTGAGGCCAAAGGACGGCGACAGAGCCACCAGAAGGGGGGAGGTCGGTGCGGCGGCGCACGACCCTTCTACCATAGTGGGAACTGCAGAGAGGGGAGATGGGTAGTGCCGGTGGCGATCTGGTGGGATAAGGTGAACATGGGCGGGGTGGGCATGGAAATATACGAAATAAGAAATTTTTTTTGCCTCTTCTCGACGATAGGACAGGCTCACCCACGTTTTAGCTCCATCTGGTGCCCCCGCTCGCCTCCCGTGTGTTGGGTGTGGCCTTGGGGTGCCGGATGTAAAAATGAGCCGCCTTGGTCGAAATTCGGCTATGGGGCCAGCTGATGATGCTGTAACATTCTTCTGAAGAGTAAAGTATAAGCATTATACTGAACTTTTACTTGCGGCATAACATACTACCCGCTAAAAAAGAAGAAGAAAGAATTAGGCCTCAATAAAAAGTAATCAAAACGGCGCCAGACCAACGCGTGCCATGCCGTGCTGTACTCTGTGATAGTGTATATTCTAACATGGGACGCGCCTGACGACACACGTCGTCGCACAATCCTTAACCAAACCCTAGTTAATATAATGGCAGACTGATCGACATAGCCATTTTTACACGGATAAACTGAGCTCTCTTCTCTGTCGCTTTCGTTCTAATTAATTAATTAACACGTGGCCTGTCAATTAGCCACTACAGGACCTGGTTACGATTGCATTACAGGTAGTTTCCACCCAATTCCATGCATGGTCATATTCTTCATGTCGCTAGATTAAAAGTACACTCGCCAATCTCCTACGGGCTACAAAAATCCAATTTTTTACTGAGGTGTGCTTCGGTCCCATTAGAACCTTCTGACCAAATCACAAACTGACTGTTCTGGAAAAGAAGCTTGAAGATACAATGTCACAATCTGAGATCCACACCTATAAATGAGCTGCTGATCCAAGTATCCAACCAAAGAAGTACAAGGTCAGACCATTCACCTCAAGTGCACAGCTTAAGCAGCAGTTTGCAGACCATTCACCCACATGGCTCTAATAAGGCACAAGAGACTTCCACAGCTGCAGCTCTCGTTGCCCGTCCCGTCCCACGCCGCCGGCCAGCGTCCCAAACCAACGTTCGCGCCGGCGGCAACGGCCTCGACACCAACGGCGCTGTCCAGCCAGTTCCGCCTCGCCGACTTCGACAAGCTCGCCGTGCTTGGCCGCGGGAACGGCGGAACCGTCTACAAGGTTCGCCACCGGGAGACGTGCGCGCTCTACGCGCTCAAGGTCCAGCACTACGGTGACCCCGCGGCTGCCGTTGAGGCAGAAATACTCAGCCGCACGGCGTCACGGTTCATCGTCCGGTGCCACTCCGTCCTGCCAGCCGCCGCCTCCGGAGACGTCGCTATGCTCCTCGAGCTGGTGGACGGCGGGTCGCTTGACGCGATCAGAAGCGGCCAGGGTGCGTTCCCGGAGTCGGCGCTCGCCGAGGTAGCCGCTCAGGCTCTATCAGGCCTGGCGTACCTTCACGCTCGACGCATCGTGCACCTGGACATCAAGCCGGCCAACATCCTCTGCAGCACAGCGGGGGAGGTCAAGATAGCCGACTTCGGCATCGCTAAGGTGCTCTCACGCGCCGGCGAGCAGTGCACCTCGTACGTGGGCACCACCGCATACATGAGCCCCGAGCGCTTCGACCCGGAGGCGCACGGCGGGCACTACGACCCATGCGCCGCCGACGTCTGGAGCTTCGGAGTGACAATCCTGGAGCTCCTCATGGGCCGGTACCCGCTCCTCCCTGCCGGGCAGCAGCCGAGCTGGGCGTCGCTCATGTGCGCCGTATGCTTCGGTGAGATACCTGCCGTGACCGACGCCGCGGCGTCGCCGGAGCTTCAGGAGTTCGTTGCCGCGTGCCTGCACAAGGACTACCGCAAGAGGGCGACAGTCGCGGAGCTGCTTGCTCACCCGTTTGTTTCTCGGAGGGACGTGGCAGCGTCGAAATGTGCACTGCGGAAGTTGGTCACCGAGCCTTCGTTGTCGCGGTTATCGGAGAGCCGGTGTATGTGATCAGGATGGGCGGCCGAGCCATGCACATGCATGAGATCAATTTTGTTAGCCATATACAGTAGTATATAACATCTTAATATCAGTTAGCTTATTAGGGATTTAAGAATGACCCAGAAATATATAATCAGTTCATACATTGACGAGTTTTAGTGTTTTGGACTTTTTTGGCTAAAGGTTGCTTTATTAATTGGATCGCGAGAATACAATTCATAAGAGATTTTTTTGAAATTACAATTCACAAGCGATTTATTTTTGAAATTACAATTCATAAGAGATCACACCTAGGCACCCAGCCAGCCTCTGTTCAAAAGTCGAAACGCAAAAATCATACGGAGCTTGTCGAACACTAATATTGAGGCTTAATCTGTAGAGCACGCTGCCTTCCACCTCCAACCGTGTAGACACTTTTAGTTCATGATTCTCTGTGCATTAGTGGTGACCATGAACGGACATAAGAGAAAAATTCTTACCACTAAAACCCCTATCATTTTTAAATAGCCATAACGACCATGTAAAAGACAAACGCTCCCATCCTAATAAGAATTCTAAATTATGATTAATATCATGTAAATATTTGCAACACTACATGGAGGGATAAAATTAAAAGCTATTTCTATGACTCACCATATAGAACTAGCAAACTTAAAATGGAAGAATAAGTGTTTAATTTTATTGACAAAAATGCCCTTTGTACTCGCATGCCAGTTGTGTTTTTATAAGGTTGTCCTCGGTATGGATTACACATTTACTTTCTCCTATAGATTTCATAAAAATACATTAGTCTCTTACAATATACCAATGCCAACTTTCCTAATAAAGCATTTCATGCTGCAAATCTAGGGCCAATAAAATCTCATGTGAACGTCACATTGGTTGACATGACACTAAATCATACGGTGCTCTCTTATAATGGACAATATTATATAGAGCTGGATATTGTTTCCGGAGTGTGGTATTACCTAACCACTTACCCTCTTGGGATCTAATCATGAGACATACTTAATAAAAAATGATACAAATCGAAAGAAGTGCTTCTCTGTCTCCAACACCATCCCAAAAATGTGAGCCACCCAGTTTCAGTGAACCTATTACAAAGCTCTTGGGCCAATGTATTTCCTTTTTAGGAGAGTTTGTCAAAGCCATATCTGGTAAAAAGCTTGAAAATATATTTCCTAAGAAGGGCTATATTTTGTAACCTAAAAGGTCATGACCACATATCCCCTGGTTCTTATGTAGGCAGACCACATCAAATCTAATTTTTCGATATTTCTTGTTTTGAATACCACCTTGTCAAAAGACTCTTGATCCAAAGTAATCAATTCTATGTAACACTCCTTTGGTAACTAGTAGAAAGAAATCATATACACTACCATGTTACTTAGTTCCGGATTAATGAGAACTAGTCTTCCACCAAGACATAGTAGTTTTCCTTTCAAAATGCTTAGCCATTTTTGTAGGCGATCCTCAACATGTTTTCATCCAAATTCTGCCAGTCTCCAATAGTGGATTAGAATACTCAAATACCTAATAGGAAATTGTCCTTGCTCACAATAAAAAATCTCGGCATGCTGAACAACCATGTATTTGGCCTCCTCGAAGTAGAACAACTTATTAAAATTTATTTTGAGTCCCAAAAGTTGCCCAAACACTGATAAAATTAATTTTAGGTTTCAGTGTGATGACCCATAAAGGGAATTGTATCATCCGCATATTAGAGGATAGATAGGCCCCCATCCACAAGATGTAGAACTATCCCCAACAATTTGTTCATCGAGTTTTGCAAGATCAATCATGACAGCCAACATACCATCCACTATATTAAATAGTATGGCGATAATGGATCATCTTGTATTAATCCTTTTTTGTTTGGAATTAATGGCTAACATCGTCATTGACGTTAATGGCCATACTATCTCTAGCGAAACATGGAAAAAACACGCAACTCTTCCGAGATCCATTCATTCTCAGAGTTTGTTGAATAAAAAACCATTTGATCTTACCATATGCATTTTCAAAGTAAATTTTTAATATCACTCATCTAATATTTCGGTGAAGCTCGTGGAGCTTTCATGTTTGATCACTACCCCATCTAGGATTTCCTTGCATGAGTGTTGTTTGTAGGGATGATCATGGCCAACCACTGAATTTAATGTAATGCATGGTTGCGGTCTTTGTGAATATTTTGAAGCTAATATTAAGAAGACATATCAGACTGTATTATTGGGTCCATTTTGCATCATTAATCTTAGAAAGAAAAATTATATCACCTAAATTGAGACAAAACAATTGTAGTTATTGGCATGCAGAAAGCTAAACAAATTTAGGAGGTCCGATGTAATGACATCCTAGATATTTGGTAAAACTTAGTGGGGAAGCCATCCATACCCAAGGCTTTGTAATGTTCCATTTGAAATACCACTTCTCTCGCTTCTTCTTTGGTTAAGGGTGTAGTAAGCAAAAAAATCCTCATCTAAAACTTCGATGATATCACTGTACGAAACTCATCAAGAGAGAAGTTTCCTTATTTGTGTGTCCCAAACAAACATTTGTAACATCTTGTGATATGTGATTTAAGTTGCTCATGCCCCTCAATCTTACCCTCATCCTTTTGGAGAGAATAGATAAGTTTCTTCCTATGTTGGCCGCCGCATTATAGAAGTATTTTGTATTTGAGTCTCCTTCTACTATAATTTTGGGAATTTTATTATTATTACCATTTTAAATCCTTTTGCTGCATAATTTGTGCAATCTGTTCATTTGATTGACTATTAATTTTAGTCTCTTGAAAATACAATGGAAGTCCTCTAGCTATTTCTTCAAGCTCAACACTAATGTATGAAAGTAGAAGTTTTTTTTCATATTAATTACCAATTGTATGGCGTGCCTACTCTACAAAGTATGTTTTGATTGTGTGTATTTTATTATTCAACCCTTGGATTGGTGTGCTTCCTATCACTAGCTTTGATGACACGTCTTTTACCATATCATAAAAACCATCACGGTCCGGCCATCCAAGCTCAAACTTGAAATGACATTTACCATTAGATTTCAAGACTAGATGCATTTTGCACTACCTTACAGTGGATTATGATAATGCTTTATTCGTTACTTCTTTTTGTATTTGCCCTTTCGAATAGTTAGGATCGACCTTAATCGTGCAATCGTCGAAGAACAGTGTCAAGGAATCGAACAAGCATGCAAGCATAACTCGTTGATCATTTCAGTGTCGAAATGTTAAGATCTTACTCATGTTTTCAATTTTTAGAATTGCATTCATATCATTTTGTTTTACCAATGGATATAAAACCTTACTGCTTTGCATAAGTTGATTATAGATCTTAGATGCCTCCCTACTGATCGTATCATGATTAGGAGTTGCTCTCTCTTATCTAGTGATAGCCTTTAGTTACTTGCCATGCTTAGATGTTTTAGTGGGTAATATGTTGATCCTTCTAAGCTCTAAATTTTAGTAAATTAGAGCTAGAATTTAAACCTAGAATGTGGTGAAATTATGTGTGTTGGTGGATATTTACCCCTGAAAGTGAACCTATGATACCTCAGTTTATAATGTGAGTTTTATGGTGTAGTTGTACCTCATGGGGTGTTTGGATGGTCCTTAATTTCCTTCCTTGGCACGGACTCAACTTCCCTCACTCCCGGAGTGAGTTGATCTTGGCTTGCCCATGCTCCTACTTGTTACAGGATACCGGTCTTGGTGCGGTTACTAGAGGCCGGACTAGGACGATGTACTAGTACAAAGACCCACCATGAGACCTTGGTGGACTACTAAACATAAGTGTCATAACGATAGTGGTGCTTGATGGCTACGACTAATTACGTGATAGTGGTATCATCTAGCCCGGACTATGATTAGCTCGAATAGTGAGGCGACTAGCTTGGAAAACGATGATGACTAGTGCACAAGGCAATTTTACAATTTCTCATCATGATATGTATTTTCTTTTTTTCTTTTTTTCGAGATTTGTGAAACTTGGATCGGCTGTGTGCATTCTAGTTACGTAGAGACAGATCACAACGCTTAAAACTCTTGAAATAATAAAACACCTTTTATCAGGAAAACATGTTTACAACATTTTCCTCTTTAGCCTCGCAATTGCAACAGCCATTCGACCGCGCATGGTGTATTGGACAAGCAAATTTCCAATCCAAGCGGCACCATACTGCCTAAGCGGAATGTCATCGCCTTGTGTGCTGACCAACATTATTTTCTGAGGCAGCATAAGTGAAAGAACATTTCATAATCCCTATTGTTTTGTGTGTTAGATAATAATATTAAAGATTATTTAATGTGTGTTGAAGTGTTGTAGATCTCTGTCTTAAAAAAGGAAAAGGAAAATGCTTTTGGGGGGCGGATAATCCGCCCCTACCAGGGGAAGATAATCCACCCCACCTCATTCCCAAAAGGGTGCAACCCCCAGAGAGGGGGCGGAGTATCGGCCAGACTATCCGGCCTGGCCGGATAATCTGCCCCTCGGGGGGGGGGGGGGGGGGGGATAATCCGCCCCAGGATCGACCTCAAGTTTGCCAAGGCGCAACCCCCAAAGAGGGGGTGGAGTATCGTTCGGATTTTCCGCTCTGGCCGGATAATCCGCCCCTCAGGAGGGCCGGATAATCCCTCCCCTCCCCCCAAGATCGGCTTCAAGATTGGCAAGGCGCAACCCCCATAAGGGGGCGGATTTCCCCCCGGAGTTTCCGTCCTAGGGGCGGAGTTTTCACCAGGGTGGATAGTCCGCCCCTAGTGGGGGAGGATAATCCGCCCCCAAACTTCTTCAACGGCCAGATCTGAGCAGGGGGTATTTAACACAGCCTTCCCCCTCCTGCCAGAACTCTTGGTTCATTCGAAAAAATCAAGGTCTGTTATTCAACCTTCATCCAAGAGATCTCCACCTTCATCCACCCAAAGTCCCCATCCCTTGGGGAATCGAAGGAGGACTCGATCTTCATCAACTGCAATCAAGCGCTTCATATCCTCTCCATTCATTTGGAGAATCTCCGATCTAGTTCTCTTGCAAATATCTAGATCCTTGCTTTTGATTATATTGATAATCCTTGTTCTTGTGACAGCTTGTTGTCATTATGGGAGCCCCCAATTCAGTTGTGGGTGTGTGCCCCGGTAGAGTTGTAAAGGCACCGGTTCCCGCCTCGAAGGGTACCAATAGTGGATAAGGTGGATCAGGCCTTTCATGGCGAGATCCATCAGAGAATAGGGTGAGGCCTATTGTGGCATGGTGGTCTTAGAACCGCCCACCCCTCCAACGCAGATGTACTTCCCTTAACAAGGAAGGAACTGCGGTAAAACAAATACCTGTGTCTCCGCGTGCTCCATTACGGTTTCCTCGCTCCTCTCTTTACGTGCTTAGTAGCTAGGTTTGCATATAGGGAAATTCTCGTAGTTGCATATCTAGAGAATTTACTTTATGCCAAGCCTAAAATTGAAAATAACTAAAAATTGAGTAGCACCTATTCACCCCCTCTTGGTGCCCATACAATCCATTTCAATTGGTATCAGAGCCCCGACTCTTAATTCGGGCTTAACCGCCTAAGAGAAGTATGGGTTCCAAGGGAGATGCGAGTGATGCTTCGGAGGTAGTAACCATGAACAATCTCAAGACATTGGAAACAACCTTGGTTAGTTCAATGGAGGCTAAGATAGAAGAGATGCGTCAATTTATAATGCGTCTCTCCACATCCACAGCATCACCTCCATCTGCCACTGAGGCTACCACTCCGCAATCCAAGGAAACGGGTAAAACCGATTCCAAAGATAACGAAGTGGTTGGTGATGGCACTAGCAAGAGATCCTTCTCGAAAAAGGATAGTGGTAAGTAAGGATACAATGAGATTTCCCATGTGTATTCTCCCGATCCACCTATCCCACACCCACATATACATAATAGGGGTGATCCACCCAAACTTTCAGCATCTACTTTTAATCAATGGAAATTTTTGATGAAGTCTCATGTGTGCAGCTCCTCCATTGAGTTGTGGAAAATCATAGAGAATGGTCTTCATGTTGGAGACCCCCACAACCTAACAAGAAGAGAGGTTGTTGATAGTCAACTCAACGCTACGGCTCTACACATGATCCAGCTTGGTGTGAGTGACAAAGGCATGCCACACATTCAGCATCTTAGTACAGCTAAGGAAGCTTGGGATGCCCTCACCGAGCTCTTCATTGGAAATGAAAGTATGAGAAGGAATAGATATGATGCTTTGAGCAATGAGGCTGAAGGATTTTATATGTTGGATGGAGAAGACCACGAGAACATGTATAGGAGGCTCAAGTCAATAGCCACCACTTTCAGGAATCATGGTGCCTCTCATGTTGATGATGCGTGGATCAAGCGCAAGTATGTCAGTGCTCTTATGCCATTTGAGCCCACAGATTTGAAGAGTCTCCAAGGAAGGCATAATTACCACCTTATCACATCCAATGAGGTAATGCAAGAAATGGCCGCTTTCAAAGTGGCTGCCAAGAATGCCAAAGATGCTCGTGCACGAGCTATGGGGATGCAAAAGGGGGTCAACGTGGCCTTGAAGACAAGTGTGGCTGATCATGATGAAGATGACATAGAATGTATGGACTGTCCCGAGGATGTAAAAATAATTCATGGACAATACATGGCCTTATATGCTAGAAACTTTTGGAAGGATCCGGCCAAGGCTAAATCTGAACTAGAATGAAAGAGTGGAGCATATGGAAGAAAGGAAAACAGTCCCAAGCTGAGAACATGTTTCAACTGTGGAGACCGGCTGCACTTTGTTGCCAAGTGCCCGTATCAAAGTAGGAAAGATAATGGAGGAAGACTTATTCTCAAAGAAAATTCAAAGGATCCACGCAAGAAGCAATTTGTAAAGAAGAATGCTCCTTTCAAGAAGCAACCAAAGATTTTTCTAGTGGCTCAAGAAGAATATTCTTCGGGAAGTGAAGATGAAGACGAGGATGATATCTCTCGAGAGGTGGCTGCTATAGCCACCACATATACACCAACATCTCTCTTGGACTCTCCGAACAAAAACATCATCAACAAGAATGCTACTTGTCTCATGGCAAGAGGTTCCGAGGTATCAACTTCTAACACTTCTTTTCCTAAGGCTATGATTGACATGGATGATCCTACTAGTCTTAAGGTTAAAGAAGAGATTATTGCTTTGGACTATTTCTTCACTAACTTGCAAGGTGAGCACAAAATACATTTTGAGGCTCTTATGGACCAGCTGACCCAAAATTAAGTGCTCCTTGAAGAAAAGGGCAGAATTGAAAGGGAAGATGCAATGGAAATTGTGTCCTTAAAAATGCTCTAGAAGAAGAAGAGGCTCGAGCTTCTCTTGAAGAGAGGCTTGAGTCTATTGAGGAGTCACATTAAGAAATGGTGGCAAAGCTTGTTAAGGAACATGACAATGCAGTTGCCAAAGCAAAGAAGTTAAAGAAAGAAAAGATTGACTTTGGGGCTGCTCATGCTAGACTCTCCGAAGAATTGGAGAAACTTGACATCGCTCACAAGGCATTGAAAAGTGAATTCTCCATTCTCAATGAGTCACATGATCAGCTCCAAATTCGATTGACCAAGTATGATGTTCCTAGCACATCTAAATCAACATATATACACAAAGAAAATGCTAGTGTGGAAGAAGGGCTTGTCAACGACACCACTCCCAAAGATAAGGGTGTACTTGATGAGGTACTGGGCAAGCAAAGGTCAAATCTTGGTAAAGAGGGACTTGGATATGTCACCAAGTCCAAGAAGAAGAATAAAAAGAAGACCAAGGGTGAACAATCAAAGACAAGCACCGCTGAGAAGATTGTCACAAAAGACAAAACTAAGAATATTGGTTTTGCAGGGTCTCACAATCCAAATTATGAACTCTTTTGTGTTTATTATGGCGATGTTTATGCTTATTATGTTGGTCCTTTTGATGAATATGTTGCTTGGTCTATTTGGGTTCCAAAGACACTTGTTACTAACATGAGAGGACCCATTGAAAAATGGGTACCTAAAACCAAGAAGTAATTCTCTTGCAGGGCTATGCTTCCTATGGGTCTAAATGGGTGCTGGATAGTGCATGCACTAGTCATATGACCAGAAGCAAGGAGATCATCACGGAGACGCGACCCAATCATGACAATATTACAGTCTCTTATGGTGATAAGTCTAAATCTCAGGTATTGGGTCTTGGCAAGGTTGTGTTCGCCCACGATATCTCTCTCGTGGACGTCATGCTTGTTGAGACCCTCGGTTACAACTTACTTTCTGTTCGTGCCCTTGGTAAGATGGGCTTTGTTGTTTTCATTGATGATGATTTGGTGGTACTCTTGTGGAGCAAGTCTCTAAAGGTCGCTTTCGTTGGGTACGTAAAAAATGACCCGTATGTGGTGTACTTTTTGGAGAAAACCAGTTCGGGTCCGATGTGCCTATTTGGAAAGGCCGACATGGGCTGGCTATGGCATCGCCGTTTAGCCCATGTCAACATGAGAACTTTGCAAAGTCTTCACAAGGGTGGACACATCCTTGGACTAAAAGACAATGTTTCCTTTGCCAAAGATCATGTTTGCAGGGCTTGTGTTGAAGGCAAAATGCATGACTCTCCCCACAAGAGGAAGACTATTGTTTCTTCAAAGAGAATCTTGGAATTACTTCATGTGGACTTATTTGGTCCTCCATCTCATGCCAGTCTCGGTGGGAAGAAATATTGCCTGGTCATAGTCGATGATTACTCAAGATATACATGGGGTCTATTTATTCAAGCTAAAGAGTGAGACTCAGCAAACGGTCATTGACTTCGCCAATGAGGTTCAACATCAACACAATGTTCCCAACTTGGCAATAAGAAGTGACAACGGCTCCGAGTTCAAGAACTACACACTGAATAAGTTTCTAAGTGAATAGGGGATAAGACATCAATATTTCGCTGCGTACACCCCTCAACAAAATGGTGTAGCCGGGAGGAAGAACCGCACTTTGATGGATATGGCTAGATCGATGTTGGCTGAATTCAAGTATCCTTACAAATTTTGGGCTGAAGCCATATCCATCGCTTGTCACTCATCAAATCAGCTCTACCTCCACAAGATCTTGGATAGGACTCCATATGAAATACTCACCTGTAACAAGCCCAATATTTTGTACTTCCGGGTATTCAGTTGTAAGTGTTTCTTTCTTATCAAAGGTGTCCGCTTGTCTAAATTTGAGTCTAAGGCTTTAGAAGGTATTTTTGTTGGTTACGGTGCCGAATCCCACACTTATAGAGTCTACAACAAGCTCACCGGGACTGTTGTAGAATCTTGTAGTGTGGAATTCGATGAAAATGACGGCTCCCATGTGGGGCAAGTTGATGTTTGTGATGCAGATATTGAAATACCCCAAGATGCCATAAGAATAATGGGCGTGGGATTTTTCCGCCCCATTGAGGAACCCCTTGTGGCGGATCGGGAAGTACAATGCTCCACTCAAGTGGAGCCCTCATCTACATAAGATCAAAAAGTCCCTACTGCTGGAGAAACCTCTACACCAACACCGCGACCTGCTGAAGATCATCAGTCGTTTGGGCTACATGGCAGTCCCAGGACAGACTATCCGCCCCCCCAAGGGGCAGACTGTCCGCCCCTGGCACTCCGACTCGCTCCAGTGGACTTCAAGAGGAACAAAACGGCCAAGAAAATTCTAGGCTAGATTCTCCGGCCCCAAGGGGTGGATTATGTAACACCCTCAGAATCGGACCTATGCAAGTTTGAGCAAAATTCGCCAAACCCGCATAGAAACGATTCAAAGGTGCCCACCAGGCACTTTCGTGCGGGTGGAAAACGAAGTAATAACATTACACAACAGTCCTCGATGGGACCCACAGAACAGATATATATAACAGCGACTCAAAGAGTCAAAAATACAGATATAATATACAAGATCCAAATCACCTTGAAAACGGTAGAGCGTCCGACTACGGACAAGAAGCAAATGGGGCTAAGAGCCCTGAAGAATAACCAATGGCGTCCATAACCCTGCCCAGGCCAAGCCGGAAGGGTAACCCTGCTAACGACGTCGATCTCAAAACCTGCTTAAACAAAAGGGGTGCCGACAAAGGGCAAAGGAAAAAGAGAGGAGCGTCAGTACTGAGGCCAGTACACGGCGAGGCTAGACTTCAGCGGTCCTCGCCTACATAGGTATGGTGGACTGAGCGGCAGCGGCAGCATGCACTGAACAACCTATAGAGACTCGATACATCTGGCGGTTATCATAGAGGAGTGAGAATGACCTATCCGGATCCAACCTGAAGCTAACACCAAACAAACCCATCCTGGCGTTTCCCCCTCGAGACCAAACGAGGAAGTCAACTGAGGAACTCACACAGTTGGCAGTTTTATTTATTCAGTTATGGTTGCGGCACTTTACTAGGCAGGTTTAGATAATCGTCCTGATAAAGTAGGCAGTGGGCACTTTTAGTTAACCATTCCGTTATAGTGGCAACACTTACTAGTCAGAAACAATTAGCATGAGATAACCCAAAACCCAGCAGTTGTTGGTACTTTTATTCAGCCATTCCGTTGTAGTTGCAATACTTACTAGTCAGATACAATTGTCGCAAGCGACAACCAAACAAGCAATTGTGGGCAGTATTAATTAGCCATTCCATTATAGTGAAGCTGATTACTAGTCATTATAAGTCAAATTTATAGCAGTAAACTTTAGTTATCCTTGTCTATGATCGAGAAACTGTGCTCCAAGTCGTCCATATCCGCGGACACGGCTTTCAGAAAGTTTTACCCGGCCGGGGTGCACCAATAGCAACACACACTCGATCAACCTCGGAAAAACCAAATCAAAACCCAACGAGGCCTTCACGACAAAGCAATCACAAGATTCAGAAATATTTCAGGGGGCCACCCCTTAAGTAGATACCGCAACGGAGTAAGCAAGCTCCGAGACGGCCTCAAGGTCTGCGACAATGGCTGTAAGCGACTGGGAACCCGAAAACTCGGGGTGTCGATACCGCGTAATCACTCCGCTTACCTAAACAGTACAGTGTGCTATCTGTCGCACAATCGTAAATAAAGCGGTAAACATGGCATACGTACAGGATAGTAAATAAAACCTCAAACTAGTTTGTGGCCCCAAGAAATAAGACGGAATCAAGCTCTGGCTCAGGGGGGTCCCATATACCTCCCGGATGTGGATAGCGCGATAAAACAAGGAACAGGAATCAAGTACTCGGGGTCTTACGGGACACAAGTGGGCGTTCGGAAACCAAATATTATCTATCACCCACCGATGCCTCTGCTTATTCAATTTTTAGTTGTTAAACAGAAATTAAAGTGACGATAAGTAAAACTATGATCATCTCCATCAACAACATACGGCAATACATCAACAACTGTGGCACTTGACAGCACGCGACAGCACTTGAGCAAGCGACTACGACGCGCAGGTCCAACTATCTACCAAACAACAGGTAATAGGATGTGTCCAAGGCAATATAGGGCTGCACGGTATATCACAGGTACGGAAAACTAAAGCATCGCAACACAGATAGCAATAGATCAACAGGAGGGAATAAATACTATAAAAGTAAGATAGGTAGAAAGGGGGAGATGCTCGCCTGAAAACATAGCCGAAGGGTCATCCGAAGATCGGGACGAAGCTCACATCAACTCAACGGCCTTATCCGCAAAGAAGCAAAACACTAGAAGAAACACCGGATGCACTATTTAATACAACGGCAGAAGATCGGCATGATGCATGTATGATGTAAGGCATGGCAAAGATGCGATGCGATTAGGTCATATTAAGTGGAACCGGGGGTCCCGACAATTAATTAGGTGGTTCAAGTTGCTTAGATAGCCCCGCAAATTAAATGTTGTTTTAGCATTGCAGGAGATAGCACCGGGTTCGCTACACAAATTTAAATGAGGCCGATATGAGACTAGATTTGCCCGCATATGGGCCCCATATTTAATTATTAGGTGAATCGGCAAAAGGCCCCCAAACCACAGATATGCATGCGAGATGGCAATTTAATATGCAACAAGTTGTTATTATCTTATAAAATAGGGTTCTCGGATAAGGGTCACACTTTAGGGTTCTCGACGATCTTGGGGTTTCCGGGGTTCGGGGTCGGTCTCAGGGTTCAGGGTTCGACGTGTTGTTCTCGGATAACTGAGGTCGATCTTGTCGCTTCCGCGAAGAAGAACTTGGCGTTCCGTGTCGGAAGCGCATCGGATCCTTCCGGGTCGGACTAGTCGTCGATGGAGAACTTGAGTGGATCGGGTACACGGGTCTTCGGATCCGTGCAGTAGAGCTTGGCGTTCCGCGAGGAAGCAGGGCTTGGGTCGGTGTCGGGGCATCGGACTCGCCCTGGTCGGTGTCGTTCTTGTCGTCGCAACGATCTTGTCGGGTCCGCATGGACGGTCATGGCGTTCGGGATGAAGCACTTGTCGTTCTGCGGGGAAGGGCTTGGTGGTTCTGACTTCACTTGTCGGTGCCGGACTCGGTTGCGGTAGATCTTGGCCAGGTCGAAGTTCTTGCCGGAGGTTCGTCGAGGGTCAACAGTTCGGTACGGTCTTCATGTGGTAGATCTTGGCGTGTTGGCGTCACCGGATCCATGTCGGAGATCTTGAGGCACCAGCTTTGGTTCCATATTGGCGTACTCGGGATGTAGGTCGATGGGCGGTGTCAGTCTTGGACTTCGGCGCCGGTCGATCTTGGCAAGGTCCTCGGGTTCATGTAGATCTTGCAACCGGCGCTAACGTTCATGGTCTTCGGATTACATCAAACATTGGTCTTGGCAGGGTACGAGTTCGGGGTACTCTTCCCGGGTACATCTCCGAAGAAGATCTTTGGGTGCTGGGACAACAACACGGAGATAAACACTGCTCTAGTCGACGGAGCGGTTCATCGGCCGCATCATGGACGTCCAGCACAGGGACAGGCCTGAGGGAGAACTACACCGGCGAGAGGCGACGCATGCGTGGTTGGTGGAGCCGACGCTGGAGGTGAGGATCCCGCAGACGGAGAAGGCAGAGGCTCCGGGAGAGGCCTGGTGGCGGCGGACGGGGCCTGCGGGCAGGCGGAAGGCTCGAGCTGGGCGGCGCAGGGGACGGAGCGGGTCCGGCGGGCTCTGCGGGACGGCGACGCGGAGGCAGGCCGCGGCGGCAGACTCGAGGAGGGGAGGTCGTCGCGGTGGCGGGCTCCGGCGAGCTCGGGCGGAGAGCGCCGGGGAGCGGAGAGGGCGCTGGCCGGCGGAGTTGGTACGGGCGGAGGCGCGCGGGAGCTCGGGGGGCGACGGGGTTGGGCGGCTCTGCAGGCGAGGTCGAGCGGGGACGGGGGCGAGCGGGGGTCGGAGCGGAGGAGGGTAGACGCGCGCGCGGAAGGGGCCACGCGGCGTCGCCGGCGAGGACGCAGGGCCGCGGACGCGGTGCTGGGCGCGGGCGCTGCCGGGATCCTCTGCGGGGCGGGGCGGAGCACGGGAGAGCGGCGGCGGGGCGGTTGCGGGAGGAGCTACGCGCGGCGGGCGAGGCGAGCGGGCGGCGCATGGCCAGAGGGGAAGAGAGGCGGAGGCGCGCCGCTGGGTCCTGCGGGAGGCGGCGAGGACGGCAGGGAGGCGGAGGCGGTGGAAGGAGGCGGTGGGACGGCGAGCAGGCGGGGCGCGCGTCCGCGAGGCGAGGGAGGAGGATGGAGGCGTGCGGGGAGCCAGGGCTCTGGGGCGGTGGTCGCGGTGGGCAGGGCGGCGGTGGAGACGCCGGTGGCGGCAGCGGCAGCAAGAGGAGGCAGGAGGGCGGCCGCGCGAGGTGGGAGAGACCTGCAGGCGCGCGAGGTGGAAGAAGGGGCAACGGGGTGGGGCTGACGTGGTGGGCCAGGGGGAAGCGGGACTTGTCGGCTGGGGCAGGTGGTTCTGGTCAGGGGGGGGCGTGGCGTGAGGGAGGGGTGGGCCTGGCGGGTGGAGTGGGTTGACTGGTGGGGAGGCCGGCTGGGTGAGTGGGTTGAGTGGAGAGGGAGGTTAGGCCACGTGGCAGCATGTGAGTGGAGGGGGTGAGGGAAGAGGGTGAGGTGGCGCTAGGGGATTGGGTGGGGTGAGGTGGCCAGGGGTGTGGGTAGAAGAGTTGGGTGAGTTTAGGAAAAAAAAGGGTAGGACTGGTTGGACCGTTTTAAAAATTCTGGGGCGGTCGTTCGGGTCAATCGGCCCGTTCGACTGCCCCACTAAAATAAATATAAATTTTTATTTGTTTTAATAACACCATTTGCAAACCGATGGCAACAAACAAAATATTCCGGCGAACCGGGTTTGATATTTGATTAAAGATGGGGCGTTTTATAAAACAAAACGGGCTTTGCGAAAACAGTTTTGGCAAACAATGCATGATGATGACGATGCAATGCACAAATTCAACGCGATTTTCTAGTAGTGGTTTTGCGGGATGCCACAATTCGACACCACTAACAAAGGATCTCGCCCTCGAGATCCGCATCATGGTACCGGAAGGAAGGTCGGCGGTCTGATCCTTCGCGCTTCGTGTAGATCCTCGCGACACCACCAACAAGAGTTCATCCGCCATCTTGAAATCGGCGACACCACCAACAAAGGGTCGTTGTTCCTGATCGTCGAGAGAGCACTCCGGAAACAAAAGGTCGAAGGTAGAGGTATCACAAATAAAGCCACCCCTAACTTCCGTTAGAAGAGGGAAAAGTTACATTGATCCACCAGTTCGATGTACAGAGCGAACAGTAAGAGTTGGGTAGGGTGATCAGTCCATCCCGGCCCAAACTATCAACTCTCTACATGGGTAGGGGAATCAGGCAACTCAACTCTCGAGATTTAGACTGGAGATCTTCATAGGTGGTATCCGGAACAAAAGGATGCTGCCAGCAGAAATCATATGAAAGACACAATGATTAGGTTCCGCGATGGTTTGATTGGCATGAACAACACATGCTCAAGGTTAACCCGAACTTCACCAAAGCTCGTCCTTCTCATATGTTTTTCAACGACACTGATATCCAGCAAGGAACACATATGGATAAAGAGCTCAAGGACAGAAGATTGGAGGAAGGGTACAACAGACAAGTTGCAGATTGATGATCGTAGCACCTCCGTTACAAAAGGAAGAAAGCGAAACCCTGAAGGTACGACGGAAACCCAACCACGAGAAATCCTGGACTCGAAGAAAGAGACGAGCTGATTCAAAACACGCAGAGGTAAGAGGGAATAGCATAGAGGTAAGGAGTAAAATCAGACCTAATCAGAACTATCCAACCGAGTCTTCGAAAATAGTTTTGACACTCTACTTCGGCCGTTAGCTAGGTTATCCTACAGGCTGGACTTGTGGGGTATCGCAACTGCTGGGCTCTGATACCACTCTGTAACACCCTCAGAATCGGACCTATGCAAGTTTGAGCAAAATTCGCCAAACCCGCATAGAAACGATTCAAAGGTGCCCACCAGGCACTTTCGTGCGGGTGGAAAACGAAGTAATAACATTACACAACAGTCCTCGATGGGACCCACAGAACAGATATATATATATAACAGCGACTCAAAGAGTCAAAAATACAGATATAATATACAAGATCCAAATCACCTTGAAAACGATAGAGCGTCCGACTACGGACAAGAAGCAAATGGGGCTAAGAGCCCTGAAGAATAACCAATGGCGTCCATAACCCTGCCCAGGCCAAGCCGGAAGGGTAACCCTGCTAACGACGTCGATCTCAAAACCTGCTTAAACAAAAGGGGTGCCGACAAAGGGCAAAGGAAAAAGAGAGGAGCGTCAGTACTGAGGCCAGTACACGGCGAGGCTAGACTTCGGCGGTCCTCGCCTACATATGTATGGTGGACTGAGCGGCAGCGGCAGCATGCACTGAACAACCTATAGAGACTCGATACATCTGGCGGTTATCAGAGAGGAGTGAGAATAACCTATCCGGATCCAACCTGAAGCTAACACCAAACAAACCCATCCTGGCGTTTCCCCCTCGAGACCAAACGAGGAAGTCAACCGAGGAACTCACACAGTTGGCAGTTTTATTTATTCAGTTATGGTTGCGGCACTTTACTAGGCAGGTTTAGATAATCGTCCTGATAAAGTAGGCAGTGGGCACTTTTAGTTAACCATTCCGTTATAGTGGCAACACTTACTAGTCAGAAACAATTAGCATGAGATAACCCAAAACCCAGCAGTTGTTGGTACTTTTATTCAGCCATTCCGTTGTAGTTGCAATACTTACTAGTCAGATACAATTGTCGCAAGCGACAACCAAACAAGCAATTGTGGGCAGTATTAATTAGCCATTCCATTATAGTGAAGCTGATTACTAGTCATTATAAGTCAAATTTATAGCAGTAAACTTTAGTTATGCTTGTCTATGATCGAGAAACTGTGCTCCAAGTCGTCCATATCCGCGGACACGGCTTTCAGAAAGTTTTACCCGGCCGGGGTGCACCAATAGCAACACACACTCGATCAACCTCGGAAAAACCAAATCAAAACCCAACGAGGCCTTCACGACAAAGCAATCACAAGATTCAGAAATATTTCAGGGGGCCACCCCTTAAGTAGATACCGCAACGGAGTAAGCAAGCTCCGAGACGGCCTCAAGGTCTGCGACAATGGCTGTAAGCGACTGGGAACCCGAAAACTCGGGGTGTCTATACCGCGTAATCACTCCGCTTACCTAAACAGTACAGTGTGCTATCTGTCGCACAATCGTAAATAAAGCGGTAAACATGGCATAAGTACAGGATAGCAAATAAAACCTCAAACTAGTTTGTGGCCCCAAGAAATAAGACGGAATCAAGCTCTGGCTCAGGAGGGTCCCATATACCTCCCGGATGTGGATAGCGCGATAAAACAAGGAACAGGAATCAAGTACTCGGGGTCTTACGGGACACAAGTGGGCGTTCGGAAACCAAATATTATCTATCACCCACCGATGCCTCTGCTTATTCAATTTTTAGTTGTTAAACAGAAATTAAAGTGACGATAAGTAAAACTATGATCATCTCCATCAACAACATACGGCAATACATCAACAACTGTGGCACTTGACAGCACGCGACAGCACTTGAGCAAGCGACTACGACGCGCAGGTCCAACTATCTACCAAACAACAGGTAATAGGATGTGTCCAAGGCAATATAGGGCTGCACGGTATATCACAGGTACGGAAAACTAAAGCATCGCAACACAGATAGCAATAGATCAACAGGAGGGAATAAATACTATAAAAGTAAGATAGGTAGAAAGGGGGAGATGCTCGCCTGAAAACATAGCCGAAGGGTCATCCGAAGATCGGGACGAAGCTCACATCAACTCAACGGCCTTATCCGCGAAGAAGCAAAACACTAGAAGAAACACCGGATGCACTATTTAATACAACGGCAGAAGATCGGCATGATGCATGTATGATGTATGGCATGGCAAAGATGCGATGCGATTAGGTCATATTAAGTGGAACCGGGGGTCCCGACAATTAATTAGGTGGTTCAAGTTGCTTAGATAGCCCCGCAAATTAAATGTTGTTTTAGCATTGTAGGAGATAGCACCGGGTTCGCTACACAAATTTAAATGAGGCCGATATGAGACTAGATTTGCCCGCATATGGGCCCCATATTTAATTATTAGGTGAATCGGCAAAAGGCCCCCAAACCACAGATATGCATGCGAGATGGCAATTTAATATGCAACAAGTTGTTATTATCTTATAAAATAGGGTTCTCGGATAAGGGTCACACTTTAGGGTTCTCGACGATCTTGGGGTTTCTGGGGTTCGGGGTCGGTCTCAGGGTTCAGGGTTCGACGTGTCGTTCTCGGATAACTGAGGTCGATCTTGTCGCTTCCGCGAAGAAGAACTTGGCGTTCCGTGTCGGAAGCGCATCGGATCCTTCCGGGTCGGACTAGTCGTCGATGGCGAACTTGAGTGGATCGGGTACAGGGGTCTTCGGATCCGTGCAGTAGAGCTTGGCGTTCCGCGAGGAAGCAGGGCTTGGGTCGGTGTCGGGGCATCGGACTCGCCCTGGTCGGTGTCGTTCTTGTCGTCGCAACGATCTTGTCGGGTCCGCGTGGACGGTCATGGCGTTCGGGATGAAGCACTTGTCGTTCTGCGGGGAAGGGCTTGGTGGTTCTGACTTCACTTGTCGGTGCCGGACTCGGTTGCGGTAGATCTTGGCCAGGTCGAAGTTCTTGCCGGAGGTTCGTCGAGGGTCAACAGTTCGGTACGGTCTTCATGTGGTAGATCTTGGCGTGTTGGCGTCACCGGATCCATGTCGGAGATCTTGAGGCACCAGCTTTGGTTCCATATTGGCGTACTCGGGATGTAGGTCGATGGGCGGTGTCAGTCTTGGACTTCGGCGCCGGTCGATCTTGGCAAGGTCCTCGGGTTCATGTAGATCTTGCAACCGGCGCTAACGTTCATGGTCTTCGGATTACATCAAACGTTGGTCTTGGCAGGGTACGAGTTCGGGGTACTCTTCCCGGGTACATCTCCGAAGAAGATCTTTGGGTGCTGGGACAACAACACGGAGATAAACACTGCTCTAGTCGACGGAGCGGTTCATCGGCCGCATCATGGACGTCCAGCACAGGGACAGGCCTGAGGGAGAACTACACCGGCGAGAGGCGACGCATGCGTGGTTGGTGGAGCCGACGCTGGAGGTGAGGAGCCCGCGGACGGAGAAGGCAGAGGCTCCGGGAGAGGCCTGGTGGCGGCGGACGGGGCCTGCGGGCAGGCGGAAGGCTCGAGCTGGGCGGCGCAGGGGACGGAGCGGGTCCGGCGGGCTCTGCGGGACGGCGACGCGGAGGCAGGCCGCGGCGGCAGACTCGAGGAGGGGAGGTCGTCGCGGTGGCGGGCTCCGGCGAGCTCGGGCGGAGAGCGCCGGGGAGCGGAGAGGGCGCTGGCCGGCGGAGTTGGTACGGGCGGAGGCGCGCGGGAGCTCGGGGGGCGACGGGGTTGGGCGGCTCTGCAGGCGAGGTCGAGTGGGGACGCGGGCGAGCGGGGGTCGGAGCGGAGGAGGGCAGACGCGCGCGCGGAAGGGGCCACGCGGCGTCGCCGGCGAGGACGCGGGGCCGCGGACGCGGTGCTGGGCGCGGGCGCCGCCGGGATCCTCTGCGGGGCGGGGCGGAGCACGGGAGAGCGGCGGCGGGGCGGTTGCGGGAGGAGCTACGCGCGGCGGGCGAGGCGAGCGGGCGGCGCAGGGCCGGAGGGGAAGAGAGGCGGAGGCGTGCCGCTGGGTCCTACGGGAGGCGGCGAGGACGGCAGGGAGGCGGAGGCGGTGGAAGGAGGCGGTGGGACGGCGAGCAGGCGGGGCGCGTGTCCGCGAGGCGAGGGAGGAGGATGGAGGCGTGCGGGGAGCCGGGGCTCTGGGGCGGTGGTCGCGGTGGAGACGCCGGTGGCGGCAGCGGCAGCAAGAGGAGGCAGGAGGGCGGCCGCGCGAGGTGGGAGAGACCTGCAGGCGCGCGAGGTGGAAGAAGGGGCAACGGGGTGGGGCTGACGTGGTGGGCCAGGGGGAAGCGGGACTTGTCGGCTGGGGCAGGTGGTTCTGGTCAGGGGGGGGCGTGGCGTGAGGGAGGGGTGGGCCTGGCGGGTGGAGTGGGTTAACTGGTGGGGAGGCCGGCTGGGTGAGTGGGTTGAGTGGAGAGGGAGGTTAGGCCACGTGGCAGCATGTGAGTGGAGGGGGTGAGGGAAGAGGGTGAGGTGGCGCTAGGGGATTGGGTGGGGTGAGGTGGCCAGGAGTGTGGGTAGAAGAGTTGGGTGAGTTTAGGAAAAAAAGGGTAGGACTGGTTGGACCGTTTTAAAAATTCTGGGGCGGTCGTTCGGGTCAATCGGCCCGTTCGACTGCCCCACTAAAATAAATATAAATTTTTATTTGTTTTAATAACACCATTTGCAAACCGATGGCAACAAACAAAATATTCCGGCGAACCGGGTTTGATATTTGATTAAAGATGGGGCGTTTTATAAAACAAAACGGGCTTTGCGAAAACAGTTTTGGCAAACAATGCATGATGATGACGATGCAATGCACAAATTCAACGCGATTTTCTAGTAGTGGTTTTGCGGGATGCCACAGATTATTTGGCCTTGGAACTCCCAGTTCTGCTAGGGGCTCTCAGGAAGAAGAAGTTACAGCCACATCTCCCAGGCTGGATAGTCCGGCCCCACCCAGGGGAGAATTATCCGGACCTGAAGAAAATGTTCAGCAACAAGCTCCTCTTATCAGCTTAGATCAAGGTCAAGGGCAATGTAGTGGACAAGACAAGGATTCAAATGCTGAATCAACTCCTTCTAGAAACAATAAGGAAATTTAGGCTCAACGCAAGGCTCGTGCTGATCGGAACCTTGAGTTAAGGGGTCACACTCTTGACAAGGTTATCGGTGATCTAAGAAGAAGGGTGTCTACTAGAAGAGAACTTGCAAGCTTCTGTGATCATCAAGCTCACATTTCAATGGTTGAACCAAAGAAGATCTTTGATGCTCTTGAAGATCCCGATTGGGTGGTTGCAATGCATGAAGAATTAAATAACTTCGAGCGCAACAAGGTTTGGAAGCTCGTAGAGAAACCCAAAGAGTGTCGCAATGTTATCGCACCAAGTGGATTTTCTAGAACAAACAAGATGAAAATGGCATTGTTGTGAGGAATAAAGGAAGGCTAGTGGCTCAAGGATTCTCTCAAGTGGAAGGAATTGATTTTGGTGAGACTTATGCTCATGTGGCTCGTCTTGAGTACATCTGTATCCTCCTTGCCTACGTTGCTCATCATAATTTTAAATTGCAGCAAATGGATGTTAAGAGTGCTTTTCTTAATGGTCCACTACATGAGTTGGTATACGTCAAGCAACCCCCGGGTTTTGAGGATCCCAAATTTCCGAACCATGTCTACAAACTCGATAAGGCGCTCTATGGCCTTAAACAAGCCCCACGTGCGTGGTATGAGCACCTTAAAGAGATTTTGTTAGACCATGGATTCGAAGTTGGGCAAATCGATGCCACTCATTTTACTAAGAAGGTTAATGGGGAGCTTTTTGTATGCCAACTATATGTAGACGACATTATTTTTGGCTCTACTAACCAAGCTTTTAATGATGAATTTTTAAAGCTTATGACTAACAGGTTTGAGATGTCTATGATGGAAGAATTGAGGTTCTTTCTTGGATTCGAGATCAAACAACTTAGAGAGGGAACTTTCATTAATCAAGCTAAGTACATCCAAGACATGCTCAAGAGGTTCAAGATGACGGATCTCAATGGAGTTGCTACTCCAATGCAAACAAAGTGTCATCTTGAGATTAATCCAAAGGGTAAAGACGTGGACCAAAAGGTATACCGATCCATGATCGGCTCTCTCCTTTACCTTTGCGCATCTAGGCCCGATATCTTGTTGAGTGTAGGAGTGTGTGCAAGGTACCAAGCCGCTCCTAAAGAAAGCCACTTAGTGGCGGTCAAGAGAATCTTCAGATGTTTGGTTCATTCCCCAAATTTTGGTTTATGGTATCCCAAAGGCTCTAGTTTCTCTCTATGTGGTTACACTGATTCAGATTGGGCTGGAGAAAAAGATGATCGAAAATCAACTTCTAGTGCATGTCAATTCTTGGGCAGGTCTCTAGTCTGTTGGTCTTCAAAGAAACAAAACTGTATTTCACTCTCAACCGCCGAAGCTGAATATGTTGCTGTTGCAAGTGCTTGTACACAATTATTATGGATGAGGCAAACTTTAAAGGAATATGGTGTCAATTGTGACAAATTGCCTCTTTTATGTGACAATGAAAGTGCTATCAAAATTGCTTACAATCCGGTGCAGCATACAAGAACAAAACATATTGAGATTCACAATCATTTCATTTGGGATCATGTTGCTCGTGGTGATATTGCACTATCTTATGTGAGCACGAAGAACCAACTTGATGATATCTTCACGAAGCCTCTTAATGAAGCAAGATTTTGTTATTTGAGGAATGAGCTAAATATCATAGATTCAAGGAGATTGGCTTGACTACCCTTGCATACTCACTTACTCTCATTAATGTATTTGGTTTA
Organism: Avena atlantica; assembly: GCA_910589765.1. Lineage (NCBI taxonomy): Eukaryota > Viridiplantae > Streptophyta > Magnoliopsida > Poales > Poaceae > Avena > Avena atlantica. The sequence continues at coordinate 371,370,833 of OU342736.1, forward strand.
GATGCGGTCATAGACATAGGGGGAGTGTGGTCCTAATTGATTGGGATAACCCTCCCCCCATAATGATGAAAGCAATACAAATCATTTCCCTTAATATCATTTTGTGATATGTGGGTCATCAATGAGAATTGGTTTTGAACTCAAGATACATCTTCGCAGTGTCATGCCATGCGCTCCAACATGGTGGCTTTGGCCACCACCCTCTTCCTTGAGAAGAGTTGGTTTCTAATGGCTCTCTTTTGTTTTTCTTGCATATCTTTTGTTCTTATGGAAAACACACCCAATTTTGGCTTTTGTTTGATTTGTTCTTGCAACTTTGGATGTGTAGTACCATCACAGTTTGTTGCTCTAAACCCAAGCCTTTTTCTCTCTTTGAACCATCTATTCTTTCACACAAGTCCTCTATACACTTTCGAGGGGTTTTGCAAAGAGTGCTTCGGCCTGAATCTATGTTGACATAAATTCAGAGGGTGGGGGGACTATCTGCCCCAAGTGGGGGCGGATTATCTGCCCCGGGCGAATTCTGCCTCTTAAGGGCTAGGTCAGGGAGGACGGGCTCAAATAGAGAAGCCAGTCCTCCCCCAACCCTAGCTCTGCCCCTAGCCGCCGTCGGAGCATCCGCCCCTCCCGGAGTCGATTTGACCATCGAATTCTCCGGGCCCTCCCCGGATCTTCTTCCCCACGCCTCCGGGTATCTTCTCCTCCGCGATTTTCCTCCAATGAGTGAGGGTAACTCCCTCATCCATCTCCTTTGTATGGGATTCATTGTTTTTGGTGGAAATCACGTTGTAGAAGATACTATGTGTTTCCCTTGTTTGTTAGAATCAGTAGTATTGCAACCCTTGTACCCGATCTGTTTTGCCTTGGTAAACTGGGCCAATCCAGAAATTTTCTGCGGGGGGCGGATTATCCGCCCCTGCCAGGGCCAGATAATCTGGCCCGGAGACTCAAAGTATGTTCTGGTGTGGTTATGATTTCCGCAATGCACATCTCTAACTCATGGATTGTTCTCCTACTATTTCTAGTATTCCTCCTGGACTTTTGTGTGTGTGCTTATCCCCATGCTACCTCTCCCATATTTTTTCACAGGTGGTTCACGTGCTCCTAAGACCTTCACCCGTCGTTGCCGTGCCCGTTATCTCAAGCCCACTGCAGAGGGTAAATTTGTTGACAAAACTGAGGTCCGCCGGTTGGAAAGAGAGGCTGAAAGGATGGCTGATGCAGCAAAGAAATCCAAGAGGGTTGCATCTCGCAAGGGCAAGCAGTCTCGGCCCAACTACAAGGCCATGGACAACATTCAGTATTCCTCCATTCACTAAACTTATTATTATGCCGATGCCGACAGTGATGGTCCTCCGGAGGATAACATGTTTTGGTGCGCACACTTTAGGGCCATTCATGATGATGTGTATGTTCCTCTCAAGATTCGCCCTATGCATCCCATGAATATGGATGAGGCCCAAACCAAGGCAAGACTCCGTGAAGCTTTGGATGTGACTAACAAGATGGGGCTTCATCACCTTATGACTCTCTAGTGTCACTATGATTTCTCGGTGGTGAAGCAGTTTTTCTCAACACTTGTGATCTGCGGAGATGAGCTTCGCACCATAAAGTGGATGACAGGGATAACAATGATTCAGTATGATTTCCGCACCTTTGGTCAGATCCTCGGGTATGCTTTCCATGGGCGTGACACTCCTTTCGGCCATCACATCATTTCTCCACTCAGGCCATCCAAGGACACTGTGCTTGCTCCATGTTTGACACCTGATGGCATTGCTGGTACCTTCGCTGGCCTCTCTCCTTTGTATGCCACCCTTGTTGGCATGTTTAGGGACAGCATCACTCCAAGTGGGGGAAACAATGACAAGATCCGCGGTCACCTGATTCCCCTTCTTTCCTTTGCTCACGAGTGTGCCACCAATGCTGCTTCGTCTACAGGTTATAAGCTGGACGTTATGGAATTTATCTATCATGAGATGACTGATGTGATTCTCAACCGGCTCTCCATCCCATATGCTCCATTTATTATGATGCTTACCAAGCATATGTTGCCCCATGAGGACTTTGGCACTGGTTTGGATGGTGTTCATAAGGCCAAGAAGATCTACAACAAGGCTCAGAAGACCTCTCACCCCTCCACTGGCCCTGTGTCCTTCATGCGTGATGCAAGGGCTAGTGGTCGTCGTCCCGCGGTGTACCCAATGGCACGTGAGGTCAAGCAGCTCAATTGGTTCCAGCGGCACATTCTTTGCATGGGCATTGATACTCACAAGGGCCAGTATGAGGAGTACATGAGGAGCCATGAGATGACTCACACTCAGCAGCTTATTCTTCACCATGTGTCAGGTGCCACTGTCAATCCACCACCTCCTACAGCTCCAGAGCCATATGCTTAGTGGAACACTTCAGGGATCAACTATGGAGAGCTCAAGAGTCATCTACTTCCTCCACCTCCGAGGGCACCCACTCCTCCAGCTGATGATGATGATGAGTATGATGAAGAGGAAGGGGACGGGGATGACTACGACGAGGACGAGGAGGATTGATATTTTGGGACGCTAGCATCGCTCTTCTTCCTTTTTGGTGTTTCGATGCCAAATGGGGAGAAGTAGTTCTATTAGGTCTCTGATTTTCATGGGCTAGGCGCAAGCACTTGCCTCTTTTTGATTCGTTTCATTTGCTTGCTTGTGCCCTTTTAGCGTGAACTTATTTGTTATTCGTGCTTGGTTTGTATAAGACTATGTCGTGTGATACTATGTATGGATCTCTAGAATTCTGGATTTATCGCGTGGATCTACTCATATGGAATTCTGGATTTATCTATGGAGTATGGTATTCTATTGATATCACATGGAATTATGGTATTATCTATTGCTTACATCAATATTGTGGGATGTGCTTGGAGCCTAATAATTTCATTATTCACTTTGGCTATTTTCACATCCCGGTGGTATGACTTTATTTCCTAACTCACCTTGTTTATTTGTCTTTCTTATGAAAGTGGCTTGCTCTTTAGTGTGTGCATTTGTATTCAAATGCAAATTATAAATATGCACACATTTAGGGGGAGCTGCTTTCATTTCCTTAAGGTGCTATTAGTAGGATTTATTGCAAATCCTAGTATTGTCATCTAACACCAAAAAGGGGGAGATTGAAAGAACAATTCATAATCCCTAGTGTTTTGTGTGTTAGATAACAATATCAAGGATTATTTAATGTGTGTTAAAGTGCTACAGATCTCTATCTTGAAAAAGGAAAAGGAAACTGCTTTTGGGGGCGGAAAATCCGCCCCACCCCATTCCCAGAAGGGCGCAACCCCCAGAGAGGGGAGGAATATCAGCCGGACTATCCGGCCTGGACGGATAATCTGCCCCTCGGGAGGGGGGGGGGATAATCTGCCCCCAGGATCGACCTCAAGTTTGCCAAGGCGCAACCCCCAGAGAGGGGGCGGAGTATCGGCCGGATTTTCCGCCCTGGCCAGATAATCCGCCCCTCAGGGGGGGCGGATAATCCGCCCCCCCCCCCCAGGATCGGATTCAAGATTGGCAAGGCGCAACCCCCAGAAGGGGGGCGGATTTTCCCCCGGAGTTTCCGTCTTCGGGGCGGAGTTTTCCCCAGGGCGTATAGTCCGCCCCTAGTGGGGGGCGGATAATCCGCCCCCAAACTTCTTCAACGGCCAGATCTAAGCAGGGGGTATTTAATACATCCTTCCCTCTCCTGCCAGGACTCTTGGTTCATTCAAAAAAGTCAAGATATATTCTTCAACCTTCATCCAAGAGATCTCCACCTTCATCCATCCAAAGGCCCCGTCCCTTGGGGAATCGAAGGAGGAGGACTCGATCTTCATCAGCTGCAATCAAGTGCTTCATCTCCTCTCCATTCATTTGGAGAATCTCCGATCTAGTATTTCTTGCAAATATCTAGATCCTTGCTTTTGATTATATTGATAATCCTTGTTCTTGTGACATCTTGTTGTCATTATGGGAGCCCCCAATTCAGTTATGGGTGTGTGCCCCGGTAGAGTTGTAAAGGCACCGGTTCCCGCCTCGAAGGGTACCAATAGTGGAGAAGGTGGATCAGGCCTTTCGTGGCTAGATCCATCGGAGAATAGGGTAAGCCTATTATGGCGTGGTGGTCTTAGAACCGCCCACCCTCTAACGCAGATGTACTTCCCTTAACAAGGAAGAAACTGCGGTAAAACAAATCTTTGTGTCTCCGCGTGCTCCACTACGGTTTCCTCGCTCCTCTCTTTACGTGCTTAGTAGCTATGTTTGCATATAGGAAAATTCTCATAGTTGCATATCTAGAAAATTTACTTTATGTCAAGCCTAAAATTGAAAAAGAATTAAAAATTGAGTAGCACCTATTCATCCCTCTCTAGTGCCCATACGATCCATTTCACTAAAAAAGAATCACGGAATACACCAACTTCGTAGAATTAGGCTTTAATAAAATGATCAAAACGGCTCATGTGTGCATCGGCGTGCTGCGTTCTAATGAGGGAGACGCCTGATGGAACACGTAGCACGACATCTTTTAATTAGGAACTGGATCTAGGTATACTTACGACGAAAGCAATTAGTAGACCTACGGATGCTGCTTACTTGACTCGTGGTATACTTCTTTCTTCCCTATTTTTTCTAGATGTACTTTTCAGGAACTATAATTATCTTGAGATATTCTGACTCGTGGGTGTTGACAATGGCCATTTCACACCGAATGAGCTCTGGTCTATGATATCGCTTTCGTTCCAATTTCCAATTTACGGGCAGCTTGCCGATTAGCCACTTGAGGGTACTGAAAAAATGCTTTGTTAATCTCTGACGGCCAGCCAGCAACATGTTACTACCATATTCTACTCCACTAATCAACCAGCAGGCGGCTTTATTTTCTAATAATCTCCGTGAGAGCTAACCCAAATCACCATCTAGAGTCCACCACATACATGGACGTGGCATTGTCAGCTAACGCCTATTGTCTTCCACCTGTGACCCTCTAGTCCATCAAGAACAGGTGCAGGTAAAACTTGGTGTAAATGGACACTGAAAGCGAAAAGAAATTCTATCGCGAAAGTACATATCTCGCAGTCTTTGGTTGAGTGTGATTTGGTGACAGTGTCACAGAGGTACAACTCAGATCGTACAAATAGGCAATCGCTCGGCTGATCCAACCCAAAGCAGCTCAATTACACAGCTTGATTAGGCAGGCAGCTTAATAAGCCTACGATCACACATACATGGCTCTGATAAGGGAAAAAAGACTTCCCCAACTGCACTTGTCGCTGCCCGTCCCGACCCGCGCCGCCGGCCAGCGTCCCAACCCAACGTTCGCGCCGGCGCCCACACCGACTGCCAAGAGAGCGTCGACCCCAACGGCGCTATCCAGCCAGTTCCGCCTCGCCGACTTCGAAAAGCTGGCCGTCCTGGGCAGAGGGAACGGCGGCACCGTGTACAAGGTTCGCCACCGGGAGACGTGCGCGCTCTACGCGCTCAAGGTGCAGCACTACGACAACCCGGCCGCTGCCGCCGAGGCGGACATCCTCAGTCGCACGGCCTCTCCCTTCATCGTCCGGTGCCACTCTGTCCTCCCCGCCGCCGCCTCGGGCGACGTCGCGATGCTCCTCGAGCTGGTCGACGGCGGATCGCTCGATTCTATCAAAAGCCGCCGTGGAGCGCTCCCAGAGGCGGCGCTCGCGGAGGTCGCCGCACAGACCCTATCGGGCTTGTCGTACCTCCACGCCCGACGCATCGTGCACCTCGACATCAAGCCGGCCAACATCCTCGCCAGCAAGGCGGGGGAAGTCAAGCTTGCCGACTTCGGCATCGCCAAGGTGCTCGCCCGTGTGGGAGACAAGTGCACCTCCTACGTGGGCACCACCGCGTACATGAGCCCCGAGCGCTTCGATCCCGAGGCGCACGGCGGGCACTACGACCCATGCGCCGCCGACGTATGGAGCCTCGGCGTGACAATCCTGGAGCTCCTCATGGGCCGGTACCCGCTCCTCCCTGCCGGCCAGCAGCCGAGCTGGGCGGCGCTCATGTGTGCTGTCTGCTTCGGTGATACACCTGCCGTGTCCAACGCCGCGGCATCGCCGGAGCTTCAGGCGTTCATCGCCGCGTGCCTGCACAAGGACTATCGCAAGAGGGCGTCAGTCGCGGACCTGCTTGCTCACCCATTTGTTGCCCGGAGGGATGTCTCGGTGTCCAAATGCGCTCTCCGCAAAATGGCCACTGATGCTTCAGCGTCGCCGTCGTCGGAGTGCCGGCATAGGTGATCTCGCTGGGCGGCAGAGTCATGCACATACATAGGAGTAGCATAAGGACCATATCCATATGTGCAGAATAGTATAGCACATCAGTTAGATTCGGAATGACCTTGTACTCACTAACTGGAGTTTTCTTACTATTAGATTAGAATGCCAATTAACAATCCAATCAATTTTTCTCGTTTTTTCGTGCCTATACTCCACAGATGCGACTAGCCCTAATCTGACCGAGAATAGTTTGCGCCACCCAGTTCTAAAACATCCCAGTTGTGAGAGGAAAAAAATTCAGTTTCAAATGAATTTTAGTTGCAACCGAAAATAGTTAAGCTGGAATTCCAGCTTTATAAGACCGTCATATCTTATATATGCCATGTAATTTGATATAATAATAAAATATGAATACAATAAGTCTTTTTTAGTCTTATCTCCAGCAAGAGATATCCCTAAATATGGTGCTAAGAGATCACTCTTAGCTAAGAAAAGACAGTGGTCTTTTTTGGTTCTCTCTTCTCTAACTCAACAATCCTTCTACGTGGCATTACTAAGATAAAACTAAAATAAAACCATTGTATCGTGCTCTAAGTGTTGTGCAACCAGCGAGAAGATCCGCGTCAATTCCAATGGCTCACAACTTTTTTTCTTTGTCGTACGGGGAACCGGCGAGGTGTCAATGACAGTCATTAAGTATGTCAACCAGGCGCGTGTCAATGCCAAATGGGACCGGCTGTTCTATTGGGCCTCCGTTCGCGTAGACCATGGTGTGAGCCCTTTTTCTGGCCAACATGCCAATATGCCCATTTGGGGGGCTTTTTTTAAAGCAACCACACATTTCATTAAACAAACGTGGAAAGTAACAGACAAACCAGAAGAAAATAGATATCGTAAAAACTTCACAGAAAACTACCCCTAAGACTTTTTACACTTGCCGAAGCCAGCGGCCTATTTGGGGTGCTTTTGGGAGTGTTGATGGAGATGCTCTATCACTCCTTCCAGTGTGAGGTATGAGGAGCTATACCGCTGCCGACTGAATAGGCACCTACGCCTATTTCCCATTGAGTTGATGAGCTCCACCCTGCAGCGCTTGGACTTGTTGTCCGCCACATGTGATTTTCAACTCATTCGGCTTAGCAAGGAGGGGAGAAGGAGAGTGGTGACTTTTAGGGTTCAAAACTCGCATTAGTTAGCTAGAGATTATGCGGGGCCTAGGTATTTTTCACGTGTTTGTGTCCTGTATGGTTTTTTTGATTCTTGGTTGTATGGAAATTAACTTAGAACCATTAAGTTGTAAACCGTTCATCGCTCTCCACCTACTGTGCATGGCCGTCCATTTATACCCCGGAGTTCCATCGTCTGCGCACGCCACTCTCCTCCATCGTCGTTCCATTATCACTTCTACCCTTCATCGCCTCCCCTTCTCCTCGTCCTCCATCGGAATGGCGTACAACGGTGGCGAGGACAAAAGGCGGTCTGGGCGAGCTGATTGGGTCATGTCTAGGAAGCTCCGATTTAGTGTCATTGCAACTAGAGAGTGAGCGACGCACTGGCAGAGCTAGACCAAAGTTGTTGGGGGCGTAATGAAAATTCTGATTGGTTCGGGGGCAAAAGGATATTTTTATTCCATCTAAGCCCTGCTAAAAGAATTCCTGAGGGTTCTGTCCAAAGCTTCGGGGGGGGGGGGGGGGGCTGCTAACATACATGTAGCTCCTCCACTGGAGCGACGACCCCAAAACATGGTGATAGAGCAAAGGAAATTCGAAGCAGCTACTGCGAGCATTCGATAACTTTGAGGATGTTTAACCTTGTGTCATATAGGCGATGAGGTAGCTCTCGACGTTTTACATTATATACAGGCTTATTCACCATTGTGGGAATGTCCCGGGTCTATTCCTCCCATAAAAGGCCTGACTTCGTCTCTTCTCAATGGTGGGAGATCGGCTAGTTATGTGGAGTGGGTCAGCGTTGGGTGTGTTCATGCGGTTGGCGTCTTTTTGTGGTCTCCGATAGGCTCATTGTTTCGCTGGGTGGGCTTGACCCTTTTTGTATTGTTTTTTATCCGGTTTTTCTCTAATTAAATGGACACTTTTCTTAATTAACGGATTTGCCTTAGTTAAAGAACATCGTCCTTTGCACATCTCTTAAAATTGTGCGTGATTCCTCAATTGCAGTTATTTCAAGTGTATAATTTTCAAACTTGCGAACTAAATATAGACATTTTTATAACCTATCATATGCACATTGTTTTTCAATTTACGTGCACACGATTGCCCCTTCCACTAGCGTTGGTTGATACAGAATGAAAGACACACAATTAACCAATTATGCATAAATAAAAGGAATCAAAATCTAAATATTGTCCTTCATTGTTCATATGCAATCAAAATTTTGATTTGGCAATACAATTGGTACTAATTAATTGCTAATAAATGCTCGTACAATGATAGCCATTATTACTTCAACAACAAGAGAATAGTTAGACATATTGCTTGGATTCATGTTCACTTTCAACAGAACGTGCATTTGCACTTTCCATCATCACAACTTATCTCAGGCTTGCCACGTCCAGACATGGAGTTGCATGTGTCTATGCATCTCTTGATTTCATCACAAGACATAGGGGTTGTGACTACACATTCTATTCCAGTTAGCAATGCACCCTTTGTTCTTGATGATGTCGCCGAGGTACCTTCAATATTATTAATAGAAAAAGCAAAGACCACTAGATAAGAGAACTATGTATACATAAATAATTTGTTGTTTGTGTTCACTGGTTTAAAACATAAATACAAATATGATACCTGAGCCTAGCACGAGAAGGACAAGACCAACAATCATCATGTGGCTAAACCTCATCCTTGTGTGGAAAATGTTAGCACTAGTTGGTGCGTTATAGATTACACGTCCTTGGAACGGTGGGTGTGTGTTCTTGCTTGTGGTTCCTTCTAATGTATTTTTCCATCGTCTAAGGATTGACTGACTTTTATAGAAGTTGGTTATGTATCCTGTTTTGGCAGGAATTAATAACATGATTTGCATATTTATTTTAGATTTATTGGCTTCTTATCTACCAATATGCATTAATGTTTTTATCATGTATGCATATCTATAATAGCATAAAATTATTAACTATAATATGTATCATCTTAAGATGAAAAATCAGTATCAAATATCAAGTCAGATTCATAGGTACATCCATATATTGCTACGGTATGTACTTTAAAAGTGTATCTTTGGATTCTATGATATGTAAGTTAGAGAGAGAATTTTCACAACGGGGCACTACTAATTCGAACTGGGAGCCAATGGGAAGAGAATACACATGGCCTACAAGGAAAAGTACGCCCTTAGGGAGCAAAACAAACTTATTATCAGAATCCAATAAATTATAGAAAAAAAGAAAGCATGTAGATAATGGTTGCGGTTATAAATTTCAAGTTGAGAAAAACTTGCAAACCTCCAACAACTAGGGTAATAGTTTTATCAAGGAACTGCAATTTTGAGGAAAGTTGAAGAAACTACAACTTTTGGAGCGTCTTACATCTAATTAATGGGCCAGTCAAACGGTGCAAAATTTTGTGCCACACTAGCACTTATAAGGGACCCCACTAGTCAGAAATAATGTCAAACTATATTTATTGAAGAAACGTTTTTGGAAAACTATAACACAGATTTGGTTGTCTTTGCGAAAACATGAAATGCCATGGTTTTTAAAACCTAACCTCAATTGTGTTTCTTAATAGAATCAAAGAACAAAGCATATGAAACCAATCTACTACATATTGTTTGAACAAGCTATTTTGTGATGACATGTTTCATCAAACAAGTTTGGTTACTTCTTCATGTCAGAGGATGAGGAATCACTTTTGTAAGTTGTCTTTGGTTCGGGATTATAGTTCCTTTTTTTTCGGAAATTCCTTTTGGCTCATGAGCTCCAGTGCTCCCTATTTATTAAAAATAAATAAAACTATACTTATAAATTTCAAAAAATTATGAAACAAAATCCTAGAAGTTACTCATAATGTATCCCACAAACATGTAAAATCTCCATTCGAAGCACTTTGTTTTCCGCGTTACACAAAAATGACGAAGTGTGACTTTTTTGTGATCTACATTTTTTGTCATTTTTGTATAGCTCAAAATACACATTATTTCAAAAAAACGGGATCACTGGTGCCCATGTGCGCCAAATATATACTTATTTTTTTTCGAAATTCATAATATATGTGCGACTATTTATTTTTGAGCTTATATGAGACTTGAGGGTTTCTAAGAGAAGAACAAAGAACAATGATAAGGAGAAAAAAAATAAAAGGAAACACATTCTTTTTTTTTTTGAGCGGAAAATGGAAACGCATTCAGGCAATCAGGGCCTGCCCAGGTGTCACCCATTGTTGGCCCAAATATGCCCATTTATGTCTTTGCCCGCGTTCCATCTGACAACGCGTTGGTTTCAAGTCTGCACCCAGTCTGCACGCCTTCAGGTATTCAGGAACACTCTCTAAAAAAAGGTCTTCACAAACTCAAATTTGCCCGCCGTCAGATTTGAAAGAATCTCCCCGCATCAAATTGTTTTCTCTTAAGAAATTCAAATTCAATTAAGCTGGGTAGTGGGCTCATGGCAATGATGATACACATTGGCGACATTGCACAAACAGACGTCACTAGTCCATCCGATTCATATTAATAACCACAATTTTATCTACTCATTTCGTCTGAAAATAGATGTCACAGGTTTATTAAAATTTAGATGGATCTATATAGTAAACAGTGTCTAGATTTAGAGGAATTTTAACAGATATGAGTCATCTATTTTGAGACGGAGGTGAATCTAGTTAATTATTTAGACTATTTAGACAAAGTTGAGTCAATTAATATGAATCAAATTAGTGAGTAGTATAATCAGGTGAAGCAGCACGCACACAAGCCGATCGTGAGCGGCTTCCTTCCTTGACCACTGAGTCTGAACACCTACGAGGATCAAACCTGTCCGAGTAAGCCTGTCCTGATGATAACATCACGTGTAATCTTGCTTAGACCATTGGTAGTTATATTACTTACCCGCGTAATCTCTCGTCATTATCCGGGGATCTTCTCCAAGTCTTATTTAAACAGGAATGCGGCCGGATATGTTCTAGGATGACGGCGGAGGCACCGATCGAGGTCGTTAGCTGTACTTGTTCGTTAAAGAAAGAGCCCAAGGTGCTTGGAGTTGGAGATGTCCCTATTGATAGGTACAGACACCTAGCTACATCATACACATAGTACTAGTACCTGTACCTGTATCAAGTTCATGGCACCTCCCTAGACCGCAATTCGCACAACATGGAGGATTTATCCTTGAGATGTAATAAGTTTAAGACTTGAGACCTGAACCTTAATAATGCCTTAATAATGCAATCAAAGGCTGTTTGCATCAATCGATGCAGAAGCCGGCGCTTTCTCCCCCTTTCCCAAAAAAATGGACCCTTTGTGAACAGAACAGTAAAAAACAAATACTAGATAATATAAAAAATACAGTATACATTATGTATGTTGTGCATTTCAAGTTTGAAACTAAAATATAAAAGTATGTTTTTCTCTTTTTTGTGTAGGCCATGTAACGTTTGTATTTTTTCTTGAATCAAGGTAGTACTCCCTCCGTTTGGAAATATAGGATGTTTTATATTTGTGAATGAGATGTATCTAGACACCTTTTAGTGTCTAGATTCATTTAAACCTATACACTAAAATATGTCTAGATACATCTCCTTCACAAATCTAAAACATCTTATATTTCTAAACGGAGGGAGTATGTACGTGCGCGATTTTTTTCAAATGAAACTCTGAAATAACATTATTTGAGATTTTTGAAAAATCAGGTTCAGGTAAACCCAGGCTCTCCTGGCTATTAAGTTTCTGTGCACATTGTCACTTTCGGAAGAAAAAACATGGAAATGAAAAGAATGAGAAGACACTAGACAGTTGGGAGATGATTACGGTTACATGTCACTCTCTCAGCCGCCGCTAATCCATTCCCTTAATTCGCAGGGTATTTCTAGCTGTGCAGTGTAGGGAACCGTACCGTGTACCGTACGTGTTCATTAAGCTTCTTTCTTTGCACACTCATGGCTCTGACGATCAGAGAGCGGAAGCTCCCGCAGCTCGACCTCCGCTCCTGCGCCTTCCGGTACTCGAGCCCGCCAGTGCAACCGAAGGCCTCGACGTCCGGCGAGTTCCGCGAATCGGACTTCGACAGGCTCGACGTCCTCGGCCGCGGGAACGGCGGCCCCGTGTACAAGGTCGCGCACCGCCGCACGTCGGCCCTGTACGCGCTCAAGGTGGTGCACGGCGGGGAAGGGGAACCAGGATCCAGCGCGGCCGAGGCGGACGTCCTTCGGCGCGCCGACTCGCCGTACGTCGTGCGGTGCCACTCCGTCCTCTGTTAGCTATAATTTTGACATGCAAAAGTTGTTAGCCACATGTGCGTGTGTTGAGCAGGTCGTGTGCGTGAGTAGCACAGGACCAGGCCAGGTTGTTAGTTAGTTAGTGGGTTAGTGCATGAAGGCTGCGTGTACGTGCTGCTAGTGGTTAGTCCATGTACTGCCTATTTAAGGACCTCGCGTATGTGCGAGAGGTGTAGGTGCTAGGAGAAACAATGTAGTCTCAAGTGCTCTTCCGTGCGAACTGGTACGAGCCAGCTGAAAAGGATTAGGGTGTTCGAGCGCCCGTGGCAGCGTTCGTCGTCGGCCGGAAACCTTGTGTCTTCTTCTACCTTAAGTCCGTGAGCTGCGAGAGGCAAGGAAGAAGAGGGTGCAGCCTCGGGCTGCACCAACATGTGGTATCAGAGCCTCATGGTTCGGAGCCGTGGTGTGCGGTGAGTCCGCGGAGCGTGGCGGAGGCGGAGGCGGAGTGCTGTGACGCCGTACGTGCGGCGAGCATGGAAGCCCCGGAGGCGCTGCGTGGTGACGCGGCGAGGAGGCTATGGAGCATGGCCATGCCGTCCGTGCCGGGAGCGCGGCAGCCGCGGCGGACCTGCGTGGTGGCGCAGAGGCTGCGGTGGCGCGGCGTGGCTCGGCGGCGTGGAGGAGAAGCCGTACGTGCGGCAGGTGAGGCAGCTCGAGCGACCATGTTGCTTGCGTCGGGGCGCGGCATGTGCGTGAGCCGAGGGCGTGCGGATCACCGGAGGAGAACGCATCTAGCGGAGCGTACGTAGGACGGCCGCGTCGATCATGTCAGTGCGTGATCGTGTGCAGGGGCGGAGCCAGGATTTGGACTTAGGGGGGGCGAGCGATGAAAACCTAGGACCTAGCCAATGACGCAGGAAGCGGTTGACCACAATTGCGTATCACCTCTAGGTCAAGTATACAGAGGTATCGAGTCTAAAAAAAGCAATATCAGACAAACATTTTACTGCTAAAATTGGCCAACAAATCGTGATATAGATGGAAATTTTGCACAATGTAGCTATTTTTTCACTAATTTATAACTTCCTTATACATAGTCCCGAATTTTCAACACTTGGCCAGATTCGAGATCAAATCAATGGGTGGAAAAATAAATATACTATATTGTTTATCATCATTTATAAACTTACAAATCATAGCAAAACTCAAGTGAAACAAGTTAGAATAGTCAAATCAGATTAATTGTGATATGTACAATATAGTGTACCTTGACTAATTCGGTGGTGAATAGACGCGATGGTGATGCGGACTCATGATAAATGGGCAGAAGATTAGCTGCTGCTACAGTACTATTTGGCTGCCTTGATAAGCCGAGAATCAAAGTCTAACGTTGGCAATGGCAACAAGATGCGGCTGGCTTCGTTGCAGCCAAGAATAGCAAGCAAGATCAAATCTCTGATAGGTGAGATAAGAAGTGAAAAATAACCAGGCTTCCACGATTGCCCATTGCCCGTACATGGGCGGGTTATTCTCTCTTGTGTTTGGGCTTCACTTTGTGCATAAATACTTGAAATTAGGCTTAAGTATTATATTATTTAGGTTGATTATGTGTGCCATTAGAATGCACATGCACTAATCACACCACTTCAAATCCTTGAGGGGGGCGAATGGTTGAGGGGGGTCTGACCCCTGCTCGCCCCCCCTTGGCTCCGCCCCTGATCGTGTGTACGGGCCGAGGCGTGCAGGGCGTGGTGATGCGTTTGTCGCCGGAGCCGGAGAAGACGGCGTATGTCGCCGGAGCCGGAGAAGGCGACGTCGAGCGTGGAGGCCGTGGTAGCGGCCGTGATAGCTGCTGCCAGAAACAAGTTCAAGAAGATGGTGGACGACGAGCCATGTCAACATTAGGGGGGAAATTGTTAGCTATAATTTTGACATGCAAAAGTTGTTAGCCACATGTGCGTGTGTTGAGCAGGTCGTGTGCGTGAGTAGCACAGGACCAGGCCAGGTTGTTAGTTAGTTAGTGGGTTAGTGCATGAAGGCTGCGTGTACGTGCTGCTAGTGGGTTAGTCCATGTACTGCCTATTTAAGGACCTCGCGTATGTGCGAGAGGTGTAGGTGCTAGGAGAAACAATGTAGTCTCAAGTGCTCTTCCGTGCGAACTGGTACGAGCCAGCTGAAAAGGATTAGGGTGTTCGAGCGCCCGTGGCGGCGTTCGTCGCCGGCCGGAAACCTTGTGTCTTCTTCTACCTTAAGTCTGTGAGCTGCGAGAGGCAAGGAAGAAGAGGGTGCAGCCTCGGGCTGCACCAACATGTGGTATCAGAGCCTCATGGTTCGGAGCCGTGGTGCGCGGTGAGTCCGCGGAGCGTGGCGGAGGCGGAGGCGGAGTGCTGTGACGCCGTACGTGCGGCGAGCATGGAAGCCCCGGAGGCGCTGCGTGGTGACGCGGCGAGGAGGCTATGGAGCATGGCCATGCCGTCCGTGCCGGGAGCGCGGCAGCCGCGGCGGACCTGCGTGGTGGCGCAGAGGCTGCGGTGGCGCGGCGTGGCTCGGCGGCGTGGAGGAGAAGCCGTACGTGCGGCAGGTGAGGCAGCTCGAGCGACCACGTTGCTTGCGTCGGGGCGCGGCATGTGCGTGAGCCGAGGGCGTGCGGATCACTGGAGGAGAACACATCTAGCGGAGCGTACGTAGGACGGCCGCGTCGATCATGTCAGTGCGTGATCGTGTGTACGGGCCGAGGCGTGCAGGGCGTGGCGATGCGTTTGTCGCCGGAGCCGGGGAAGACGGCGTATGTCGCCGGAGCCGGAGAAGGCGACGTCGAGCGTGGAGGCCGTGGTAGCGGCCGTGATAGCTGCTGCCAGAAACAAGTTCAAGAAGATGGTGGACGACGAGCCATGTCAACATTAGGGGGGAAATTGTTAGCTATAATTTTGACATGCAAAAGTTGTTAGCCACATGTGCGTGTGTTGAGCAGGTCGTGTGCGTGAGTAGCACAGGACCAGGCCAGGTTGTTAGTTAGTTAGTGGGTTAGTGCATGAAGGCTGCGTGTACGTGCTGCTAGTGGGTTAGTCCATGTACTGCCTATTTAAGGACCTCGCGTATGTGCGAGAGGTGTAGGTGCTAGGAGAAACAATGTAGTCTCAAGTGCTCTTCCGTGCGAACTGGTACGAGCCAGCTGAAAAGGATTAGGGTGTTCGAGCGCCCGTGGCGGCGTTCGTTCCCGGCCGGAAACCTTGTGTCTTCTTCTACCTTAAGTCCGTGAGCTGCGAGAGGCAAGGAAGAAGAGGGTGCAGCCTCGGGCTGCACCAACATCCTCCCGACGGCGTCCGGCCACGCCGCCCTCCTGCTCGAGCTGGTGGACGGCGGCTCCCTCGCCTCCGTCATGGGCCGCCGCGGGGCGTTCCCGGAGGCAGCGCTCGCGGAGGTCGCGGCGCAGGCGCTGTCCGGCCTCGCGTACCTCCACGCCCGCCGCATCGTCCACCGGGACGTCAAGCCGGCCAACCTCCTCGTCAGCACCGCCGGCGAGGTCAAGATCGCGGACTTCGGCATCGCCAAGGTGCTCGCCCAGGCCGGAGACGGCTGCATCGAGTACGAGGGGACGGCTGCCTACATGAGCCCCGAGCGGTTTGACTCGGAGCGCCGCCACGACGCCGACCCCTTCGCTGCCGTCGTCTGGGGTCTGGGGGTGACCATCCTGGAGCTGCTTGCCGACGGGCAGAAGCCGACCCGGGCTGCACTCATCTGCGCCATCTGCTTCCGCGAGATGCCGACGGTCAGTGGCGGCATGGCGTCGCCTGAGCTCCGGCGATTCGTGGCACTGTGCCTGCTCAAGGACCACACGAAGCGAGCGTCCGTCTCGCAGCTTCTCGCACACCCTTTCGTGTCCGGGAGAGATGTGACGGCGTCCAAACAAGCGCTCCGACAACTGGTGGCCCGAGACTGAACCGGCAGATCCACTTCAGATTCTACTCCTGAATCATAGCCGTTAATATGTCTTAGAATTATCAAAATTTAGATGAACCTATATACTAAATAGTGTCTAGGTTCACCTAAATTTTGGAAAATCTAAGATATCTATTTTGGAACAGAGGGAGTACTACATACATAGCGGATCGTGTAGATCTTTCTTTTCAAGAACATAAAATACTTCATGTCATATCATTAAGATTGGAAGAAAATAGTTATTAACGTAAACAAATGAAGGAAGATTATCAACAACAAACAAATAACTCAAAGTGATCTAGGCTTTCTATCTCCTCGACCGGTGACATTGCTGACTTCTGGTGGCTCTCGGCAGTGGCGAATCCAGTCCATTTTGCTAGGATGGGACATACCTAACTTGGGCTGGGGTTTTTTATTTTTTTTCTTATTTTTTATATTTGCAATATGGGCTGGGCCAAATCTTAGGGTGGGGCATTCCACCTTGCTGGCTCCGCCACGGGCTCTTGCGTATTGGTGATGCGGCGGACCACGACCCCTCATTGACAAAGTTCTCGTTATTTTTTTAGTTATTAGTTTCAGTGTCTTCTTCATGCTAGGGATATGACGTGGCGTCCTAAAATCTAAATAACGCCCCTCACGCAGTCAAGCCCTATCCCTACTCGCCCGAAAGAGGACGCGTAAAGTTGTGTCTCCGATAGGTAACCTGGGATCTCCTCATTTTTCATGTCAATCCATTGGTATGGGTGCAAGTCCGTGTCTTCCAATTCTCATCATTGTTAATGATTGTTAGTCTCGTGTGCTGGTCATTTAGGTTCTTAGCATGACGGTTTCCTGTCTGCTATGGTGAACGAGAGGTGAAGACGGCGACGTAACTTCGCTTTATTCGGCCAATCCGTGGACGCCTACGAAAAGGTTGTTTAGATTTACGAAAAGGTTGTTTGAATTTACGAAAAGTTTGCTTGGATTTACGAAAGGTTTGCTTGGATTTATTAAAAGTGTGTTTGGATTTACGAAAGGGTTGCTTAGATTTAAGAAAAGGTTGTTTAGATGTATACATGATTTATTCCTTATTTAAAATTTTAAAATTGAACAAAAAAAATTCATTTATTTATTTTATTATTTTATGAATTTAGGATCCAGAAGTAGTAGTCTTTCTTTGATCCATATCTTATTTAATTAATCTTATAGTATATGAAGACCCTCTATACATATGAAATAATATCTACCGCTACTTGTGCAAGCATTTTACGATTAAGAATCAATTTCTTCTTGTACAGGTTGTGTATTAATTTACTATAACTATCAAATACTTTATATATCCGCGTGAGTGTTTGTAGTAATTGCTAGGTGGTATAAGGACATACTGTATTTGATATATTTGTAATTTTTATCATTTTAGGTGTTCTTTGTACTGCATTGATGATTATAGATCAGTGGATCTTTTTGAGAAAAAAATTCAAAACTAATCTTTGCCTAGGATGCCCTATCAGCCGAAGCTCAAAGGCTTTAAAACAACGTATCATATTAGACAACGTGGACGAGTATGTTCTATTACTTTCAGGATGACAGAATTTGTACCTATCAGTTGATGTCACTTAAGCTCTCATATCAAGATGTATCACTTAGAACACTTGTATCTATGACTATGACATGCTCGTGATCATAGATCGGATTTTTATAATGATCTAACCCAGAAACTTGCCGGAGCACATTAGAGGAATCTCCATGGAGGCACACGGGATTCATGAAGGAATATTTGGAAGTATCTGAACTATGTATATCTTGAGAAACTGTTGCACATTTTCATGGAAATTCTTCCACGAGAGGAGGCCAAAACAAACAATTCGTAAACATTGTTGTTATAATCATCAGGGGTAAAATCCATTACTGCCTTGCCTTGCACTGCGTTGGTAAATTGCTGGAAGCAACAGAGAGGTACAGAACGGAGCATAATCCGGAAGATCATCCAAACCAGGCGCCAAGAACAATGCTGCACATTTGACGGCTACTAGGTGAGTAACTGAACATGCACTCTCTGTCAGAGGCGTTTACGGTCGCCGTCGACACGCACTTGCGATGCGCGCGTGAGATCGACCCTGACGTCTAATCCCTCGTGACGGCGACATTGTTGATAGAACCACCTAGCCGTCACTACTTGATGTTAGTTGCACACTGTCAGCCTGCCATGCGTGACATTGCAGCCTGGGTTTTGCCTCACCCGGCCGGTTCCAATTTCCGTCAAATTTCAGCAATTGTGAGTTCAGTTTCAGTCAATTCGCTTTCCTTTCAAAAAAATAAATAAATTTCACTCCCTATTTATAATCGGATTTGCTAGTTCTCAGACGCCTAAGTCATCTCTCTCGCCATTAGATTTATCTCGCGATTCGTGCAACATGAGACTTTCACATGAGTTACAATTAGGTTCTAACTGGGATTTTAATGAGTTGCAACTGAGAATTAATACAAATTATATAAGTTGCAACTAGATTGTAACTAACACAAATAGTAGGATGATGTCAGCGACTTAGACATAAGAAGTTCTCAGGCGCCTGAGATCTAGACACTTCCATTTATAATAGAGAGACTAGACTCGGAATATCAGTGCTTTGGGTAAAGGAATTTTTGAAATCATTGTAGTATTCGGGATTACACGTTCACCGTTACGCAGAATTCACTTTATTCTCTGGTGGTGTCCGTACAGGCCAGAGCCGTACATGTAGTATCACTCAACGTCAACGTCCACGTTGTTCGTGTCTTTATTAATCCGTTTGATTAGGAGTCTGTTCAATACTAAAGAAAATGACAGCCAGCCATCTAATTTTCTCTCGGTGCTAACTGAAAATACCAGCTAGAGTTTTCTCACGAAGTAACAAAGCTATTCTAAATTATTTGTCGTAGATTTGTCTAAATTGGAACGGAGGTAATACTAGAGTTGATTCTGTTAACCTGTTACGAATCCATGGCAACCATGAGCTCAGATACTCTTTGGCCCGACCTTCACGAATTGACCACGAGGATGAACACAAGGTGAAGAGCCAACATAATTTGATGGCAAACACAAAGGTGTACATTTAAAACCTATTACTCTTAACAAACGGTCCACTGGTCCAATAGAATCCAACTAAAAAACATCGGCAAAGGTCTATAAGAATCCGTATCAAAGGAAAGAGTAGCTACTTCCAAGAGGGATTCATCATTCCACAAAGGAGGGTCTTGAGGCTCTACAAGGGGAGGGGGAGGACCAAAGCTCTAGATCCTATCTTAGAATCATATTTGTATAACCCTAGATTTGAAAGTGTACATCCCTTAGATTTGCTAGGAGGAAAGTGAGAGGATATGTACAAGGGTCGCAACCCCTTTAATGCATGAAGGAGGGGTGCCTAAAAGTTGGCCCTTAGGGCGCCGAAAAATCCTATGATTGGCGACATCAACAGGTTGGCGTCTTCGGCTTGGTCTCCACGACTCGTGCTCCAGGCGCCGTACAGTCCATAGGTCCATATGGAAGTGAGACACACAAGTGTCATGAACTATCCGGGGATACTCAGGCTCTTTGTTAGCCTCGCCACATGTTCTGAGTCCGGAGGCCTATAGGCATTAGTGCTTAGGTGTCGGACAATCCAGCGACCTAAAGTCTTCCTTCTTCATGTTTTTGTTTCTTCCTCTTCTTCCATGCTTCTCTTTTGCCGGGTTTGAGTTCCCGTGCAGCATTGGGTTCCTCCCTTGCGCCAGTACACATTAGCAACAGAAATGCAATGGGAGGGAGTATCGAGTAGTATACCATCTAGGAGGGTAAGAATTGGATTCACATAAGAGGTGTGCTTCGATGTCCCCTTCTCAAACTTAAGTTTGCATGTGACTATTTTGTTTTGACCCGTCGGAACCCATATCCAGGTCTTGTATACCTCCGTATAGGTGTACTCGGTCGATCTAGGTATACTCCACGTTCCCACTGGCTGATCCCACCTCCCCGTATCGAGATCTACGTCTTTGCATGCCACATTTTGAAATTTTGTTGTTGCTGCTATATACCTTCCGATTTCCACACCCCCCCGTAGGCACGTGAGTATAGTGTACGGTGAGTATACGTCTAAACGGACCATACGAGTTTGGATGGGTTCGTATGATCTTCGAAACGAATCTGTACCGAGTTTCTGTTGATCAAAGTTTGAAGAAGAGGAGGGAACACCGAAGCAAACGATGTTCACATAAAGGATAGGTTCCAACTTTGAAGTCCATGAGGACACGTTGGTAGTTGGAGCACATGACATGGTGATGTTTGTGGACGGTACCATATCATATAGATTACAATATGTTTGTTCTCCTTAGTTTGAGAATGGCAGAATTTGAGGACACAAAAGACACAAGGTAAGTACAAAACAACAGTCACATAAATCAGTAGGGATTTACTCTCACCATTGCAATCAATCAATCAGTTGAAGCTGTCACTTGAGCTCTCATATAAAATGAGCGTCACCTAGGACGGTTATATATGATTATGACGTGCTTATATGTGTATATTTTGGTACGTTACTTCATGGATCGGATATTAATCATGCATGATCTATTACAGAAATTCTCCGGCATACATTAGAGGCACCCCCAGAAGCACATGACTGATGAAGATTTTCTGAAGTATCTCAACTATACTTTTCTTGAGAAACTCTTGCAGATTTTAAAATTGCTGGTATAATCATGAAGGCTAAACCTCGCATTGGGCTGGTAATTTCTGGCATCAAGACGGAGCATAATCCGGTAGATCATCCAAAAATGACGCCAAGAACAATGCTACACTATTTGACGGCTACTCCGTTTCAAAAAAAAACTATCTGATGGCTACTACGTGAATAACTGAGCGTGCACTCCCTGTCAGAGGCGTTTACTGTCACCGTCGACACGTACTTGCGTGCGTGCCTGAGACCCTGACGTCTAATCCCTCGGAGATCTGCAGTTAACTGGTAGCTTGGTACTTGCAGTTGGACACTGTCACCATCCATGTGTAGCAATGTAAACCTGGGTTTTGCCTCACCGGCCGGTAAGAATTGGGGAAGGACGGGTACAACCACGCTGTGTATTCAGAATGGTTCTTCATTCCGTAAAAAAACTTCAACTCAGGCCCAGCTAACAAGAAATAGAGTTCCAATTTCGGTCAAATTTCAGCAAGATTCAGTCAAATTAAAACCCCCTAGATGACCAAGTGACGACTTCAGATATGTTTGATGCATGAATTAGCAAGTACGATAGCGCACAAGAAAACTTGGACGCATTATTCTCTCTCCAGGTACAACAACATAATCATAACATATACTCGTATAAACCTGCAAGATACCTTACACTCACGCGTCACCCAAGATTTATATATCGTCATACAATACTTCTGCTGCTTGGCAAAACCTAGGCTGGTACATCTGTAGAAATGGACATGAAGTACCCTATAGTACGGGCCTGCGTAAACTTGAATGTAGACACTAATTTACCACTACGCAGCCTACCAAATATCAACTGCAGAACGATGCACACAATGTAGGGACGTTGAGACTCTCGTGTGATTCGTCGAGAGGTTTCGCCATGGACGGTGGTATCCTAAGATTCCTATGAAAGGATTGGAATCTCGGCTCTGCCACGGAATGTTCTCCGGAATATTCTTTGGCTCAAGGTTCAGAGAAAATTCTTCACAGGATCTCAAATTTCTATTTCTTCTGAAAAAGTCTAGATTCTAGAGGATTTGTGCATGTGACCCGTCAAACAAATTTGAATTGAAATCATTGAATTTGCATTCACAGTTTGCCACACTTGAATACACTTCAGTTGATTCGCCGCAGTGAAGAACGTTATCTCTCGGATGGTACACCTTACATGTAGTACTACCTCCGTTTTAAGGCTTAAGGCGCACACGCTTTCCAAAGCAAAGTTTGACCAAAAGAATTAAACAATAAAATCTTGATTATATTGTACATAATTAGTACCGTTGGGTTCGTATTGAAAAATACTTTCCAGTGATATTAGTTTTATATCAAAACTCTTTACGTATTTAGAGTAATTCTTGGTCAAAGAAAAAACACGCAAAACGAGGACGCATTAAGCCCTAAAACAAGGGAGTATCACTCAACGTCCACGTCACCTGCGTCTTTCCTAATCCGTGTGATGAAGGGTATGATTCGTTGCTATTTGAAATAACTGCCGCACTAATTTTGTTTGAGTGCTAACCCTAACTACTAGAGTCGATCATGTTAGCCTATCATTTTTTGTATATATATGGAGCCAGAAAAAAGATATACCCATAAGCAAGAGAACAAAGGTGTCTAGCTAGATTAATCTAAGTGCTAGTTGGTCCCGACAGCTATCGGTCGTTGGTTCGGCGACATGTGTTCTTTCTGCTAGTCTCCTCTGCACAGGGTTTGATCGACCTCACCTAGGGTGTTCTACTTTTTATCCCTGTAGCCCAAGAAGCTGACTAAATTTGACAATTTCTCATGATTGCACTCGACAAAACATAGGCTAGAGTAAGGTCCTTGATAATTTTTACCTACTTCTTTGGATCACAAGATTACAAAACTTAGGAATAGAAAAAAAAAACTTGATAGCATTGCAGGTACAAAACAAGAGTAAACCACAACAATAGTAATTTGGACGAAACACAAGAAAAACATAGAAACGGCCTCGATCCTAAACAATTGAGTGTAAAAAAAGAGATTAGAGTGGATGTTCAAATTCCTGCGGAATTGAGATGTAGGAATGCAATCCATTGGAACTTTAGAGGTGTCATTTATTTGATCCAAAAGTGATTTCTTAGGGGGGAAATCCTATGGATTGGATTCCTCCAAAAATTCTTTGAAATTACTTCAATCCAAAGGGGACTAATTTAGCCAACCATAGACAACAAGATTGAAAAATGTAGGAATAAGAATTTCACAGTAATTTTACAAGTTTGCCTGCAGTGGAATGTAGAACATAGGAACCTACAAGAATTGTTGGTTGGATAAAGCTAGGAAAGTAAAAAAAAAGTGCCTCATTCCTACACACTTGAGTCTAAGAATGAGATTGGAGTGGATGTTCAAATTAATATGAAATTTAGACATAGGAATCCAATCCATAGAAACTTATGTTGCATCTTTCTTTTGATCCAAAGACAATCCATTAGAAAAAAATCCTAACGATTCAAGTCCTACAAAATTCCTACAATGCAAAGAGGCCCCAAGCAAACGTTAGGTCCCAGCCATGACTGAGAATATAACATGAAAAAGTCGTAATGCCAACGGGTAGATTTCACTTATTGGTTTTATGTAGAAAACAATTATAACTAGATCGTTTGATTGAACTTTTGCAGATTCCTAATAGGTAGACCTCCCCAATCTCAACGAGTACGTGATTGGCGATGGTATTTTGATTATGGAGACACAAGTGGGACAAGTGGAATGTCACTTTTAGACTCCTATAGTAACTCTAAACTAAGTGGAATAAGTGGGATTAGTGAGATTTGTCAAATCCCGGTTGTCTTACTTATCCCATTTAGTTTAGAGTTAGTCTAGGGGTCTAAAAGTGAGAATCCACTTGTCCCACTTCTCCATCCTAAATAACTCGAAACAGGCTTTCGCCCCGCTATATTAATATAGCAATCAACCGATACAAGAAGGATACCACCGCTGGGGCAAAACAACACAATCTAAGCCCAAAAGAAACAAGAAAGAAAGAAAGAAAGAAAGAGAAAACAATGCCGAAAACGGCGGTGCGATGAAAACGGAGATTTCTCGCCACCGCTGCACCCTCCGACGAATTTCCACCACACTTCTATTGCTCCGAAGTGTCATGCACCAAGCAACACTTCCAAGAAGGGAAGCGACGACGACGCTGCTTCTCGGACCATTCCTAGGGTTATCCCCAGAACACATCCTAGGGCTTCCCCACGTCCGCAATGGGGGATATGGAAGAGGTACCGCAACTGTCATCGCGTCGGTGCCAAGAACGATAGGGATTCTCCCGACCTCCAAAAAACCACACCTCTGGGCCCTCCAGAGTGCTGCACCAAACTTGCTGCCCACCAGCGCGCGCTAGCACGGTCTTATAATCACCACCGCCATATCACCGTGGCCCATGTCGCGAGGCCGTTAAAGTCAAGAAGCAAAGGACACCGGCGAGGGTTAGTGGTACATCGTCACCCGGGAGGGAACTACCTCCACTGCCCCACCACTGGGAGGCAGTAGCCGACCGGGTGTAGCAGCAGGACACACCAGGCCCGCCGGCCCGGCCGAGCCAGAGAGGGCCCGTGGAGTCCCGCAGCTACACTGCAATAGGGGCACTGCCGATGCCGCCAACCCATGCCCTAGCCTTGCATACTCGACCACCGGGAAAGCCGCAACCACACCAGACACGGCCCACCCAGGCCCATATGGGGCCCTTTTGGGATCTAAAGTATACCTTTCTTAATTTTGAAGGATATAAACTATACCTTTCTTTAGAAACTCGTGTTGATTTTCTTGGAAAGTCTAGCATTAGAGAAAGCCAAAACAAATGATTTAAAATTTCTGTTATAATCACCAAGGCCAAAAAACCTTCCATTGAGTTGGTAATTGCTGGCGTCTATTCGGAGCATATAGTCTGGCAGATCATTCAAATCCGACTCCAAGAACAATGCTAGCATTTGACGGCTACTACGTGAGTAACTACTGAACATACACTCTCTGTCAGAGGCGTTTACTGTCGCCGTCCGTACGTAGTTACTTGCGTACCTGCTTGTGTGAGGTCGACGGGCGCCTAATCCCTTGGAGACTTAGGCTGGTCATAGTGGGAAGTAACTTAGACTAGTAACATGCTTATGTTATTAGTCTAAGTTACTACCTCCATAGTGGAGAGTGTTATATGTGTGGTAACATAGAAAGCTTCATTAATTGATTTGTAGACTCACTTTGTATTGAGAAGTGTGATGTGATGGTAACATATTATGTTACTCCATTTGGCTCTCTCCTCATTAATTGTTTGCCACATCACTCTTTTTGCCTAGGTGGCATGTATGTTACTACCTATGTTACTCCCACTATGAGCAGCCTTACAGAGATCGTCGGCGCAGTTAATTGGTACTTGCAGTTGCGCAGTGTCACCATCCATGCGTAACAATGTAACCTGGGTTTTGCCTCACCGGCTAATTAGTCATTAGGCGAACCAAGAAGATGGCACAAGTGACTTCGATATAAGTATTTGATGCATACGTGGCTGGCTCTTCACAAGAGTGAAATCTAAATCCAGAGTCGTCAATCACACGGAAAGTGTCTTTGGCTCCCAAGGTCGTGCCCCGTTCATTTAAAAAAAATCAAAAATTATATCTATAAGTCTCAACAAAAATTCTGAACATAGTCGATGTTATATCCTACTAGCATGTCAAATCACAAACTGAAATTATCTATATTGTGGGCTAGACAAAAATAACAAAATCTGATAAAATTTTGTAGATTTGATATTATGCATATTCAGATCCACACCTTTTTTTTAGATCATAATATAGAAAAAAACACCGGTGGTCACAGAACTTATCTGAGATGAGTGATTTGGTCACGCAACTCGCAAAACGTGAAAACCCATCACTTAACTTTAGTTGGATGAGTGATTTGGTCATGAACCGACTCGTTTCAGGTTTTTTGATCCGGTTCATGACCAAACCACTCATACAACGTAAGTTAAGTGTTGGGTTTTCACGTTTTGCAAGTTGTGTGACCAAATCACTCATCTCAGATAAGTTCTATGATCACTGGTGTTTTTCTCCTTTTTCTGTCAAAATAGAACATCAATTTTATCATGATTTCCGTTGGGTTTTTTGTTTCCTGTCAAATTATAAGTTTTTAAATTATTAGTCTTTAAAAAGAGAAATAAATATATTATGTTTCTATATCAGTCTTTTTTCAAAGAAAATAATGTAACAGTCTTTTGCCAACATTTAACTCTAGCCGAACAAGTTGTTGCTAAGATTTCGGTGATAGAAACAATATGATGGGACATGATTTTTTATGGCTATATGTAAACCATAATAAAGTTCGAACTCCAATTTATTTGGAGGGTGCAAAGAAATAAACCTGAAAATAAAAATAGTGGCCAGCATTGAAATATCGCCATTCACTCAGACTTTGTATTTTATAGACCTCCAAATGACTGACTTTGAAAATGCGACCCATATTACTTGATTTGGATTTGTTATTTTAAAACTTTGACCATGAATATATTTTTTATTTCAAAGAGTGATAACAAAACTTATTTGAGATGAGTGATTTGGTCACACAACTCACAAAACGTGAAAAGATATCATTTAACTTATGTTGGATGAGTGGTTTGGTCATCAACCGGCTTGAAAAAATGGTTCCGAGCCGGTTCATGACCAAATCACTCGTCCAACGTAAGTTAAGTGAGGGTTTTCACGTTTTGCGAGTTGCATGACCAAATCACTCATCTCAGATAAGTTCTGTGACCACTGGTGCTTTTTTCTCATCATAATATAAAGTATTTGAAATTGATATTTTGCATGTTTATGGGATACATCATTGGCTATATTCGGAATTTTTTTCCAAATTTTTTATTGTCATAAATATGATATTCAATCTTTTATAAAAAAATCGGGATCACTGGTGCCTATGTGCACCAAATCTCCAAACCTTGATCACGCGTGTATATCAATGAAAAGAAAATGGCATTAGCCTTGCTCCAATTAGTTTACCCCCAAGAAAGATGGATGTCAGCCCGTACCTGATGATAGCTTTCTCTGCAAGTACAACATCATTATCATAACATATATGAACCCCAAGATACCGTACACTCACACGATCACATAAGTTTTATCTCCATATAGTACTACTGCCGCTTGTCAGAACCTATGCTAGTTTATCTGTATAAATCGATAACAGAGTACCCTAGTGTACGGTCCTTCATAATTTTACTTAGATACTAATTCATGGCAACCTAGCATCAACTGCAAAACGATGCACACAATGCAGGGATGTAGAGACTCTCCTGTGATTCGTCGAAGGATTAGCGGTGGACGGTGGTATCCTAAGATTCCAAGGAAAGGATTGTAATCGGCACTGTTAGGGAATGTTTCCCTGAATATCATTGGCCTCAAGGTTCGAGGAAAATTCTCAACAGGATCTCGAATTTCTATCTCCCTTGAGAAAAAAACTGGATTTCCGAGGACTTGTGCATATGATTCAGTCAAACATATTTGAAACTATTGTATTTGGATTCTAAGTTGGCCATGTCACCTGTGTTTTTATTGGTAGTACTCCCACCGTTCAGAAATATAAGACGTTTTAGCTTTGTGAATCGAATGTATCTAGACGTATTTTAGTGTGGTTCATAGAGGTTTGGTGTGAATATAACACTAAAAGACGTCTAGATACATTTATTTCACAAAGCTAAAATGTCTTATATTTCTGAACGGAGGAAGTACTTCACTTGATTCTCTAGTGGTGTATAACGTTATCACTCCGGTGGTACACCTTACATGTATCACTCAACACGCGTCCATGTCACCTGGTCTTTCTTAATCCGTGTGATTAAGCATATGTTCGTTGCTAATAGAAATGAAAGCCACTTCTAATTTTGTCTAGGTGCTAACTGCAACTACTAGAGTCTATCTTATTATTCTTTCATATTTTTTTGTATGGAGTAGATGGAGACATAATAAAAGAGATAAACCGATAAGTAAGACAATACAATTATGTAGCTAGATCAAGCTAAGTGCTAGTTGGCCCCGACGGCTATAGAATATTCTGCTAAAGCATATAAAAATAACAACCCAAATTAGTAGCGAGGTGGTAAGATAGTGCATCACTTTGCCAACCAGCTTTCTTCCCTGCAGAAAAAACTTCCTTCCCCGCACATCTTTTGTAGTAGTCATGTAGTTGTTCAGCCATACATGGTTCATAAAAAATACGGTTGTCACAACACTCATGCAAATGAACTAGATGTTTCACTCAAAAAAAGTGAACTAGACGTGTGCCACATGGACAAGACGGCAGAGAACCTCATGGGTGAGATGGATCAGGGTTATACCCCTATAATGAGATCAACAAGTGTTTGAGGAGACTAATAACTCCTAGCCAAGTGTGCAAAGGCGCCCCAGAAGAGGGCGTTGTATATTGGTGGTACTGATGGTCGGGGAGGAGTTAGGGTTCCGCCCCTCGGTCGTGCGAGGGCGACCGAGGAGGGGGAGGACCGAGGATAGTCGTCGCATCCAACTCCGACCACATGCTTTTAGGAGTACATTAATAATGAAGGTATTTTGAAGGATCTGAACTACCTTTCTTGACAAACGGTTGCATACTTTCCTAGAAAGAAGTCTAGCATTACAGGAAGCCAACACAAATGATTTAAAATTGTTGTTATACTACCAAGACCAAACCTGCCTCGAGTTGGTAATTGTTGGCGTCTACTCGAAGCATATAATCCGGAAGATCAGACAAAGCCGACTCCAAGAACAATACTACCATCTGACGGCTAATACATGAATAACTGAACATACACTCTCTTTGTCGGCGTTTACTGTCGCCGTTCATACATGCTTTGCGTGAGATCGACTGGCGCCTAATTCCTTGGAGACTTGCATAGATCGACGGTTCATCAATAAATTGTCTTCCGATAGATGGCGGCATCGTTGATAGAACATAGCCCATAGTCAGCGCAGGTAACTAAAAAAATCTTACGAGACCTAGTCTATTACCCTGGAGGAAAGACCCACTTCCATGCATAACTAGTAGTACTACTACTACTTGCAGTTTCACACTGTCACTAGTCACCATCCATGCGTAAGAATGTAACCTAGGGTTTGCCTCACCGACTAATAATTAGCCATTAGGCAAAATCAAGATAACACGCACAAGCGACTTCGATATACGTAGTATTTGATGCATAATTTGTTGGGTCTTTAAAAGAGTAAAATTTGAATCCTAAAATCCTAAAGTCCTTAATCACACGCATGGATATCAATGGAGTAAAAATGGCATTAGCCTTGCTCCAATACGGTGCTTATTAGTTTACCCCCAAGAAAGATGGATGCCATCAAGTACCTTTCTCTCCAAGTCCCACAACATTATCATAACATATATGAACTCGCAAGATACTTGCACTCACGCGGTTACATAAGTATTATCTCCATATAGTACTACTGCTGGTTGTTAAAACCTATGCTAGTTTATATGAAGAAATCGACAATGAAGTACCCTAGAGTACGGTCATATGTCATTTTACTTGGATACTAATTCAGCACAACCTAGCTATCAACTGCAAAACGATGCACACAATGTAGGGATGTAGAGACTCTAGTGTGATTCGTCGAGAGGTTTGGCGGTGGACAGTGCTATCCTAAGATTCCAAGGAAAGGATTGTAATCTTGGGTCTGCCAGGAAATGTTATTTCTCTGAATAATCCTCGGTGGCCTCAAGGTTCGAGGAAAATTCTCAAGATGATCTCAAATCTCTATTTCCCTTGATAAAAAAATGGATCTCCAAGTACTTGCGCATATGATTCCGTCAATCATATTTGAAACCATTGTATTCGGATTCGCAATTGGCCATGTCACTTGCGTCTTTCTTAATACTTCAGTTGATTCTCTGGTGGTGTATAACACTATCTCTCTGGTTATACACCATACATGTATCACTCAAGGTGCGTCCATGTCACCTGGTCTTTCTTAATCCGTGTGATTAAGCATATGTACGTTGCTAATTGAGATGACAGCCGCCTCTAATTTTCTCTAGGTGCTAACTGCAACTACTAGAGTCCATCTTGTTATCCTTTCATTTTTTTTTGTACGGAGTAGATGAAGACATAATAAAAGAGATAAACTGATAAGTAAGACAATACAATTATGTAGCTAGATCAAGCTAAGTGCTAGTTGGCCCCGACGGCTATAGAATATTCTGCTAAAGCATATAAAAATAACAACCCAAATTAGTAGCCAGGTGGTAAAATGGTGCATCACTTTTCCAACCAACTTTCTTCCCCGCACATCTTTGTAGTAGACAAGGATGGGCCTTGAAGGACCCCGAAGAAGCATTCAATTCCAAAGCAGTGGATACAATTTTTACATACATGATCCTACAGATAACCTAAACTGTAGAACAACCCCGTAAGTTTACGAAAAAGGACCCTAGGAGAAAAATCAAAAAATAAATCAAGTCCCTAGCCCTCTTTGGCCGTCGATGAGACTCTAGCTCCGGCCACCCTTTCACCACTGGAGACGAACCACTTGGTGGCAGGAGGGCGTTGAATGCCTGGAAGGATCTCCAGAAGCAGACTCCATCTTGGAGGTTGATAAGACACACTTGTGGCATCTGGATGGGCCAACGAATCGGCCACAGATCACGCCGGAAAGCCTGACCATCGTCTGGTGGTATCCATGGCGATGTTCAATCCTTCCCCGCCGTCACCCAGAAGCACAAATAGTGACGCCAGTGTGCTCCCCCCTCTCCACCGAGGCCGGCCAAGGGAAGCTCACTAGCTCCACCGCTCCATTCCAAGCAACATCACCTACAAGCAACCTTATTGAGGTAGGCGATGGTATTCTCACTCCTCCACTTGCATCTCTAACCAAAGGAGCACAATAACAGAGAGGAAGAACGCTAGTCAGATCAAGATCTTGTCGCCGAGATCCCGAACTTTGCCCCAATCTACGGGCATATAGCCTAGACTCAGCACACGGCAGAACACCCTATATCTCAATCCAAATAAATAAAATACAATGACCGTGTTTTGAATGTTGGGGAGTTATTAGTCAAAAAAAATCTTGGAAAGTTTATCGTGGAGTCTATGCTAATGTGCACAATATCATTAACACTATTAAAGTTGGTTCTTTAAATCTAAATCCACCGCGTGCAACCTTACCCAACGGTAAAATAATTCCCCAATTGGGGAATCATATAAAAAAATTAGTTTAAAAGTGTGTGATTGAACATTTGATTTTATAAATTTCACAACTTGATGTAACTTGTTGGCAAGTTTATTTGATGTGATGCACTCCATAAATTAGAACATTCAAAAAAAAGAAAGCAACTTATGGACACCAAATCCGTTTCATAACCAGACCTCCAAACTCTGTTCCGCTATGTGCAAATTTGTACTGCTACTCCCTACAATCTACAATTCCACTAGTGCTTTATCGACACCGCTCCTCGATCACTTGGCAGAGCGCACGTCTCGACGCTGCCACGTCTCTTGCAGCGACGAACGGGTGTGCGAGGAGGTCCGCGACGGATGCCCGCTTCCGGTGGTCTTTCTGCAGGCAGGCGGCCACGAAATTCCGGAGCGCCGGCGACGCCGCGCCGTCGGGAATTGCCGGCAGCTCGCCGAAGCAGATAGCGCACATGAGTGCCGCCCAGGTCAGCTTCTGCCCCGCGGGGAGCAACGGGTAGCGGCCCATCAGGAGCTCCAGGA
This sequence comes from Avena atlantica, assembly GCA_910589765.1. Lineage (NCBI taxonomy): Eukaryota > Viridiplantae > Streptophyta > Magnoliopsida > Poales > Poaceae > Avena > Avena atlantica. The sequence goes on from OU342736.1 coordinate 371,402,825, forward strand.
CGATCACGCCCAGGCCCCAAACGTCCGCGGCGTAGGGGTCGACGCCGCCGTCGCGCGACCGCTCCGTGTCGAAGCGCTCGGGGCTCATGTACGCGGCGGTGCCCTCGTAGGCCGCGCGGTATTTGCCGGCGCGGGAGACGACCTCGGCGATGCCAAAGTCCCCAATCTTGACGTCCCCGGTCTTGCTGACCAGGAGGTTCGCAGGCTTCATGTCCCGGTGGACGACGCGGCGGCTGCGGAGGTATGCCAGGCCGGACAGCGCCTGCGCGGCTACCTCCGCCAACGCCGCCTCGGGGAAGCCACCGCCGACGAGCGAGTCGAGCGAGCCGCCGTCCATCAGCTCGAGGAGCAAGGCGGAGTCGCCGGACGCCGTCGGGAGGACGGAGTGGCACCGGACGATATGCGGCGAGTCAACGCGGCGGACGACTTCGACCTCGTCCGCGGCGCCGGGGTGGCCCCGGTGGATGATCTTGAGCGCGTAGAGCGCCGACGTGCGGCGGTGCGAGACCTTGTGGACGGTGCCGCCGTTCCCGCTTCCGAGGACGGAGAGCCGGTCGAAGTCGAGCAGGCGGAACTCGCCGTCCGGCCGAGCCGCCGCCGACGTGGACGGCGTCTCGGCGGTGACCGCCGGCGCCGTCGTCGGGGCGGGGCACCGGAAGGCGCACGACGTGGCGACGTCCAGCGTTAGGTGGAGCTGGGGCAGCTTGCGTTCTCTGGCGGCGGCCATTAGATTGATCAACCTGTAACCAAGCTGCAAGTAGATTTGCAAGCTGGATGAATCTGCGAGTTGAACGGATAATGGATGGTGCTTCTTGCGACGGCGAAGTTTGCTTGCTTTTATGCTGGGCAGCGTGGCGGCGCAACTAGTATCATATTCCGCTGGCTGTCTTGTGATTTCGATGTGTAACTGACGAACACTCCTGTTCTTATAAAATCTTTCTTTTTGAAAACGACGTTCAAAATCTTCTCAATTAACTTGTGCATGAATAGGATATATATTCTCATATTCATGAAGTTGTTTAGTGTAAAGCTTGAGAACAGAGGATCTTGAACGTTTGATAAGCTTGAGGTATAGATTGTCGCAATGTGTAAAACACACTATATACAAGGATGAAAGGTATGATGTACTCCTTCCGTCTTAAAATGGATGTCGCAGATTTGTCAAAATTTAGATGAATCTATACACCCCGTCTCAAAATGGATGTATTTCTTTATAGTACTGTTGATAAGTGTACTAGCAATTGGACACTTGAAGTCTTGAACTACATTAGTACAATTGTACACAATACTGGATTACACAGAATATGCAATGGAGACATGACATGCAAGAGTCTGCTTGGAAATGTAATAGTGTTAATAATAGAATAAAGAAATATAATGTGTAATATTTTGAGTAAAACACACACCTAGTCTATGAACTTGCAACGAGCATACATACTCTGTTCCTATGCATAAGCAACATTCACATTCCAAGATCTTGATTATATAGTACATAATTAATACTCCTATCGTCTCAAAAAAGTTTTATCTAGATAAATTTGTGACATTTTTTTAGGATAGAGGGTGTATGATTGAATTCGTATTAAAAACAATTTCTAAAGACATTAATTTTATACTATTTTATATATATTTAAATTAATTGTTGTTCAAAAGTTAATCCTAAAAAAGATTCGCGCGACTTATTTATTACAATGGCGCAAGAGTCCAGCTTGTTTTGATGTCCATTTGATTAATCTTCTTACATGATCGTGATTGACCATTTCTTACTCTTGGAAAAATAAACATTTTTATGTTTTGGTCTCTCTTACCATTTTTTTTAAAAAAATTATTACTACTATGACCCGGAAAAAAGGTTTTAGAAGTAACATTTACATACAGGAGTCACGTCTACCACTCATTTTCTCTTTGAGATTGGTGCACTAGCTTTGCCTTTTCCTAGCCAACATATAGATGGTGTTATGGCGATGTCACGCTGACGCCATGAATTGAAACCGAACTAAAACATAACTGAAACGGCCTGTGGTCAGTACAAGATATTTCATAAGTTTTAGACATGTTTCAATTTTATTTTACAAAATCTTCAGAATTTTTGGTTTGCACATAGCTGACGTCAGCATGACGTGGCATCCTGGTAGTATGTACCTGCGCCTTTAGATTCGCCGGTTCTACTATGACCCATCTACGCTAATGCTTCTAAAACTACGTGTTCAAGGTTCCAAAATGAGAGTCATTATTTTTTTTTTGCAGAAGTGTCAGGTGGAGCTACATGTTTATCCATTCCATATAAAGTACTAGGAGTATATTATAGTAGTAGTATCACCGTACTAGTGCGGCACAGTGCGATTAGTTAACGAACCAAAATCTGGTTCGATACTAACCCGTGACACTCTGGGGGCTTGGGGCTCCCGCCGTCGCTAACGAACACACATGGCATCTTATTTTTGAACGGTGACGTGGATCTGCATTTCTTTAATCGGTAAGGTTAGCGACGAAAAAAAAAAATACAGTAGGCCTAATCCATGAGATATTTCCTCCGACTCCGAGGGCCTGGGAGGAGATATTTACCAAGATGCAGACCGACTGCTTGAGCGATCGAGAACGAAAATAAATAAAACCCAAGAGATGCATGACAGGTAGGACTGGGACGGTGACGGGTGCGGGCGTTGTTGGACCGTGGAGGTGGAGAGAGTCAGCAGTAGATCAGATCGGGCTCAGCAGTCAGCGCAACCATGGAGGAACAAGGGAGAACGCGGTTGCGACGACGGAGTAGGCACGCAGGCCATCGCGGGCGACCGCGCCATGCTTAATTTAGCACGCCCGTGGTGGCCCGAGATGACTGGTTTTTTTTTGTTATGGATCTGATCTGATCTGATCTGATCTTCTTTGCCTTACTAGGAGTATAATATATAATCCTTTCTGCCTGCTCATCATTCCACGTGTTGGCTAGCATTGATCCAAGTAAATTGTTCCACTCCCACCGCCTCCGAAGGAAGCTTCCAGACAATCCCCGCACCTGCACCTGGACCTTAGGTTCAGCGAGAGGGCCAAGGAGTAGTAGAGTACTTCGGATGCAGGGAGATTAGCAAACGTCCCTTTGGAAATGGAGCACGTACGGCGCCTAACTTAGCAACCTCCCGACTGTTATGTTGAGGGAAAACCCGTTAATCACGGCGATGACACACTGTTTCTTTTCTGGAGACGTTATTTCGGAAGAGGATGAATTTCTGGTGCTGTTTCGGTGGTGTTTCGTCCGCTATTGTAAAGACATAGATCGATGTAACGGAACTTTTTTTTCTGTAATTCTTTTTTTCTTTGTTGGCTGTGTGCATCCATAATATATATATATATATATATATATATATATATATATATGCTTCTTTCAAGAAAAAAGTTGATGGAGGATGAACAACTGTAGCACTCGAGAAATACAGCTCCATAGTCATTTCCAATGATTTATTTATTTATTTTTTTGCAGGCGAAGCTGAATAGTGGAAGCTGCATATTGATCTGAACCGGCATGGCATTCTGGCCAGCAGGGCACAGGCCAGTGGCATGCATTGGCAACATCAACATGATCGGGCAGGGGACGATGATCGTGTAACCAACTGGCAGCTGCGTCACTCTAGCCGGGGAGATGTCGCCGTGCCCTTTCTCTGCCTCTTCTCATCATCAACCACAAGGGGAGAGACAGACCCGTGCACGTAGTCGTAGGACTCTAGCAGTTCTCTTTCCTGGAGCCTGGAGGGCTATCTTCTTTCTTACTCCGTAGAAGAAAGGCTCTGGATATTTCCTTCGGACTGTACTTGCGAAGCTACTACGAATGCAACATCCCATTTAACCATAGTTCTCACGACACACCACGGTTTCACAAAATTTGGAGTTCAGCACGAGGGTACTTGTAGTATCCATCCAACTTTCACCGTTTCTCGCAAAGCATACTGCACCAAGCAAGAACTTACAGGTAACATTGCAATTATATATTCTCAAAACACAAGTGCGGTTGGTTAACACAAAAGCAGCTTCAGTCATGACACAACTAGCACAATACTACATCTCAGTGTTGGAAACTACTATATACGTAATATTTAACGGGGATAGTTGCATTCTCTCTATACGGTAGCAGAAAACAAAACCTTTCAGTGGTCTAGTATAACATAGCTGATGGAATCACAAGGGCAGCATTCTAAAATTTACATCGCACTATAGGCAACAAAAAACCTTGTTCTTGCTCCAGCGCAGCGTCATAAAAGGATCTATATATATGGGCAAAGTAACAACCAACGAACGACAAACGTAACAAAGTCAATAACATGCTATTAGCCGGATATCACACGGCCTGGAGCTTCTGCTCATCCATCGATTCCACGGGAAGAACCGCAGGCTCCCACGCCGAGTGCTCGTCGAGATGGATCTTCGCGTACTCGCTCACCAGCCCGTTCCTCTCTTCCCACATGATCGCCTTCCTCTCCTCTTCGGCCCTGTCCACCTTGTCTTTGGTCATTGAGCTCATGTCGCCCGCTGCCTTGGTTACCATGCCAAACGCGCTGGTGAGCCAGGAAGCGCCAGCCGAGACGTACTGGTTGCCCATGAGAGCAGAGCCTGCGATGGTGGCCTTCTGCTCTGCAGCAGCCAGAGCAGTCTTTGTGAGTTCTGAGACCTGGTAGCGCTCGTCCACTTCCTTGACCTTGCTGCCGACGACGGCCCGGCCCAGGTTGATCTTGTCGCTCAGGCCGTACTGGCGGTCTAGAGAGGCGACGGTGGCAGTAGCATTGGACAGGATGTTGTGACGCTCGTCGAAAGATCTTGCTGCGCTGAGAGCGTCCTTGCTCAGGACAAAACCCTTGGCCATCATGCTGCTCACAACATCCTCTGCCTTCCTCACTGCAGATTCAGTAGATGTTGATATTTCTCCCTGCACCAACAAGGGCATGCACAAAAATTCAGAAGAGTGAAACATCGACATCTCACCAACAAGGGCATGCACAATAATTGATGATCAGTTTTTTCTACAGATTCAGTGGATGCTAGAAGTTGTCAGGATATAAACTAAGTAATTCTGATAAAAAATGATCAGCAACTGGGTTTAAGCTAACTGCAGGACCCTAATTTAAGATACAATGCATGCATCTGTATTTCTCTTCTCATTGACATACTGGCCTGAATCAAAATTAGAAACTTCCTTACCATGGTAAGAATGGTCACTGAACTGTCAAAACAGACAAACACCATACCAGCGAGGTTATAGAAAATCATTGGATAGTAAGAGCAAGAAGAAATCTACTTTTATTTAAGGTAAGCACTTTTTTGAGCTGATATTCCAAGTAAGCACTGCTAAAAGAATGCACTATAAAGTGTTTGTTTGCAATGATCATTTCGTGAAAACAAGGACATTGTCCAAATCCCCACATGCTTTTCTCACCGAATTTGACTGTAAACCAATTAACTCTTCTTCAGTTTAATAGACTAAAGAACCAGCAGCCCTCACAGTTCTTCAATTTTTCGTGCAACTACAAATATTGAGCGCACTACTCAAATCCAAAAATGTTCTTACCGATGATTGTTTGCAGGCTTCAGGAGGCAACTGATAGTTCGCAACTGGAGTTATGATGACAGAAAGATCAACAATTGTTGCCCCCTGTAGATCAGTTAATCAGGTGATTGTAAGATATCTCAAGACAAAGAATAGTGAGACAAAAATAGCAAGAAACAAACGTAGAGCCTGCCTAATGTCATAGAAAAAATAATCAATATGGTATAAAATGAGTTGAACTTGAACATACTGAGAGAAGAACAGCAGTGTCTGCTCCTTGTGAGTCCTTAAAAGTGACGTAAGCAAGTTGTGACCAATTGGATTCACTGATGAAAACACAAGCAAATATTTAAGGAACACTCATCCATTCCTACACATCCAGGCAGTGCAGTAATGATGAATTACCTTTGCATTTCAACATATTCTATATCCCCAGAGAAAGAAAAGAACTCTGTGATCTCTCTTTTGGAGGCATTCAACGAAATGTTGCCAACTTTTACTGTCCTCACCTGCAAAAAATTATCAAGATGAGCAAATGGATGAGATCACCAGCACTACTTTATCAAGACAGAGGAGATACAGATTCCATTTTTCGTGAAACGACTGGGAACCTAGAATGTGGAGATGTATGTGCGGCTATTTGTTTCGGAATTTTTTGACATTTCGAAATGCTTTAAAAGTACATTTCAATTGAAGGGAGCACGCACCAAGAGCCAAAACACCACGTCATTGTAGTTCCAAGTGCGACAATCAACTACACCCATTAGCTAAATAAATATGATTCCAGAAACCAGATTTTTAAATAAATGTACTTTACACCTTTTTGAATATTTAATTTAATGTAGGTACAAATAGCAGGTGACATTACTAAAAGATCATGTACTTTGCATTAACGAAGAGAGGCACATGTCTTCCACTTTACAGAATCAGTATTGTATAGGACAGTTAACCGATTTAAATTTATAAGCTGTTATACTTACAGCATCACATAGAAAGCATGCAATTATAAAATATTAACACGATGTAATGTTGACAGCACAGATTAGATCACAGACAGGCCAAGAGGGATAGTGCTGTTGTGTAGGACGGCAAACGTAATGCAGGCCAGCTGTCTCCTGTTACCAGGAGTGATTAATTTCTCGAAATGCAAATAATCAACGAGAGCATTCATTGCCCCCGAAACCTAATCCCCTTAATTGATTCCAGCTAGAAGCCTCAAATGAAGGCCTCAAACGAAGGAGAAACTGGTACAGGCAGAGCACCTTTAAGCAATAATACTATCGCTCTCATATAATTTTAAAGAAATCAGGTTCGTCCCCCTTTTCAAAATAATAGCTAGGAAATGCAGCAGTTCATTCATAGTAGTTTGGTATCCACCACCATGCCCCAAATCATCTATTGGTTGAAGCAGAACACAGGACTGCAATTCCGGGCAGAAACTGAACAATAAAAAAGCTTCAAGATCAGATCTGCCAGACTCCAGGAGCGTAATAATGGAGTAATAACTAGTACTCCAGTTCAGAGGCACTATTTTTTTGATTCAGAATCAAGGATCCGGGAAGCCACAAGCAGGTCCATCCTATGGGAATCCAATCGACACTCCCCCACCAACCGATGACCCACCGAGCACCAGAAACTGGGGGGGCAGAGCGGCTACTTGAACACCTGGCCTCCTCTGCATCAAGAGATTTTTTCCAGCATTGTGGCGGCCTTACCGAGGAGCAGAGCAAGCAGCTCACGTTTGACCCGCATTGCGCTAAATTTCTTCGGGGGAACCCGCGGAATCTGGCGGAAACCAGCAACGAGGCTTGTTTCCGTCGCGATGTCCCTGAATCGACAAAGTCAGGCGAAATCGCCGCAGAACTGAACCATCTCCCACATGAGCTCCCCCGACCAGGAGTTCCGGTACGCACGCACCCATGGTTAACTCCGACGGAAGAGACGGCCCAGCAAAACACCCGACCAGAACGCGAGCACTAACAGGGGCGCAGCGCCTCCAGGAAGAAGTAGATACAGTAAGTAAAAACTAGAAAAAAAAAGGCCGAGAGTCAGAGCTGACGCACCTCCATTGCGGGATCTGGGTCGCGGCCGGGAAACTCGAGGCGGGCGGCGAGGCTGGCCGCGGGGGTCGAGGGGCCGGGGAATTTGGCGAGGCGCCTGCGGTGTGTGTCGGTCGGCGGGCGGAGGAGGAGGAGGAGGAGGACAGGAGGAGCGGGGGGTGGACTCGGCCGGGAGATGAGGAGTCGGGTAGGGGTAGGTGCTTGGTTTCAGCGAGGAGTCGTGCGAGCGAGTTGTAAACGTAACGACCTTTCGGCACGGCAGGCAGATGGCGAAGCGCGTCGCGTGATTAGCTAGCGTCGGCGCGGGTGCGGCACGGCAGTGGTGTCGGACCGGGCGCGCTACGGGATCTGGTCGTGCGGCACCACGGTCAGATGCCATTTGCTGGACCGATAGGCATTTGGATCGGCAGTTCGAGTGTCACTACTTTACCCACTTTTTTTTTTTAAGTAAACCGCACCGATGGTCCCTATTCTTTCCCGGACTCATTCATTTACCCTAATCTTTGAAAACACACGGTCAGACCAGTTTAAAACCTCGTGTGACACTACTTACTCCCTCCATTCCGGATTATACAGCAAATACGTATTTTAAGAAAATAGTTTAATCGTAAATTTGGTCAACAATATATGAATCATATGTCACAGAAATTATACCATCGAAACCGTATTTTAAATATGAATTTAATGGTATAATTTTTGTTAAAAAAACATAGTTTGCATTTTATTGACCAAATTTATAGTCAAACTGTTTTTTCAAAGTACGTAGCCTTATAAACCGAAATGGAGGTAGTAAAAACAATTAGACCATATACAATGTTAGGTGCTTAAAGAGGTGCCTTGGAAAATTAATCAGTTTTTTATTAAGCACCAGTGCTTATTTATACTAGGAAGATGACTAACTAGGCATCTCTCATGTACGAATAAGCACATGTGTTTATGCAAATGCTTGGTTTACTTTTCTAAACACCACCCTTAGTACCTCGTATTTTTTTTGCGGGTCCTTAGTACCTTGTATTGTACATGGACTAAGTGCGTTTTTAACTACTCCCTCCGTTTCAAAATATAAGATGTTTTTGATTTATGAATAAAATGTATCTAGACTTGTAGTATGTAGATTCACTCTAAACATGAGTAAACCTACGTACTAAAAATAGTCTAGATATATTTGCTTTACAAAGCTAAAACATCTTATATTTTGAAACGGAGGGAGTAGTAGAGACTTAGAGCATGTCTAGCAGCTTAAACCCTTAAACTTTTAAGGGTCGAGAATTGACACATTTTAGCATTTTAAGGGTCGAAAAACGGGGGGAAAAGATCAGAACCCTCAAATCCAGCCCTCAAACCCAGCCCTTAATATTCCGTTTTAAGGGTTGGGTTTGAGGGTTCTGATCTTTGCCTCAACCCTCAAATCCTCAAACTCATATGGCATATCACAATTTTCATCATATCAATAATGGTTTGAACCAAACAATAATCATTCTAGTTATTATTACAATACCAAATAGTACTTTCAAGCACATAATAATCATTCAAGTTATTACAACAAAGTTTTTCCAAATAAACAATAATTGTTCGAATCAAATAGTACATAGCAAAGTAAAATAAAGATAGATCATGGGTCTTGGCGTCGTCGTCTTGAAGCAACTCCTCAATGTCCGAATCGTCCGATGAAGACCAACCCGAATCATCGGACAACGACATGGAGTCGTCAGTGTTCACCTCCATCTACAAATCCATCACAAATCCATCAAATGAGCCTAATAATCCATCACAAATCCATCCAAAAAAAGAGCAAAAAATTACCTCGGCGGCCGAAGGAAGGTGAGGCAGCGGCGGGTGGAGGCGGCCGGGGAGGTCGACGCCGGGGCTCGGGTCGTCGACGTGGGGCTGGGGCTCGGGAGGTCGCCGTGGGGCCGGGGATCGGGAGGTCGAGGCGCGGCTCGGGAGGTTGACGCCGGCGCTCGGGAGGTGGAGGCGGGGCTCGGAGGCGGCTCAGGAGAGGAGGCCGGAGGACGGTGAGGCGGCGGCGGCGGCTGGTGGTGAGGCCGGAGGGCGGGGGCGGCGCGACGGACCTGCTCGCCGCGGGGCGGCGCGGCGGAGGCCGGGGAGGGCGTGACGGGTGGCGGCCGGGGATGGGCCGGCGCGGCGGCGGCTAGTCAGGGCCGGGGCGGGAGGAGCTGGGGCGGCGGCGATGCGGCTCGGGAGGGGAGGCGCGTTTCAGCGCGCCATGGGGCGGAAGCGCGATGCGGGTTGGGCAACGGGTCGGCCGGCCAACCCCTACGTCTACAGGTCGGAGGCCACTATATAGGTTTGGCCCTTAAATGTTTTTACGGGTTTAGGGGTTCGAGGGTTCTGATCTGCGCGATTGTTTCGTCCGAAACCGTAAAAAAGCGGTTGGATATGGGTTTGAGGGCTGTGCTAGACATGCTCTTAAGTGAAGGAGCCGAGAAAGAATAGGAACCGGTTTACTCTTTTTTTTTTTTTTGTCCTCGCTGGTAGCTCTGAATTCGACATGGTGCCAAACTTCGTTTCTGGCGCACTATGCACGCATTTTCTGTACCTGAGGAGAGAAGGTTTCTAGCGAGGTCATCACGGGGCGCTGCTGCGTTCTGTACCTAATAAGCATAGCACGACGCCCATAATCTCACGCCTTTCCGTACTGATGTTATTGCTTTGCTGGAGTACCACCCTGCTGGTACCACAGAAACCGCATCAGCGTCCGTTTGTTTGGTGCCCCAGCGAAGAGTAGCTGAAGTGCCTCAGCAAAGTCAGATCCTGTAAGTGAACTGTGATATGTACAGTTGGGGTCTAAACTATGATTTCTTGTATTTGGTAGAAAAAAGAGGAAGCATCTTGTTAAACAAATAGAGGTTAACGTGTCCACATTTTACCTAGTACTCAAGATGGACCAACATTTTGGATTGGAGTAGTATTAGGTTGTTGTCATTATTTACGTTCTAATAGGAGAATGCGTGCATGTCGCTTCATGCTTCGAGTGATTTTTGTCTCTCTTTACTCAGGAATTACATTTCCTCCTTTTAAAGTATAAGATGTTTTAGCTTTTATAAAAGGAATAAATCTAAATGCATTTTAGTGTGTAGGTTTGGAGTAAATCTACACACTAAAATGCGTCTAGATATATTTCTTTTACAAAAGTTATTAAAACAGCTTATATTCTAAACCGCAACGTTCTCAACCAAACATGTATACGATATGGCTCGAGTCAGCCCTCACTTTATAACATTTTTATATTGCGGTTATAACCGAATGTTGCTTACCTCTTTCTAAAAATATTGCGGTTCAACTTTTATAACCAAATTGAATATCCGGGTTATAGGCTCATATAGAAAATTTAATATGTTTAGCTATAAATGATACACAAGCATCACTTGACTTACCATGTCGCCAATTCAGCCGCTGTGTAAGACTAGACCACACATCTACAAGTCAAGTAAGGATTTGTGGTGAGATGATCATAAATATGTTGTTACCTATTGTCCGTACAACGCGTAGATCGTCAGAAAAATGTCCATAAAAAATCAAGAAATAATAATGTGTGTTGAAAGACATGTTTGCTAGTATGATTTAATTTAGGTAATGTTCAATTCGGTTGACCGATCAAGGTGCCCCTTATATGCAATAGTCTGAACGGCTCTTATTTGTGCAATCTAGGCCCAATTTCTAGATATGAATTATGTTTGAGCATTCTATATGGTTGACTCCCTAAAATACCTAGTGTTAGATGTTTAAATGTCTCCATACAAGGATAGTAAGTGGCAAGATACCTGACCCCATGTGTTCCTCTCTATATATCTAGGCCCTTGTAAATTGACATAAATAATTTTATCTGCCAAGAAGCCCCGTTCACTGATTGTCGGCTACCTTTTGCCCTCCGTGTGTACATATATATAGCTTGAGCATCTCTTTAGTTTCAACATTTTTATGTTGCAGTTCTAAATAAATTACACTCTTCTCAAAACTCTTATCTAGATCTAGAATGGGTGTGGTTGACATATTTATTTCCATGTATTATCATTCTAAACTTACTAAGATCTAGAGTTCCTCTATAGATTGTGAAACATATGCATTGGACATATTATGAAACATTTGACATCACATGCTTGGAATGAGTGGCATTGGGAAAATATGTGGAATCCATCTTGTTCTTTAATTCACAGATCATCTATTGGGTTGTTGGCAAGACTTGGGGACCATGTGGAGGAGGAGTCTTACTTGGTAAACTTGTGCATTTGTGACACATACTACCTAATTTAGTGGATCATCTACCTAAACATGTTGTCATGATATTTTGAAGATGGTGTTACCCCGGTTTAGCACTTAGCTTGTTTTTGTTAGATACGATTGGTATGTTACATCGCCGTGGAATGACAATATGTGTAAAAATTGGATGGTATCATCGATAATCATGTCTAGACTTCTCTGATCAATCTATTCCGTTCCTCGTTATTGTCTTGATATTTTCGAACCCGAACATCACTTTACACCATGCCCAATGGACATGCATTAGAAAACAATAGTCCAAAGCTTCTAAAAGAGGTAAACTAGACATATTTTTTCACGGACGGGGTAATTAGCGTGAATACATATCTGGAGGTAAAACACTCACTCAGATTATATTTGAAATAGACATCGAAGCTCACACAACACATACCTCTGATCCAAACATGTCCTCTATGTTTGGTATACACTATACAAACATGTGATGACGTGGGCACCAAATTGAGGTTGGGTAGATGATCCATACATTAGCACAGAACAAACAAGAGTCGGGGCCCTATCGGGCCAAACCGGTGTGCACATCAAATAGTTCAATAATATTGGTGGTTAGATGATTATATGTTTTTTGTTGCATGTTTCCTTTACACCATGTCAGTGTGGCACAGTTTTTTTCTGTCATTTTGGCTATATGCATCCTTGGTGTCTAGACATGTTCTTGAAATTATGTTGGTGCAAAGACCTTAGTTGGTATCTACTGGATAGTAATATATTCCTTTATCAGAAAATAATGTGGGGGAATAGTATATGTAAATTTCTTTACAATGTAAGTAGAAAAAAATTACATACATGTCCGCCATGATTTAATAAATATTATGTATATAGGAAGTTTTGGTTGACAAAACTTAGGCATCCCATATATACAATCTGCCCGTGGAATCTAAATGTCTCGGTAGATGCAAAGTAAGTGCCAAGAGTATCCCCATGTGTTCCTTTCTCTATCTCTAGCCCATTTTAAGTTTACCTAAATAATTTACCTACCAAGTGCAACAACATTCACTTGTTATCGACCACCTTTTTCTCATATATGGCTCAAGACTTCCCTTCAACAGTTTCACAATGGCTCTTGGTGAAAGGGTCTTATATATTTTCTCAAATCTTGCCATACCTATATAATTTGAGAGTGGGCAGGCCACATCTTTCCCTATAGACATGGAGATGATTGTGAAACATGCGCACAGATTCACTTTCTTGGAATGAGCGGCACTGGGAAGATATGTGAAACAAGTATTGTGAGCCATGGAATGAAATAATCTGTGATCTCTACCTGATCCTCGAGTACCATAGTAGTTGTTTGTGAGTGTAGTACTATGTGGGGAATCGCTTTTGTTTAGTTTAAATCTGAAATAGACACCAAATCTCACCTAAACAACACATTTAGTCGAAGCACGATTTTTAGACGACTTTCTTTTGGCATACACTAGACAAGCTCTCCGACTCAACGAGTATCGACATGATCAACGCCGGGGACATATAGTAATGAGCACCGTATGCCCACCAAACAGTTCCATGCCTTTTTGTGTTGATGCCATTGTAACACCCCATGAATCAACCCTTCCTCAAGTGCTACCACTCTATTTTAAAAGGGTGTCTAGAAACTATTCGAGACTCAGACAGAATTTCCCTTGTATAAATGGGCATCCAAGATAGGAAATAGATAATGAATTTATAGATAATTACTTGAAAGAACACCCATATAGCTTACAAAAATCTGGGCAAGCTACACGAGAGGAAATCTATCGGTTCGACAAAATATACGGGAGTAAAATAGTAGGACTTGTTGGTGACATGTTTAAACCATCCACTATGTATTATATGAGTATGTGTGATGTGCTAAACAATGTAGATGTGTGCTACGCCCGGGTCCCATGCATAGAGATTACTTAGTACCTGAAAACCAAATAAAAGTAAGGATGAGTACAAAATACTCAACAAGTACAATCGGAAACAATAAGAACATTATTCATTGAACACCATTATAACTTCACTCAGAAACACAGATTTAGTTTAAACTATGGAACACCGCTGGCTCAGAATTTACCAGCTATGAGTTTTGGCAGTGCTGGCTCGGAATTTACCAGCGTATCGGCTCGGACTTACTGGCCTGCCGTAGTGTTGGCTCAAAACTTACCAACCCGCAACCCATGAAGCATAGAAGAAAACATCGGATGAAATAGTCCCAAATAAGAACTGAGCGCACCGAAACACAACCAACAACACAACAAATCATAAATAAGAAATGTCCATCATGCACTTGCCTGGACCTGTCGACTATCCTTGACACCAATGCTCACAAACCTGTGCGTAAACCTTCTATTAGAAACTATTCTAGGGACATATGAATTATGTGAAAATGGTCCATACAACAACATCATGTCTCAGATTAAATCATGCTGCTACGAAACTCGTCTCTAGTCTTTCTTTTCTGTTGATCCCATTTATAATATAAACTGCATACTTTACGGGTTATGAAGTTCCTCCAAGTCAAACTTATTAGTACCCATCTGAGAGTAAATGTGTAAGCAGCAGAATTACTCCATGACACCTAATAAATCAGCTAGACCATCTCCATTATTAGTATAGCAACTAAGCAATCAGACCTTACTTCTGCTAGTACCGGCATCTGACAGAAAATACACCTACTGGTACTATTACTAGCAGAACCGTGTTACTTCTCATATCATGTAGTTTAGTTCCAATGGCCAAGTAAATTGGATAGCAGATCAATTATAAAATCTAATTAGCACGCGTGGACCATCCAAACAAGCTGGTAATTCAAGTACTAGGCGGAGAAAAACATAGCGTGTTGAACCAGTCTTGATCTAGTATTTTGTAGTTCATCAGACTAATCAAGCCATGGTACGCTATAGCTGTGTAGCAAAATAGCAACTGACCAACGATTTGAATCAGAAGATCAATAGAACCGCTGCTGGATCGGCTACATACCTGGCAGCTCGAACCCCTCCAAGACTGCAAGCAAGGGATGCAAGCGACAATGACCGGGTACTTATGTAGCGTTGTAGGGTTGGGAGGTAGGTCACCTGCCGGCGCTTAATGCTGGCGGCAGTAATCGCCGTCTTGGTCTCAACAAGTGTTCTTTGTTGTTGTTGTTGTTTCGCATCGTGGTCGGCCTAGCTTGCCTTTTCTCTTTTTGTCTTTGTACAAGCCATTGGCGTGTTTTTATGTATTCTATCAATGTTCAATCTCAACCTAAAATCCTTATATCCTAGTATGTGCAAAAACGACAAAAGTCTAGATCCGAAGAAGCGAATAGTGCATATATATTTTGAACCTCTAAAATATGTCATTTTTTGTGTGCCCAAGATACAAGTTGTTTCGAGTTAAGATTTTTCATGTTAGAAGAGTACATCATTATCAATGTCGATGATTTTATTTATATTTTTATTAAACTTTAAAATGTTGTATTCACTCAATTTAAATAAAGGGCTACATGTAGCCCGAGCTAAGCTTGCAGTTCCCGTTTCGCGGTTAACTCCTGGCCGTAGTAGTACGTGGTGCTGCTTTTCCCCATAACAGGCCGGCCGCTCCATCGGTTGAGATCCAAAAGGTTGCGGTTGTTGAACTCATCATCAAGATATCAGATCGATCCCTAGAAAAGTTTCCCCCAATTCATTTCGTAGCACGTACGCGCAGAACGTGTCACTGCTCGGTTGGTCTCCGGCCTTCTTTTATTATTAAGCGCGCGCGTGGGCGTGAGATCCGGGCAAGTCATCTCGATCCATCGAGCAATGGTGGCGGCGCTGCATTGCGTTGCCGTGGTCGCGGTGGTGGTCGCAGTCGCCGCGGCGAGGGTGTGGGCGGTGGAGGGGCTCGGGGTGAACTGGGGCACCATGGCGACGCGCCGGCTGCCGCCCAAGGTGATGGGCCAGCTTCTCAAGGACAACGGTTTCAAGAAGGTCAAGATCTTCGACGCCGACGAGAAGACCATGGCGGGGCTCGCCGGCACCGGCATCGAGACGATGATCGCTGTGCCCAACGACATGCTCGCCGCCGTCGGCGACTACCGGCGGGCGCAGGAGTGGGTCAAGAAGAACGTGACCAAGTACGACTTGGACGGCGGCGTCAACATCAAGTACGTGAGGCTCTTGTTTGTTCTTGCCATTGATTTTTTTTCTTCTGTCTAATATGTTGGCTTCGTCGATCGATCAGATTTGTGGCGATTGGCAATGAGCCGTTCCTCACGGCATACAACGGCACCTACGACAACGTCACCGTGCCGGCGCTCAAGAACATACAGCGCGCGCTCAACGAGGCCGGACACGGGTCGGCGATCAAGGCGACGGTGCCGGTGAACGCCGACGTCTACGACTCGCCGGCGAGCAACCCCGTCCCTTCGGCGGGGAAGTTCCGCGACGACATCGCCCGCGTCATGACCGACATGGTCAGGTTCCTCAACCACAGCGGCGCGCCGTTCAGCGTCAACATCTACCCGTTCCTCAGCCTGTACGGCAACGACGACTTCCCCATAGACTACGCCTTCTTCGACGGCGCCCCGCCCCCCAACCCCGTCGTCGACAATGGCATCAACTACACCAACGTGTTCGACGCCAACTTCGACACGCTCGTCTCGGCGCTCAAGAAGATCGGCTTCGGAGACCTGCCGGTCGTCATCGGCGAGGTCGGCTGGCCGACGGACGGCGACAAGCACGCCACGGTGCCATACGCGCAACGGTTCTACTCCGGGCTACTCAAGCGGCTGGCGGCACGGCAGGGCACGCCGCTCCGGCCGCGCGCGCGCATCGAGGTGTACCTGTTCGGCCTCATGGACGAGGACGCCAAGAGCGTGGCCCCAGGCAACTTCGAGCGGCACTGGGGCATCTTCACCTTCGACGGGCGTCCCAAGTTCCCGCTGGACCTGCGCGGCAACGGCCGGCCGGCCATGCCGGCACCGGCTAGGGGCGTGCGGTACCTGCCGCGGCGGTGGTGCGTGCTGAACCCGAACGCCACCAACACGACGGCGCTCGCGGACAACGTCGGCTACGCGTGCTCACGCGCCGACTGCACGGCGCTCGGATACGGCTGCAGCTGCGGCGCGCTGGACGCCACCGGGAACGCCTCCTACGCCTTCAACGTCTACTACCAGGCGCAGGGCCAGGTGCCGTCGGCGTGCGACTTCCAGGGGCTCGCCATGCTCACCGACAAGGACGTGTCGCAGGCCCCCTGCAACTTCAGCGTACAGGTGGCAGAGACGCACGCGACGGTCGAGACCGCGGCGGCGGCGGAGTCCTCGGCCCCCGCCACGCTGCCGGCGCGGGTGGCCGCCGTCGCCGTGCTGGCTTTGGTGCTCATGTTGGTCACAGCGTAAGGCGAGGGAATAATTAAGGGAGTGTATGTAGGTCTTCTTCTGTAGATAATGTGGCAGTCTGAAAATGTTAAATCGGTTGCTGTTTCTGCTCAATTATCAGGGTAGAGTTTCTTCGTAGGTCAGTCGCCCGCAGTCTAGACCCTTAGATACAGACAGAGAGAAAATATCAGAGCGACAGAGTACCAAAAAACCAGTCTTCTCTTTTTTTTTTGACAGGGCACCAAAAAACCACTCTATGTGTATACAACACCAATGTTCAATTGTTAGTGCTTGTAAGTGTTCCGGAAAAAAAGTTATTGCCATGGACGTCGTAATACCATGGTTGTATTTCTAGGTTCAAAATATAATAATGATGGCTGTATTTCTTCCACTTTATCAGAGAGACAGAAAATTCAGAGTCTAGATACAGCGACCAAAAAGATTATAGTACAACCAGTTTAACTTTTTTATTTGCAAATGGGAATACAACCAGTTTAATTATTTACATCACGTGAATGTCCTAGCTGTCCTTATTCTACCATCGTTGGAAGGAAGACGAGCGTCCACGTTAGTAATGAAGTAAGGCATCCACACAATTTAAAAGACAAATACAAATTTATTAAAAAACAGTATTATGTGTGTATCCAAGGAAATAAATATGCACGGGTATGGTTATCTCTGGTTTTCCAGAGTCATGTTTGACGACAAAAAACACATTCAATGTTTGGTAAAAAATCACGAATAGATTATTAACATTTGATAGAATGATCATAATGATCCCACATCATCATAGTTTTCAAATGGTGCCATAGAAGTGATGGGACTTGGGAACTGTATGGAAATAAAATGCTGATATTCAAATTACACAAGTACGATCATAAACTCCTAATCCAATGGATTATATATATAATCCATATATATATATATAGATTATATATATATAATCTATATATATATAGATTATACTACCTCCATCTCAATGTTTAAGGCCTATATTCTTTTAAAAAAGTCAAGCCACAGGAAGTTTGACTAAACTTTTAGAAAAAACTATCAACAACTATTATATTATATAGATACCATGTGAAAATATATTTCATAATGTACAAAAGGATATGGATTACGTATTATAAATATTAATATTTTTCTCTAAAAACTTGGTCATATTTAAGGTAGTTTGACTTTAAAAAAATAGGCCTTAAGCCTTTAGGACGGAGGTAGTATTAAACTATTCTTTGTTCATGTACCATGTATTTTAATCTATATGCGTCATCTTATAATTCAGTATCTTTGTAGTTCCTGAGTTTTGATGCTACGAGTGGGTCGAGATTATAACTATATATGAACATGCAGTTTCACATAATAAAATAACAACAGATGCAAATTGGTTGTCTTCCTCACATACATTTAATTTTGCCTATTTTGTTGTAGATGGGCTCAACTGAGGTTCACATGGAAAATATGGCAGGAGAAGATATTAACCATAATTAAAAAATACATCAGTTCCTTTCCTCTAGAAAAAAAATTGGTGATGTTCACATGGAAAATAAGTCCAGAAGAACATCCCAACCATGCATGATCACAACATTGTATCACGGGCGCTTATCTACCAAAAACATGAGATGGTAAGACTGTAGATAAATTGGTGATTTTAATTTAATACTATTTCAAAATTTACTAAAATGTCTCTTAAACTTGCATATGTTGTCATCTCTTCATCCCAATTAACGTGACAGTAGCCCATTGGTTTCGATGTAATGTCGATACAAAAAAGCACTAGATATAGGTACTCGATTTGTCCGGTTCTCGAACGAGACGGTCCGGCCTACAACTTACGGTGAGCATTTGGTACTCCCAAACTCATCTATCAAGGTTGCCAAATAACATTTATGTTAAATTTGTTACTGCACTATTTTCTGTTTAACAACTACATGGTCTCAACTATCGTCTTGCAATTGCTTCCTGCAACAACAAGTTCAACAAAGGTGATAAGTGGCTAACATCCCGCCAGTGGACAACACATGCTTACTTACAAGGACAACAAGTGTGAAGCCAACATCCTCCCAATTGTTAAAGGTTTGATCAAGTTTCTATGAACGGATTTTTTTACTGAAGTTGGCGGTTCAGTACCGTCTATTTTGACAATATGATTATAGGAATATTTCTATAAATATATGTAGGCAAAAACAACATTTATACTTGCTCACACTAATTTATATAATTTTTAACATACAAAATAAATTTACATGAACATGGAGTATTTGTTGGTGATGGAAGGCTCGATCTAGCTAAGTAAGATATCGAGCGAAGGGATTTATGTGCAATGAATTGATGGTGGTAGAGGAATGGTCAGTCTTGATGATCCAGTATCTTCTCGAAATATGAGGGCAACCTACATTACTTGGTAAGAAACATTAGATGTTTAGCTATCACATGATGCAACAGTATTAAGTGGCAGGATCATTAAGTCAAAAACTGTATGCAAGCAATTGGAGGTAATATGACATGCCAAAAATCACCGATTGAAATATGCTGATTATGTGACATTTTATGACCTAGAGAAATCCCCAACATAAGTACATATAGCATTAACTCATCATGGTCTAGGGAATCAAGTAAAAGGCGAGAGAGTAGAAAAGGGGTACCCACATGGTTCTTGAGAGCCTCCTAGTATGTAAATGAATATGGAAATAGGAACAATGCGATTAGAATATGGGCAATAAGACAAGGACAGTAAATCTAACGGTAGAAATATTGTATTACTTTCTGACAATAATCAGTGGAAAAAATAGCTAACCAAAGTATCCTATATGTCCACGTTTTCAGCATGAGTAGGTCATATTTTCAACGTAAAACTATTGAAGCTAGAAAATTGCCTCCCAAATGTTGATCTAGTTGTGACGTACGGTATTAGAATTAGATCATGATGGCATGCAAAAACATGTCACTGATGTTCTTACTATTGAAAGTATATCATTACTATTGAAAGTATATCTGATAGCATGACAGATCACAATACCGTGGCTAATTTATGGAGGCTAATTTTCACTACTTATGTTCTATGAACTTAAAAAAGAAATTCAAATACTAAAATCAACACCTTCACTTTCTTTAAGATACTTTCCCAATTCCACCGTCATCTCTTATTGAAGCATACTCCCACCTTATCCTGAATTAGTGCAAACAAATGTTCAAACCATCAGAGATAAATAAATACACATAAATAATTGAATATAACTGAAACAAGATACAAAACACCATTACACGATCGGCATTCTTCCTTCTCCTTCTCCTACTTTGCCTTTTCTTCTTTCCCGTCAGTTTTTGTGCAAGGATTCAAAATTACATTAACTTTTAGTAAGCAGGAATAACATGTTCAAGTCTTTTCACACACAGAAAACTAAGAAGAACACAGTACATCAATCATACATGAAATAATTTGGAACACAGTGCTTAAAAGACAAGTGTATTGCACGAGTTTCAAAGTTAATGGGACATACTATTTAAAAAATGCAAATGAAACTACAAGGATCATCCTAAGTTCCTAACCAACGGAGGTCATCATCAACAACATGCGGTCTGTTTAGGTCCTCAGAGTCAATATAATCCTCTAATAACAAAATTCCACAGCTCTCATGTGTTTCCATGTTGTAGTTGCTCCTGTGCTAGTACCTTTGATCCACCTGATCCATCACACTGATTGATGGATGCATTGGTTGCTTCCTGAGCGGCAATTATTGTTGGTAGAGGTGCCATTTTCCATAAAAAGAATCAGATATGATTGTGTTCGATTTAGACATACTATGGAGAAGAGAGGAGCAAGGTCGTACAAATGTAGCAAAGCAGAGGAAGCGAGGACAGACAACACAAATGCCAACCCAATGTAGAGACTGTTGGAATTATGCCCTAGAGGCAATAATAAAGATGTTATTATTATAATTCTTGTCCATGATAAAGTTTATATTCCATGCTAGAATTGTATTAAGCGGAAACTTTAATACTTGTGTGGTTTGTGAACAAAACCGTGTCCCTAGTATGCCTCTATGAACTAGCTCATTGATTAATGATGGTTAAGGTTTCCTAACCATAGACATGAGTTGTCGATTAATAATGAGATCATATCATTGGGAGAATGATATGATCGACAGACCCAAACTAAGCGGAGCAATTAGATCGTGTCATCGTGTTCATCTTTGCGAAGCTTTTCTTATGTCAAATATTGTATTCCTTAGACCATGAGATAATACAACTCCCTGGTATCGGAAGAAAGCTTTGAGGTCATCAAACGTCATCCTATGAGAGGGTGATCATAAAGGTGTCTCTCAGGTGATCGGAAAGTGCCTGTTGGGTTGTATGTATCGAGATGGGATTTGTCCCTCCCAAGTCGGAGAGATATACTTCGGGCCCACTCGGTAATCGATATCAACACCGCTTGCAAGCATGTGGTTAAGGAGTTAATCACAAAGTGATATTGGATTACGGAACGAGTAAAGTACTTGCTGTGAACGAGATTGAACTAGGTATGACGGTACCGACGATCAAATCTCGGGCAAGTAAAATATCGCGAGACGAAGGGAATATATATGGGATTGATTGAATCCTGGCATCGTGGTTCATCCGATATGATCATCGATGAATGTGTGGGAGTCAATATGGGTTTCCAGACCCCGCTGTTGATTATTGATAGAAGATCATGTCTGCATGTTCTCGAACCCAAAGGGTCACACACTTAACGTGTCTCGACGCTAGGATAGATTGGATAATTGGTTTATGAGTTTTTGTTCGGAGTCTCGGATGGGATCCGGGACATCACGAGAGGTTCCAGAATGGTCCGGAGAATAAGATTCATATAAGGCAATGCAGTTTTTGGAGTTCGGAATTGTTTCGGGTTAATCGGTATTGTACCGGAAGCTTCTAGAACCTTCCGGAGGGGGACCAACATGGCCCCACCTGCCGGGAGGGGGCATGGTACTATGAGGGAGTGCCCTGGCCGCATTGGGCCAGGGGCACAAGGCCCCATAGGGCCCAGCCGGCCAGATCTAGGGCAAACCCTAGGAAAGCTTCTAGAAGGGGGGAACTTGCCCCCCACTCCTCCCTCCTTGGCCGCCGGCCTAGGGCTTGGGGTAGGGGCTAGGGCTGGCGCCCACCCCTCTATATATAGAGGGCTGGGGCGCACCCTCCCCCCACACCTCCTCCACAACCCTAGCCGCCCTGCTGCCCTCCTCTCTCTCTCCCTCCCGACTGCACGTAGGCGAAGCCCTGCTGCAGAAACTCTCCACCACTTGCACCGCGCTGTCACGTTGTAGATCCAATCTGTCTCTCCACCATACTTGCTAGACCAAGGAAGGAGGAGACGTCGAGGTGCCGTACGTGTGCATCTCTCGGAGGCATCGCCACTTGCGGTGTTAGATCGGATCGAATCGCGAGGAGGAGAAGCGAGTACGACTACATCACCCATGTTCCGATGAACGTTCCGCTGTGCGAATCTTCAAGGTTATGAAGATCTCATCTAATCGCCCTCGTTGTTTGCATCTCCTAGATTAGATCTTGGCTTTCCCGTTCGCATCCGTAGATTTTTTTTTGATTTAGTATGCTGCGAAACCCTACAGAGACATCGCAGCCAGAGGAAAAAGCGGTGGTGGGTTCGTAGGGATGGATCTAGATGTGCTCAGATGTCTTCCTATAGCCCTCTCATCATCCACCATGTTCCTCCATAAGCTGCAGAAGGGCGTCGATCTTGTCCCCAACGCCGGCTTCTTTGTCCTTGATCCTCACAGCAATGGAGCCCTTGAGGTGTCCCAAAGCTGCTGCATGGGCTTGCCCTAAGGCCGAACGTCCACGGATGGACCAGGTCCCTCCAGGATGGCTTGTTGCCGATGAAGCTACGGAAGTGAATCTCATCCTACCACTGCCCAGCGCCTTTCTCTTCTCATAGGTCACCGGCTGTGTGACATTGCAATCTGGTTGTTGAATTGATTCGTGTTACGGCATGGGTTCCAGATGGAGAGAGGAGTAAGGAAGAACAATGATGGGGTTGAGTACCAGAGCATTAGGTTGGTGAGGAAGAGCAGCAGATTCATGGCCTTGTCGTAGGGGGCGGTGAAGAGCCTGGCAAACTAGGATAATAAGGGTGGTGAGGAAGGCCGCGTCGATGGTGCGGAGAATGACAACAGCGGCTGATAGAGCGGGCAAAGATAGGAATGGTAGGATTGGTTGCAGTTGCTGAAGGGTTTCGCGGCATAGTAAATCAAAATTTTCTACGGAGCGAACAGAGGGAAAGCCAAGGTCTAATCTAGGAGATGCAAACAACGAGAGAGATTGGATTAGATCTTCATACCCTTGAAGATTCGCACAGAGGAACGTTCGTCGGAACGTGGGTGATGTAGTCGTACTCGCTTCTCCTCCTCGCGATCCGATCCGATCTAGCACCACAAGTGGCGGTGCCTCCGTGAGATGCACACGTGCAGCACCTCGACGTCTCCTCCTTCCTCGGACCAGCGAGTATGGTGGAGAGATAGATTGGATCTACAACACGACGGCGTGGTGTATATGGTGGAGAATTTCTGCTGCAGGGCTTCGCCTACAAACAGTCGGGAGGGAGAGAGGAAGATAGCAAGGCTGCTAGGGCTTGGAGGAAGGTGTGTGTGGGGAAGGGGGCGCACCACCCCTCTATATATAGAGGGGGCTGCCAGCCCTTGTCCCTCCTACAAGCCTATCTCTAGTTTAAACAATTTAAACTCTCCCTTATCTAGAAATCCTATCTCTAGTTTAAACGATTTAAACTCTCCCTTATCTAGAAATTCTATCCCGAGATTTAAACGAGTCAAATCTCTCTAGAATCGGCTGGGCCCTATGGGGCCTTGTGCCCCTGGCCCAATGCGGCCAGGACACTCCCTCATAGGCCCATGCCCCCTCCCGGAAGGTGGGGCCACGTTGGTCCCCTTCCGGAAGGTTCTAGAAGCTTCCGGTACAATACCGATTAACCCGGAACAATTCCGAACTCCAAAAACTGCACTGCCTTATATGAATCTTATTCTCCGGACCATTCCGGAACCTCTCGTGATATCCCGGATCCCATCCGAGACTCCGAACAAAAATTCATAAACCAATTATCCAATCTATCCTAGCGTCGAGATACGTTAAGTGTGTGACCCTGCGGGTTCGAGAATATGCAGACATGATCTTCTATCAATAATCAACAGCGGGGTCTGGGCACCCATATTGACTCCCACACATTCATCGATGATCATATCGGATGAACCACGATGCCAGGATTCAATCAATCCCATATATATATTCCCTTCGTCTCGCGATATTTTACTTGCCCGAGATTCGATCGTCGGTACCGTCATACCTAGTTCAATATCGTTCACAGCAAGTACTTTACTCGTTCCGTAATACGATATCACTTTGTGATTAACTCCTTAACCACATGCTTGCAAGCGGTGTTGATATCGATTACCGAGTGGGCCCGAAGTATATCTCTCCGACTTGGGAGGGACAAATTCCATCTCGATACATACAACCCAACAGATACTTTCCGATCACCTGAGAGACACCTTTATGATCACCCTCTCATAGGATGACGTTTGATGACCTCAAAGCTTTCTTCCGATACCAGGGAGTTGCATTATCTCATGGTCTAAGGAATACAATATTTGACATAGGAAAAGCTTCGCAAAGACGAACACGATGACACGATCTAATTGCTCTGCTTTGTTTGGGTCTATCCACCATATCATTCTCCCAATGATATGATCTCATTATCAATTGACAACTCATGTCTATGGTTAGGAAACCTTAACCATCATTGATCAATGAGCTAGTCCATAGAGGCGTACTAGGGACACGGTGTTGTTCACAAACCACACAAGTATTAAAGTTTCCGCTTAATACAATTCTAGCATGGAATATAAACTTTATCATGAACAAGAATTATAATAATAACATCTTTATTATTGCCTCTAGGGCATAATTCCAACAGTCTCCCACTTGCACTAGAGTCAATAATCTAGTTTACATCTGGCAACAATCTCACACCCATGGCACTGAGGTGTTGATCATGTTTTACACGTGGAAGAGGTTTAGTCAATGGATCTGCGACATTCAGATCCGTATGTACTTTGCTAATCTTCAGATCTCCATCTGCTATATAATCTCGGATTATATGAAACTTGCGGTTGATATGCTTGGTCTTTGGATGATATCTTGGTTCCTTAGCGAGTGCTATGGCGCCAGTGTTGTCACACAATATCTCCAGTGGGTCCAATGCACTTGGAACCACGCCAAGCTCAGTGATGAAGTTTCTGATCCAAACTCCTTCACTTGACGCTTCTGCAGCAGCCATGTATTCCGCTTCTACTGTAGATCCCGCGATCACGCTTTGCTTGCAGCTTCTCCAGCTCACAGCTCCTCCATTCAAAATATAAACGTATCCTGTCTGAGATTTAGAATCATCCTTGTCGGTGTCGAAACTAGCATCGACATAACCTTTTACGACAAGCTGTTCATCACCCCCATAGACTAAGAACATTTCTTTAGTTCTATTTAGGTACTTTAGGATGTTCTTCACGGCTGTCCAGTGTTCCACTCCTGGATCACTTTGATATCTGCTCGTCAAACTAAGAGCATTGGACACATCCGGTCTAGTACACATCATGTCATACATGATGGAACCTATGGCCGAGACATAAGGCACTTTGCTCATAGCTTCCCTATCATTTACCGTAGCTGGACACTGAGCCTTGCTCAATATCTTACCTGACAACATAGGCACTGAACCTTTCTTTGCCTTATCCATTCTGAACCTTTTCAGAACTTTGTCTAGGTATGTACTCTGGCTTAAAGCTATCAGGCGTCTTTGTCTATCTCTATAGATCTTGATGCCCAATATATAAGCAGCTTCACCTAGGTCTTTCATTGAAAAACACTTGTTCAAATAACTCTTCACATCGTTAAGCATGTTGATGTCATTTCCGATAATCAATATGTCATCCACATACAGTACCAGAAACGTCACCGAGCTCCCACTCACTTTCTTGTAGATGCAAGCTTCGTAGCAATTTGGAACAAATCCAAAGCTCTTGATCACTTGATCAAAACGAAGGTTCCAACTTCGAGATGCTTGCTTCAGTCCATAAATGGAACGCTGAAGTTTGCATACTTTACTAGCATCCTTAGGATCGACAAAACCTTCGGGTTGCATCATATACAACTCTTCATCAATGTTCCCATTGAGGAAAGCAGTCTTGACATCCATCTGCCATATTTCATAATCATGAAACGCAGCAATTGCTAATAAAATCCGAATGGACTTAAACATCGCTACGGGAGAGAAAGTCTCATCGTAGTCAACACCTTGAACTTGTCGAAAACCTTTTGCGACAAGCCGTGCTTTATAGACGGTAACATTACCATCCGCGTCCGTTTTCTTCTTGAATATCCATTTGCACTCAACGGCCTTTCGGTCGCTAGGAGGATCCACCAAAGTCCATACTTGGTTTTCGCTCATGGATCCCAATTCGGATTTCATGGCTTCCAGCCATTTCTCAGAGTCTGGGCTCATCGTCGCTTCCTCATAGTTCGTAGGTTCACTGTCTTCTACCAACAAGACAGTCAAGACAGGGTTGCCGTACCACTCAGGAGGGGCACGCGACCTTGTCGACCTGCGACGTTTAGTAGCAGCATCGTCCGAAGCTTCATGATCCTTGTCATTAGCTTCCTCTATTGTTGGTGCAGGCGGCACTGGAACAATTTCAGGTGTTGCGCTACTCTCCAATTCAAGAGAAGGTTCAATAACCTCGTCTAGATCTACTTTCCTCCCACTCACTTCTTTCGAGAGAAACTCCTTCTCAAGAAAGGAACCGTTCTTTGCGACAAACACTTTGCCTTCGGTTCTGTGATAGAAGGTATACCCAATAGTTTCCTTAGGGTATCCTATGAAGACGCATTTCTCCGCTTTGGGTTCGAGCTTGTCCGACATCAACTTCTTGACGTAAGATTCGCATCCCCAAACTTTAAGAAACGACAACTTAGGTTTAGCACCAAACCATAGTTCATACGGTGTCGTCTCAACGGATTTAGATGGAGCCCTATTTAAAGTGAATGCAGCGGTTTCTAATGCATAACCCCAAAATGATAACGGCAGATCAGTAAGAGACATCATTGATCGGACCATATCTAATAGGGTTCGATTCCGGCGTTCAGACACACCATTGCGCTGTGGTGTTCCGGGTGGCGTGAGTTGCGAAACAATTCCGCTTGCTTTAAGATGCGTGAGAAAATCATAACTCAAATATTCGCCCCCACGATCGGATCGTAGAAACTTAATATTTCTGTTACGATGGTTCTCCACTTCATTCTGAAATTCTTTGAACTTTTCAAACGTTTCAGATTTATGTTTCATTAAATAGATATACCCATATCTACTTAAGTCATCGGTAAAAGTGAGGAAATAGCGATATCCACCGCGCGTCGAAATACTCATCGGTCCGCATACATCGGTATGTATGATTTCCAACAAGTCCGTTGCTCGCTCCATCATTCCGGAGAACGGGGTTTTGATCATCTTGCCCATGAGGCATGGTTCGCATGTGTCAAATGATTCAAAATCAAGAGACTCCAAAAGTCCATCAGAATGGAGTTTCTTCACGCGCTTTACACCAATATGACCTAGACGACAGTGCCACAAATAAGTAGTATTATCACTATCTACTTTGCATCTCTTAGCCTCAATGTTATGGACGTGTGTTTCATCCCTTTCGAGATTTAGAAGAAATAAACCATTCACAAGAGGTGCATGACCATAAAAGATGTTACTCATATAAATAGAACAACCATTATTCTCCGATTTAAATGAATAACCGTCTTGCAATAAACACGATCCGGAAATAATGTTCATGCTCAACGCAGGCACATAATAACATTTATTAAGGTTTAAAACTAATCCCGAAGGTAAAACTAAGGAGAGCGTGCCGACGGCCATCACATCAGCTCTTGATCCGTTGCCAACGCGCATCGTCACCTCATCCCTCGCAAGCCGCCGTCTATTCCGTAGCTCCTGTTTCGAGTTACAAATATTAGCAACTGAACCGGTATCAAATACCCAGGCACTACAACGAGGGCTAGTAAGGAAAACATCAATAACATGTATATCAAATATACCTTTGATGGTGCCAGCCTTCTTGTCCGCTAAGTACTTCGGACAGTTGCGCTTCCAGTGACCCTTGTCCTTGCAATAGAAGCACTCAGTGTCCGGCTTGGGACCAGACCTGAGCTTCTTCTCAGCAGGGGCATTGCGCTTGCCGCCGCCCTTCTTGAAGGGCTTCTTTGCTCCCTTACCTTTCTTAAAGGAGGGCTTGTTGACCATCAACACATGATTATCCTTCTTGATGTCCACTTCCGCAGCCTTCAGCTTTGCGAAGAGCTCGGTGATCGTATTAGTGGAACCAATCTGATTATGAGTCACTACAAAACTTTTGTAGCTGGGAGGGAGTGATTGCAGAACCCTGTCAATCTTGAGCTCCTCTGGAATCGTGCATTCCAGTTGCTCAAGGCGTTGAGTGTAGCCCGACATCTTTATGGCGTGCTCACTAACGGAACTCCCTTCCTCCATCTTGCAGTTAAAGAACTTCTCAGAGATCTCATATCTCTCAGAACGGGCTTGAGTCTGAAACATGGTTTTCAGCTCCTCGAGAATCTCAAAGGGCCCGGGATAGGTTTCAAAACGATTTTGAAGCTCCGGTTCCATAGCAAACAACATGGTGCTCTTAATCACACCATAATCATCTTTGTGCGACTGATAGACAGCTTTCTCATCAGCCGGCGCAGTTGCAGCAGGGGTCACCTAACGCTTTACCAAGGACATAGTCCTTTTGTCCGCCAGACAGAATGATTCTTAGATTGCGGAACCAATTGGTGAAGTTAGACCCATTGTTCCTAAGCTTTTCTTTCTCAGCAAAAACGTTGAAGTTGAAGTTGGATTTGGCCATGTGATCTACAGTATTTGCAAGTACAATTTAGACTATGTTCATGATAAATAGTTCAACTTAATCAAATTACTAGATGAACTCCTACTAAATTCAACATCCCTCAAGTTGTTTAGTGAACACGATCCAAATTCACCACACTTAATCCGATCATCACGAGAAGAGATGTGGTTTCAATGGTGGACAACGAAGTGTCGATCATATCATTCATATGACTCATGCTTAACCTTTCGGTTCTTGTGTTCCGAGGCCATGTCTGTACATGCTATGCTCGTCAAGCTAGACCCAAGTATTTCCGCGTGTGCAAAAAACTGGCTTGCACCCGTTGTATGTGAGCGTAGAGTCTATAGCACCCGATCATCACATGATGCTTGGACACGACGAACTTTCTCAACGGTGCATACTTGGGGAGAACACAGTTTTTATCTTGATCTTTAAGTGAGGAATCATGTTATAATGCTACCGTCGCGATCTAAGCATAATAAGATACATAAAGGATAAACATCACATGCATATAACTTTATGTGACATGGTATAGCCAATCTTCGCGCAATGATCTCCATCTTGTGCGTTCCGGCATGATCTCCATCACTCCACCATGATTGCCTTCACCACGAATAGCAACTACAACTATTGCTAACTACTTAGCGATAAAGTAAAGCTATTACATGGCGTATAAGAAGTTGACTCGCAGGTCATACACAATTATAAAGACAACCATATGGCTCCTGCCGGTTGTGTACTCATCGACATGCAAGTCGTGAAACATTACAAAACATGATCATCGCATACATTATACACATCACATCTTGGGCCATACCATATGAAAGAACATTTCTTAATCCCTAGTGTTTTGAGTGTTAGATAACAATACCAAGGATCTTTTAATGTGTGTTGAAGTGTTGCAGCTCAGAACTCTGCCTTTGGGGGCGGATAATCCGGCCCCACCAGGGGCGGAATATTGGCCAGACTTTCCGGCCTGGCCGGATAATCCGCCCCTCCTGCTCATCGCCAAGGCGCAAGCCCCAGAGAGGGGGCGGAGTTTCGGCCGGACTTTCCGGCATCACCGGATAATCCGCCCCTCAGGGGGGCCGGATTATCCGCCCCCCAAGATCTTCTCCAAGCTTCACCAAGGCGCAAGCCCCAGAGAGGGGGCGGAGTTTCCCCCGGAGAATCCGCCCTTGGGGCGGAATTTTCCCAGGGGGCGGATAATCCGCCCCAAGTGGGGGGCAGATAATCCGCCCCCAAAGTTGGGCAACGGCCAGATCTAGGGAGGGGGTATTTAAGCCAACAATCCCCCTCCTGTCAGAACTCTTTATTCATCTCGAAAAGGAACAGATCAGATCTCAAAACTTCATACAAGAGTGCTACACCTAGATCCACCCAAAGGCCCCATCCCTTGGGGAATCGAAGGAGGAGAACTCGATCTTCATCATCAGCAATCAAGCGCTTCATCTCCTCTCCATTCATTTGGAGAACCTCCGATCTAGTATTTCTTGCAAAGATCTAGATCCTCGTTTTTGTTTATATTGATAAACCTTGTTTTTGTGACAGCTTGTTGTCATTCCGGGGGCCCCCAATTCGGTTGTGGGTGTGTGCCCCGATAGTGTTGTAAAAGGCATCGGTTCCCGCCTCGAAGGGATCCAATAGTGGAGAAGGTGGATCAGGCCTCTCGTGGCGAGATCCATCGGAGAATAGGGTGAGGCCTATTGTGGCGTGGTGGTCTTAGAACCGCCCACCCCTCCAACGCAGATGTAATTCCCTTAACAAGGAAGGAACTGCGGTAAAACAAATCCCTGTGTCTCCGCGTGCTCCACTACGGTTTCCTCGCTCCTCCTTTACGTGCTTAGTAGTTAGGGTTTCATATAGGGAAATTCTCGTAGTTGCATATCTAGAGAATTTACTTTGTGTCAAGCCTAAAATTGAAAAAGTATTAAAAATTGGTTAGCACCTATTCACCCCCCTCTAGGTGCCCATACGATCCATTTCACCATATCACAGAAAACACTCCCTGCAAAAACAAGTTAGACGCCTCTACTTTGTTGTTGCATGTTTTACGTGGCTTATGGGAGTAGATGCTAAGAACGATTCTTACCTACGGAAAGCCACAACGGTGATATTATGGTTGCCAAACTCCGGTGTTAATCCCATGACAACTCTAGTGAGAGAAACTGACATCCACCAGCCGCATGTGTGGTACAAGCCACACGTCAAGTGCGGAGCCGGTCTCGCGAACGACGTCGCGTAAGGTTGGCCTGGACCGCTTCAATCTCACTATCCCGCGTCATAAGAAGAACACAAACAAGAGGCTTGCAACAGAAAACATCAACGCCCGCAACAACCATGTTGCGTTCTACTCGTGAAACACATCTACGCATAGATCTAGCTCTGATACCACTGATGGGTTTCGCGGCATAGTAAATCAAAATTTTCTACGGAGCGAACAGAGGGAAAGCCAAGATCTAATCTAGGAGATGCAAACAACGAGAGAGATTGGATTAGATCTTCATACCCTTGAAGATTCGCACAACGGAACGTTCGTCGGAACGTGGGTGATGTAGTCGTACTCGCTTCTCCTCCTCGCGATCCGATCCGATCTAGCACCACAAGTGGCGGTGCCTCCGTGAGATGCACACGTGCAGCACCTCGACGTCTCCTCCTTCCTCGGACCAGCGAGTATGGTGGAGAGATAGATTGGATCTACAGCACGACGGCGTGGTGTATATGGTGGAGAATTTCTGCTGCAGGGCTTCTCCTACAAACAGTCGGGAGGGAGAGAGGAAGATAGCAAGGCTGCTAGGGCTTGGAGGAAGGTGTGTGTGGGGAAGGGGGCGCACCACCCCTCCATATATAGAGGGGGCGGCCAGCCCTTGCCCCTCCTCCAAGCCTATCTCTAGTTTAAACAATTTAAACTCTCCCTTATCTAGAAATCCTATCTCTAGTTTAAACGATTTAAACTCTCCCTTATCTAGAAATTCTATCCCGAGATTTAAACGAGTCAAATCTCTCTAGAATCGGCTGGGCCCTATGGGGCCTTGTGCCCCTGTCCCAATGCGGCCAGGACACTCCCTCATAGGCCCATGCCCCCTCCCGGAAGGTGGGGACACGTTGGTCCCCTTCCGGAAGGTTCTAGAAGCTTCCGGTACAATACCGATTAACCCGGAACAATTCCGAACTCCAAAAACTGCACTGCCTTATATGAATCTTATTCTCCGGACCATTCCGGAACCTCTCGTGATATCCCGGATCCCATCCGAGACTCTGAACAAAAATTCATAAACCAATTATCCAATCTATCCTAGCGTCGAGATACGTTAAGTGTGTGACCCTGCGGGTTCGAGAATATGCAGACATGATCTTCTATCAATAATCAAGAGCGGGGTCTGGGCACCCATATTGACTCCCACACATTCATCGATGATCATATCGGATGAACCACAATGCCAGGATTCAATCAATCCCATATATATATTCCCTTCGTCTCGCGATATTTTACTTGCCCGAGATTCGATCGTCGGTACCGTCATACCTAGTTCAATCTCGTTCACAGCAAGTACTTTACTCGTTCCGTAATCCGATATCACTTTGTGATTAACTCCTTAACCACATGCTTGCAAGCGGTGTTGATATCGATTACCGAGTGGGCCCGAAGTATATCTCTCCGACTTGGGAGGGACAAATTCCATCTCGATACATACAACCCAACAGATACTTTCCGATCACCTGAGAGACACCTTTATGATCACCCTCTCATAGGATGACGTTTGATGACCTCAAAGCTTTCTTCCGATACCAGGGAGTTGCATTATCTCATGGTCTAAGGAATACAATATTTGACATAGGAAAAGCTTCGCAAAGACGAACACGATGACACGATCTAATTGCTCTGCTTTGTTTGGGTCTATCCACCATATCATTCTCCCAATGATATGATCTCATTATCAATTGACAACTCATGTCTATGGTTAGGAAACCTTAACCATCATTGATCAATGAGCTAGTCCATAGAGGCGTACTAGGGACACGGTGTTGTTCACAAACCACACAAGTATTAAAGTTTCCGCTTAATACAATTCTAGCATGGAATATAAACTTTATCATGAACAAGAATTATAATAATAACATCTTTATTATTGCCTCTAGGGCATAATTCCAACAGTTGTAGGGTCGGGGACTTGGGGGAGGAGGTGGGCAATTTTGCTGATGCATACACGGCGCTATCTAGACCATCTGTCTGAGATCAAATGGGAGGACACCTATTTTACCGGCGGAGAAGGGTCCCCTAGGGACACTTGGCCCAAGAGCGGCCGAGGCGGAAGAAGTGGCACATCAAATGGCCGAAAGTGATCCAAACATCCAATCTGATGGCCAAAATCACTGGTGACGCGAGAGAGCTCCTCTTTGGCTCACTTATAATGTCCCTAATACATGCAAACACAGTGACAAGTTACCGGCCTACGTGTGTTCCTTTCTATGTATCTAGACCCTTGTAAACTGACACAAATTATTTTATCTACCAAGACACCTCGTTCACTAGTCTCGTCTACCTTTTTCCCTCCATATGTACATATTTATAGCTTGACGATCCTTTTAGTATTAACATTTTTATGTTGTGGTTCTAATTTCCAAAGAAGAACCACTACATCAAGAGGTGAATGTTGCTTACCTCTTCTCAAAAATATTATCTAGATATGCAGAGTGTGTGTGGTTGGCATCTTTAGCCCTAAGTAATACCTTTCTAAGCTTACCAAGATCTAGAGTGGGATGAATCTTCCTTTATAGATCGTGAAACATATGTATTGGAGATATTATGGAACATCTGGCATTGGGGAAGTGTGGAATACATTTGTTTTTTCAATTCAAGAGACCTCTAGCGGATTGTTTGCGAGCTCAGGCGATGTGTGGAAGAGGAGTGTAACTTGGTAAAACTGTGCATTTGTGACACATACAATGCAATTTAGTGAAATTTCTAACAAAATGTCTCATCTAGGAGATACCTCACTTCAGCACTTAGCTTGTTTTTCTTACGTATGACCGGGATGCTACATCAATGTGGCACGACAATATGTGCAAAAATCGGAGGGTATAATCTAAGATCATGTATAGACTTCTCTTATCCATCTTGTCCATTCCCTCATCATCACCTTGATATTTTTGAACTCCAGTCATCACCTCACACTATATCCAGTGGACACGCATCAGAAAACGATGGTCCAAAACTTCTAAAAAGAGCAATCTAGACAAACTTCCACTCGACATGATAATTACCGTCACAAATACATAACTAGGAGGTAAAAATGGAATTCACTTAGTATATATTTGAAATAGACATCAAAGCACACAAAACAAATACAAAGTTTATATTCAATCCAAACATGTCCTTTGTGTTTGGAATACATTACATTAAGAGGTGATGACATGGGCATGAAATTTAGGTCTGGTAGATGATCCAATCAATAGCAGAGAAGGGACAAGAGTTAAGATTCTATTGTGCTGAAGACAGGTGTAGGCATCAAATAGTTCAATAATATTTATGGTTAGATGATTGTATACTTTTCCGTTGCATGTTTATTATAATGTAAGTAGGAAATCATCTTACATACATGTTCTCTGTGATTTAATAAATATATGTTTATAGGAAATTTTGGTTGACAAATTGAGGCATCCCATATATGCAATCTAAATTTAAATATTGATTGCAAACTTATTCCCATGCATGTGTTCCTCTTTATATATCTAGCCAATTATAATTTAACATAAATAATTTACCTACCAAGTCCAACAACATTCATTCGTTGTCGGCCACCTTTCGCTCATATATGCCTCAAAGCTCCCCTTAACACTTTCACAATGCAATTCTTATAGAAAGGATCTTAATTGTTCTCACAACTCTCGTCATACCTCTATGGTAGTATATAGAGCGCATTAAATTGACATGTTTTGTTCAGATCATTGTGATATGGTCCATATTTGCATGGAGATATTGATTGGACCACATCTTTCCCTATAGACATGAAGATGAAGATGAAACATAGACACAAATTCACTTGCCGGGACTGAGGGGCATTGGGAAAACATGTCAGACCAGATTTGTCTCTCATTGGACCAAAACATAAGTTCTCTCTACCTAGTGTTTGTGAGCGCCAGGTTTTTCTTGGGAATCAAGTATTAGTATTACTTGGTGAAGTGTTTTTATTTACTTTAAATTTGAGGAAACTATAAAAAATATGTTTTAAGTCTCTTACATACACTAGACAACATGATCAAAGACCAGAGAAAAATATCATAGTAAACTAACTATCACAAATGCCCGTCATATAACTCCACGCATTTTTTGTACTGAACTCATTGCTTTGCTAGCAAGGTAGTAGTTGTAATAGTTCTGGATTTGAGAAGTGGCTTATCGCTCCCTTTCCAGCAATCATCAGTTCACAGAAAGATAGTTGTAGTTGTTTGGTGCGATAGCAAAGATTTCCTACTCAGGGCCGCCGCCATGAGTGGCGCAGAAATTTAGGCGTGCGGCCATAAGAGCAAGTACAATAAGCTGATGTAAGCGGACTATAAGAGATTAAATAATATACTCTTGTTTAGTTGGAGGAGAGAGAAGGAAAATGGGCTCTAAGAGCCATCTGCAACACGTGCTCCTAGGCACTATGTGAGAGTGAAAGGTGCACCATGCCACTAATAAAGTAGTATATTTATGTCTATCTATTGTATATGTTGGTTATTATATTGATTATAGATGACATGTACATACCTTATAGCCAGCAGCTAACTCTACTATTGTCCTTGCCCTAAGCATGCATGCATAGTTCGTATCTGAGAGGCGAAGGGGATGTGAAATTTAGGACATCTCCACCGGGAGCTGATCCAAATACACAACCCAAAACATTCATTTCTGTCTGTTTGTTTCAGGCCGCTAGGGATTTGGGTGTGGTTCGTCCTGTCTGGCCAACCACGAGCAGCAGCGTGACCCATATTTTGGCGCTTGGAAAATAGACCCTCACCGACGCTGGCGCCGGTGTATTTCTAGTGTGTTCCCACCTCCCATATTGGCAAATGGTCGATGCCCACCTTGCAAATTTGATTCCAAACATGATACATGGCGAGTACACACCCTAGTCTAGTGCTAAGACTACTCATCCGAGTCGGAGTGGTAGCAGCGATGGCACATGGTGTCGTCGAAGACACTGACGGTGAGCATGGCTTCGCCGCCATACTTGAAGACGATGAAGTATGACGCACCGCTAGGCGTGGTTGGCTGGACTCCCTCCCCAAATCGACTGTGGCCCGACCCAAACAGACAGAAACAGACAGTTTGGGGCGACCATATGGGTCGGATCCGGTGGAGATGCCCTAACACCAAGAACATCCGTTGGTAGAATCGGCCAAACATGTAAAACAAAATCGACCTCGAAGTCCGAATGCTATTCATACCCACACCTAGGACTATAAAGAAGTCCAACTCCCAAAAAAATCCAGCTGCTCCGTGCACTTAGGTCAGATCAATTTGTTATTTTGATTCATATTAATAATCTCAACTTTATCTAAACTTTAACACATCTAGTCTAAATAATTGACTAGACACATGCCAATCTAAATAAAGTGGAGAGCGTGGTCCTTCCTTCCACAACACAAACTGCATGCGTCCGGTTAGAAAATCCGATGCCAACTATTCCAACCCGCGGCCCTGTTGATGGCGGAGTCACCTCGATCTCCATCCATGGCAGGCCATGGTCTCCGGTGACTAGCTCGCTCGCGCCTACCATCATCGTGAAATTATCCATTTTTCATTGAGATCTTGAGTGGTCCACATCTTGCACAACAAAAATAAAGATGATGATGAAACATAGGCAGACAGTCACTTGCTCGGAATGAGGGGCACTGGAAGTCTAACAATTCACGAGACCCAGAAATATGGGGTCTCTACATGGTTGTGGACATCCTTAGGAGGTGATTGGGAGTGCTGTATTACTTGGGAACTGTTTTTATTTAGTTTAAAGTTGAAAT
This sequence comes from Avena atlantica, assembly GCA_910589765.1. Classification (NCBI taxonomy): domain Eukaryota; kingdom Viridiplantae; phylum Streptophyta; class Magnoliopsida; order Poales; family Poaceae; genus Avena; species Avena atlantica. The sequence goes on from OU342736.1 coordinate 371,440,010, forward strand.
AAACACCAAAGCTCTAATAAACAACACCTCCAATCAAAACATGTTAGTATTAGTCTTTGGCATACACTAGACAGGCTCACCGACTAGTATAGGCAAGATTCACAGCCAGAAAAGGTAGTGACAACCATAGTACGCCAACCATATAACTCTATGCCTTTTTTCGTGCTGAAGTCATTGCTTTGCTACCAATCTAGTATTGGTAATGGATTGGAAAAGTGGTGTCTCTCTCCCGTTCCGGCAATATAGTAAAAACATCAGTTCACTAAAAGATGCAACTAGCTAGCTGCAGTGGTTAGGTGCGATGGCAAAGAGGTGCTTCCGAGGACCTCGCTGCAGCACAAAAATTAATGAATATGGCCGTAGGCATGGATGCATGGTTCGTGTTCGAGCTACAGAGGGGGGCGTGGAATTCAGGGTTGAGCTGCGACGGTTCTATATATGCCCTCCACCCCCCAAGTGCTGCTCCGCCTACACTGCTCTACACGTTCCATGGGCACCGTGAGATTCCGCATGGCATGTTGATGTCACCACACACGACAGATTGAATGCGCGCTCACGAAGATTGCACAACCATTTGATGATGACACGTTTTATGTTTTCTTGCAATGTTAACACACGTTAGAAATGAGACGGCAATGGAATGGAACGTGCATTGGTCAAACCATCCACAATTAGGATTTGAGCGGCATTCCATTTCATGGGTGTCATAGTTCTAGCATGTGCTAACAGCGCGAGAAAACATAAAATTGTGTCGGGGTCGTCATCAAATAGTGGGAGCCCCCCACCCCACCCCCACAAACAAAAGTTACACATGTTGATGAGTGCCCCGGACCAAGTGAGCCTGCGGAGGCACCACTAGGGGCTCTGCACGGAACTAAACATGGGCCAGATTTATATTTATATTATTCATACAATGATGGATATCACTTATGTGCATTATAACAAGACATTTATGTTATTTCTCATATTTCGTTTCAAATCGTTTATTTAAGAGTTGTACTGTCATTGTCGGCTCCTGACATTTGTAACTCTAGTGTTGTACTTCATTTTGACATTCAGTTTTAGCCATTAAAATAGTTTGCACTAGTGTTTCATGAGTGGAATCATTGGAAAAAAAATACATCCCTAGCTTTTCGAGTTGTATTCTACCCAAAAGTACAAAATTCTATCCATTAGAGGTTGTAATATAGTTATCTCAAACATTTCATATTTTAATATTGAGATGGACAGGCGCGGCAACAAGTGCCTTTATGGTCTAGCTTTCTGTACAACGTGTATAGATCTGGGAACGCTATCCATAACAACTCAAGAAATAATTGTGTGTGTTGAAAGGCATATTGAGTACACGTTTGTTATGCTTTAATAATGTTAAATTCAGTTGACCGATCAAGGTACCCCTTATATGCAATAGTTCGAACAACTTATATTTTGTGCCATGTAGTTCCAACTGATAGACATGAACTATGTTTGAACTTCTTATATGGTCGACTAGAGAAAGCTCTCTCTCTCTCTCTCTATATATATATATATATATATATATATATATATATATATATATATATATATATATATATATATATATATATATATATATATATATATATGGGACACCAAGGTGCCCAGGCACCAAACCTGTATTTTATACATATCCGAGATGTACATACCTAAATTTCACATACCTAAGGTTTACATATGTAAAATATATTTATCCAAGTTATATATACCTAGGTATCACATACCTAAGGTATACGTACCTAAGTTGCATATATAAACACGTATCCTGGATACGTACACCTTAGGTATGCAACATCTTAGATATATGATACCTAAATATGTGTAACTTAGGTATATGATATCTAGGTATGTATAACTAGAATACATATACCTTCAGGTATGTATGGTTCAAAGCAAAACATACGTGTATTATGTACGGTGTCTGGACACCAAGGTGCACCAGTCATTTATATGTATATATATATGTGTATATATATATATAGGGATCAAATGCATAGGCATAGCTGTGCATAGGCAGAGCACCGTTGGATTTAGGGATCAAATGCATGCAACCTCTAGATGGAAGTGGGGTGGAACATTGCTGAGATACGGTGTGAGTTTTGTGCATGCATGCAAGAATCTAGGGTTTGGCATGGGTTCCAATTTAGCACACTGTTTTGGCTACAAAAGTTTTAGCATCTAAAATGAGAAGGGATTGAGAACAAGGATTAAAACAGGTTTTGCATGCAGAAGTTTTAGACTATGCGCCATGCAAAAGAGTGTCCTAACAAAGGTTCTTTTGGTATGTGTTTGGTGGTCGCATGCATCCATGAGAATATGAAGAAAATGAAACAAAGGTTGTTTTGGTATGGGTTTTTGCATTACACACTGGGTTCAACACAATGAAATAAGGCTTAGTTTGGTTAGGGTTTACCGCATGTAGTATATTAGGGTTTGCCTCACCTAAATGAAATTTGATAAGCTTTGTTTTGCTAGGGCATCATGCATGTAGTATATTAGGGTTAGGGTTTACCATGTAGTATATTTGAGAAGCTTTGTTTTGTTAGGGCTTCATGCATGTAGTATATTAGGGTTAGGGTTTACCGCATGTTGTATATTAGGGTTTGCCTCACCTAAATGAAATTTGATAAGCTTTGTTTTGCTAGGGCTTCATGCATGCAAGGAACACTAACGGGGTTACTATTGAGCCAACATCCTGGGTCTGGATACATGTGCTCCATATATCAAAAGGGGAGAGAATCAACGGTGGATAGGCTATGCGCAGCTATGCCTGTGTTTAGCTGGCTATTTCCCTATATATATATCCCTAAAGTACCTAGTGTTAGATATTAAAATGTGTGCAATTTGTGTACCTCCATCTACATGTACCTCTTTACTAAATTTGAAAAAAAATAAAGTTTTGAAACATTCTAAAACAGGTCCAGATATAGACAATGATGTATTCTGTCAACAAGTAATCTCAACTGAAAGTTCATTATAACCCAGGCTATGCAAAAAAAAGTCTAGATCCGAAGAAGAGAATAATTCACATTTTGAAACCGCCAAAATATGTCAGGTTTGTCATTTTTTTTTGTCCCAAAATTCAAGTTGTTTCGAGTTAAGATTTTGGATGTTGGTAGAGTACATCACTATCAACACCTAAGATTTTGTTTCACTATTTTATTAAAGTTAATGTCACATTCAATAAATTTATCTAGAGACATATATAACTTGAGGATCCCTTTAGTATTAACATTTTTATGTTGCAGTTCTAATTGTCAAGGAAGAACCACTGGGTAGACATACGTGCGCCACATAAAAATTATATAGATATGTAGTGTGTGTGTGTGGTTAACATCTTTAGCCCGAAGTGATACCATTCTAAGCTTACCGAGATCTAGAGTGGGATGAATCGCTCTATGTAGATTATGAAACATATGCGTTGGATATATTATGAAATATGTGTCATCACATGCTTGGAATGAGTGGAATTGGGGAAGGATGTAGAGTACATCTAGATTTTGAATTCACGGGACCTTTAACGGATTGTTGGCGGACTCCGGAGACATGTGGAAGAGGAGTGTGACTTGGTAAAGTTGTGCATTTGTGACACATACTATCAATTTAGTGGAACTTCTAATGAAATATCTCATCTAGGAGATTTTAAACACGGTTTTACGCCCACTTTAGCACTTATCTTTTTTTTCTTAGATATTTACGTGATGTTACATCAATATGGCACGGTATTATGTGTAAAGATGGGAGGAAGATCGTGTCTAGACTCACCTTATCCATCTGTTCCATTCCATCATCGCCCCTTGATGTTTTGGAACTCCAGTCATCACCTCATACCATATGCAATGGACACGCATCAGAAAACGATTGTCCAAAACTTCTAAACGGAGTAATCTCGACGAACTTCCACTCGACGGGATAATTACCGCCACAAATACATAACTAGGAGGTAAAAATGGAATTCACTCAGCATATATTTGAAATCAACGTCAAAGCACCCAAAACAAATACACATTTTATATTCAATCCAAACATGTTCTTTGTGTTTGGAATACATTACATAAACATGTGATGACATGGGCATCAAATTGAGGTCGGGTAGATGATCCAACCAATAGCAGAGAAGAGACAAGAGTCAAGGCCCTACCATGCTAAAGACTGGTGTAGCAATCACAAATAGTTCAATAAGATTTGTGGTTAGATGATTCTATACGTTTCCATTGCATATTTATTTATAGTGTAAATAGGAATTCTTCTTACCTACATGTTTTCCAGGATTTAACAAAAATTATGTTTATAGGAAATTTTGGTTGACAAATTGAGGCATCCCATATATGTAATATGTGCATGGAATCTACATATTAATCACAAACTCATCACCTTGCATATGTTCCTTTTTATATACCCAGCCAACTATTAATTTGACATAAATAAATTACCTACCAAGTCCAACAACATTCATTTGTTGCCAGTCATCTTTTGCTCATATATGCCTCAAATCTCCCCTTCAACATTTTCACAGTGTAGTTCTTATCGGAAGTATATTACTTCTTCTCAAAACTCTCGCCATACCTCTATGGCAGTATATAGAGCGCATTAAATTGACATCTTTAGTCAGATCATTGCGATATTAGCCATTTTTTACATGGACATATTGACTGGGCCGCATCTTTCCCTATAGCCATGGGGATGAAGATGAAATGAAGGCACAAATTCACTTGCTCGAATTGAGAGGCATTGGGAAAACACGTCACACTAGATCAGAACCTCATCAGACCAAAAAATATCTCTTCTCTACATCAAATTCACAAGCGGTAGAATTCAGGATTGAGCTTGTGACAATTTTATGGCTCCCCAAAACTGTGTTGCTCTGCATGTTACACACTAACTGGGATGTGGCATGACACGTTGTCATCACCACACACAAGTGGTAGAATTTCTGGCAGCTACACACTACCGTAGGTCATCCGATGATACATATGAGCTTGGTGACATGCCCAAGTGGGGTTATAGATGATTTGACCATGTGGTGTTCCATCCCCACAGGCGTCGTGCACTCCTTATGTGTGGCCATCGCGAGCAAGCATGAAACCAGTCAGTTGATAGGCAATTAGAAAGAATATGACGATGCAATCTTAGGCTCTTTTTTTGACTTGATGCAATTAGGCTCTTAGCAGAGCAGTAGACGTCAACTTCACAATGATCCAATGTACTATATCTTCAATTGTTTTGTTACCGATTTCCTCGCTATGTCGTAATTACTATTTATTATAGCCTTGTTTGTTTTATCGCAATGACAAAGCCGTTGGAAGTGCCACATGAGTTATATTTAGCCGCATGTTGCATGTACGCGAATGTGTCATCGTGTGCTCTTCGGTTGCATTAGCCAATGACGTTAGGCTTTGCTCTTTGAAAGCTCATTGTGTCCTTTTATTCAGTAATGTATCTCATTATATATTTTCCACAAAGGTCATGAATGATCATACTATTTCAGGAGACTGACAAGGAAAAGTTTCTAGCCAATACCTACACGCATCATTCATTCTATATACTATATTTTTTAAACATGGAAATGTGATTTTTTGAGTGAGAAAGCTTATACAAGACAATATTTCACCTTGAAATTGTTCGTAAGTAAATGTAATATGTTATTTCACGCTATGCCAATGTTCTTTTGGGGTTGTCAAGACTCTCGATTATGGCCATTTATATATGGTAGCGGTTATTTTTTTATTCCATTTACTTTATTAATAGGCCCACTATGGAATATAAGCCTTATAATCTTTTCTCTTTTCAACTTGATCGAAAATGTAGGTCCTTGTAAATTGTCAATGCATGATTTTTCGCGTTGTCCAATTTGGTGCCCGACTAATTAATTTCATTGCAATTTGATCTATAACTCTTTCATAGAATAGAAATGGTAAAATAAGAGGAATATTTGAAATAAATTAAGTGTAACATTGACATTTTACGTACATGTTATGTGCCTAACCATAAAAATACCTACATTTTTGTTGGAGATCGTATTAGATTATTCTTTTTTAATAATATTAGACTATTTTTGTTAGTTTCATTTTGTTCACTGGGTGAATGAGAATGCAGACATGGTTCTTAATGCTTGGAATGACTTTTGACAGGCCTAACTCATTGTTTAAATTAGGCCAGAGTATTTTAATTCTCATCACGATGCCACAATTTTGGACATGGCATACCATGTGTTTGCAAAGTTTATTCCATAATCATATGATCAGTAAAGACCCTGCCTCGCCTCTTCGCCTATAAAGACCCCCCGATGCCAAAACCCTAAGTACCCGATCAATATTCCACGAAACCGTCTGTAGCCGCCGCCATCATCGTCCCTAGATCGAGGGGATCTGAAGATCTTCCCGGCACACCGCCGGAGGGGAGATCATCTCGGGGGCCTTCTTCTTCATCATGTCAGCCTCCGGTATGAAGCGTGAGTAGTTGCACCTTGGACTACGGGTCCATGTAGTAGCTAGATGGTTGTATCTCCTCCTTTGTCCTACCATGTTTAGATCTTGTGAGCTCCGTTCATGATCAAGGTCATCTATTTGTAATCATAAATATTGTGTTTGCGGGGATCCGATGGATATTGAGATTACTATGTCAGATTGATTAATAGTTTTGTCTTATAGATTCTATCATGTCTGTGATCTTGCATGCTCTCCGTTGTTAGTAGCTATCTTGGACGAGTAGTTGCTAGTGACTCCAAGAGGGGGTATTTATGCTCGATAGTGGGTTCATGCCTCTACTTAATCAAGGGAAGTGACATAAATCTCTATGGTTGTAGATGTGTTGTTGCCACTAGGGAGAAACAATGGTCTCTTGTTTATGGAACAAGTGGATTGTTGTGGCATCCCGCAAAACCACTACTAGAAAATCGCGTTGAATTTGTGCATTGCATCGTCATCATCATGCATTGTTGCCAAAACTGTTTTCGCAAAGCCCGTTTTGTTTTATAAAACGCCCCGTCTTTTATTCAAACGCCAAACCGGGTCCCCGGAATATTTTGTTTTGGCCGCTACCGGTTTGCAGACGGCCCGTTTAAATCAAATAAAATATTTATTTATTTTAGTAGGGGCAGTCGAACGGGCCAACCCGACCCGAACGACCGCCCCAGATTTTAAAACGGTCCAGCTACACCGCTCCTAAATCCTAAAGCTACCCAACTATCCTACCCACCCCAGCTTCCACCTCACTCCCACCAATCTAGGATCGCCACCTCACCCTCTCCCCTCAACCCTCCACTCACACGCTGCCATGTGGCCTAGCCCACCTCACAGCAAACCCCCTCCCCACACACGCCAACACAGCACACGCACCACGCGGTGGCCCACCAGGCCACACGCACCCCACCCGCACACATGCCGCACCCACGCCCTCCCCCAGCTGACCCGCGGGCCCTCTTCCGCCCCTGGCCTGCCTCCCAGTCACACACTCCCCACACAGCCAACCACCTGGCCCCACTCTCTCACACGCGACGCACACACCCCGCACTCCCTCCTGCCGCGGTGCCGCCTCGTGCCCCGCATCGGGACCCACCCGCGCGCCCGCGAGCGACCTCCCCAGCCTCTCCTTCCCCGCAGAGAACCCCGCTCCGGTGCTTCCCCGCTCCTCCGCGCTCGCTAGCTCGCTCGCTCCCCCACCTCGCCATCACCGTCCGCCGCCCACGGCCGGCGTCGCCCCGTCCTCCCGCAGCCCCCCAGCACGCGCCGCTCGGAGCCCCGCCCCTGCTCGCCCGCGACCGCGGCCTCTCCAGCACGCGAGCCAGCCCGAGCGCAGCCTCTTGCCCTGCGTCGCCATCAGCGAGCCCGGCCGCCAGCGTGCCCTTCCTTCATCGTCGTTCGCGTCCCCAGCAAGACCAAGCCTGACCGCGAGTCCCCGTCACGCCAACTCGCCCGCTCGACTCCATCAGCGTCCTGCACGTGACGGTGTGTCCATGTCGCCTTCTCTCTCGCACGCCGAGACGGGATGACAAGATCGACACCGCCCGGATGCACCCGATGGACCACTAGCGTTGAACCCGAGCCCGACACCGGCAAACCAAGATGGTCTCGCAAGACCGTTCCTCGAACCTCGTCGATCCCGTACCCGGTACCGCGCCATGAACTCCGAAAAACCCCGGTACTGGACAAGTTCGCCATCGCCCTCGAGGACGCTTACACGAGACGACAAGACCGCCACACGGACGCCGAGTGTTTCACCCCGGACACCGAGGCCCCGGATGCGCCAAGACCCTATCCCCGGAGCCGAGAACGTTCCGTCGAACCCCGGGACCGGACCCTGGACCCTGTCGGACCCCCGAACCCCGAACCCCGGAACCCCAAGATCGTCGAGACCCCTCAATGTGTGAACCTCTCCTCAAACCCTATTTCATAATATAATCACAACTTGTCGCATCTTAAACATTCATCCTGCATGCATATCATGTGGTTGGGGGCCTTATGCCGGTTCACCTAATAATTAAATATGGGGCCCATATGCGGGCAAATCTAGCCTTATATCGGCCTCATTTAAACTTGTGTAGCGAACCGATGTTGCAATCTTGCCTTGGTAATACAACATGTAAATTGCAGGGTAGCTAAACAACATGAACCTAAATATTGTCGGGACCCCGGTTCCGCTTAATCTGACCTAATTGCACCGCATCTTGGCCATGCCATGCCTCATACATGCATCATGCCGATCTTCTGCCGTGTATTAAATATTGCACCCGATGCTTCTTCTAGTGTTTTGCTTCTTCGCGGATAAGGCCGTTGAGTTGATGTGAGCTTCGCCCCGATCTTCGGTCGAACCCTTCGGCAATGTTTTCAGGCGAGCATCTCCCCCTTTCTACCTATCTTACTTTTATAGTCTTTATTCCCTCCTGTTGATATATTGCTATCTGTGTTGCGATGCTTTAGTTTCCGTACCTGTGATATACCGTGCAGCCCTATATTGCCTTGGACACATCCTATTACCTGTTGTTTGGTAGATAGTTGGACTTGCGCGTCGTAGATGCTTGCTCAAGTGCTGATGTGTGTCGCCATATGCCACAGTTGCTGATGTATTGCCGCATGTTGATGTTGGAGATGGCTCTAGTTCTATTTATCGTCACTTTAATTTCTGTTTAACAACTAAAATTGAAATAAGCAGAGGCATCGGTGGGTGATAGAGAATATTTGGTTTCCGAACGCCCACTTGTGTCCCGTAGGACCCCGAGTACTTGATACCTGTTCCTTGATTTATCGCGCTATCCACATATGGGGAGTATGGGCCCCCCTTAGCCAGAGCTTGATTCCGTCTTATTTCTTGGGGCCACAAACTAGTTTGAGGTTTTATTTACGATCCTGTACTTATGCCATGCTACTGCTTTATTTACGTTTGTGCGAGGAGCACACTGTACTGTTTAGGTAAGCGGAGTGATTACGCGGTATCGACAAGCCCAGCCACACTTTCGGGTTCCCAGTCGCTTACAGCCATTGACGCAAACCTTGAGGCCGTCTCGGAGCTTGCTTACTCCGTTGCGGGTTCTACTCAAAGGGGTGGCCCCCTGAAATATTTCTGAATCTTGTGATTGCTCTGTCGTGAGACCTCGTTGGGTTTTGATTTGGTTTTTCCGAGGTTGATCGTGTGTGTGTTGCTATTTGTGCACCCCGGCCGGGTTAAAACTTTCTGAAAGCCGTGTCCGCGGTTATGGACGACTTGGAGCACAGTATCTCGATCATAGACAAGCATAACTAAAGTTTACTGCTATAAATTTGACTTATAATGACTAGTAATCAGCTCCACTACAACGGAATGGCTAATTAATACTGCCCACAATTGCTTGTTTGGTTGTCGCTTGCGACAATTGTATCTGACTAGTAAGTATTGCAACTACAACGAAATGGCTGATTAAAAGTACCAACAACTGCTGGGTTTTGGGTTTATCTCATGCTATCTGAACCTGATTAGTAATTGTTGCAACTATCCCGGAATGGTTAACTAAAAGTGCCCACTGCTTATTTTATCAGGATGATTATCTATACCTGACTAGTAATTACCGCAACGAAAACTGAATAAATAAAACTGCCAACTGGGTGAGTTCCTCGGTTGACTTCCTCGTTTGGTGTCGAGGGGGAAACACCAGGATGGGTTTGTTCGGTGTTAGCTTCAGGTTGGATCCGGTTAGGTCGTTCTTACCCCTCTCTGATAACCGCCAGTTGTATCGAGTCTCTATAGGTTGTTTAGTGCATGCTGCCGCTGCCGCTCAGTCCACCATACCTATGTAGGCGAGGACCGCCGAATTCTAGCCTCGCCGTGTACTGGCCTCAGTACTGACGCTCCTTCTTTGTTTTTCTGCTTTGCCCTTTGTCGGCACCCCTTTTGTTAAGCAGGTTTGAGATCGACGCCGTTAGCAGGGTTACCCTTCCGGCTTGGCCTGGGCAGGGTTATGGACGCCATTGGTTATTCTTCAGGGCTCTTAGCCCCATTTGCATCTTGTCCGTAGCTGGACGCTATATCGTTTCAAGGTGATTTGGATCTTTGTATATTATATCTGTATTCTTGGCTCTTTGAGTAGCTGTTATATATACCTGTTTTGTGGGTCCCAACGAGGACTGTTGTGTTATGTTATTACTTCGTTTTCCACCCGCACGAAAGTGCCTGGTGGGCACCTTTGAATCGTTTCTATGCGGGTTTTGGTGAATTTTGCCCAAACTTGCATAGGTCCGATTCTGAGGGTGTTACAGAGTGGTATCAGAGCTCAGCAGTTGCGATACCCCACAAGTCCAGCCTGTAGGATAACCTAGCTAACGGCCGAAGTAGAAGTGTCAAAACTATTTTTGAAAAATCGGTTGGATAGTTCTGATTAGGTCTGATTTTACTCCTTACCCCTCTGCTATTCTCCTCTTATCTCGACGTGTTTTGAATCCGCTCTCGTCTCTTTCTTCGAGTCCAGGAATTCTCGTGGTTGGGTTTCCGTCGTACCTTCAGGGTTTCGCTTCCTTTTTCGATAACGGTGTTGCTACATCTGGTCTTCATGCTACCCGAGGAATCCTTCGTCTGTGGTGCCGTCCTTTGTCCTTTGTTTGCGCCTTCCGGTGTTTTCCGACGCGACGACATCCTCTACGCCAGATCCGATGCAGAGTCTGCATCACTCCGTTGTTTCCGAACCTCGCTTGTTGAGATCTTCAGTCTGATTCCGAGAGTTGGTTGCATAATCCGCCTATTCGTGTGCAGGGTAATGGTTTGGGTGCGCGATGGACTGATCACCATCCGACTACTCTTATCATTCGCTCTTGTACATCGAATCAGTGGATCCCGCAGTTTTACTCCATCCATCGGAGCTAGAGGTGGCTTATTTGTTGATACCTCTACCTTCGACCTTTTTGATCCGGAGAGTTCTCCCGACGATCACGGACAACGACCTCTTGTTAGTGGTGTCGCGAGAATCTACGCAAAGCAAGGAGCCGCAGACCGCCGACCTTCCTTCCGGTACCATGAGGCGGATCTCGAGGGCGAGATCCATTGTTAGTGGTGTCGAATTGTGGCATCCCGCAAAACCACTACTAGAAAATCGCGTTGAATTTGTGCATTGCATCGTCATCATCATGCATTGTTGCCAAAACTGTTTTCGCAAAGCCCGTTTTGTTTTATAAAACGCCCCGTCTTTTATTCAAACGCCAAACCGGGTCCCCGGAATATTTTGTTTTGGCCGCTACCGGTTTGCAGACGGCCCGTTTAAATCAAATAAAATATTTATTTATTTTAGTAGGGACAGTCGAACGGGCCAACCCGACCCGAACGACCGCCCCAGATTTTAAAACGGTCCAGCTACACCGCTCCTAAATCCTAAAGCTACCCAACTATCCTACCCACCCCAGCTTCCACCTCACTCCCACCAATCTAGGATCGCCACCTCACCCTCTCCCCTCAACCCTCCACTCACACGCTGCCATGTGGCCTAGCCCACCTCACAGCAAACCCCCTCCCCACACACGCCAACACAGCACACGCACCACGCGGTGGCCCACCAGGCCACACGCACCCCACCCGCACACATGCCGCACCCACGCCCTCCCCCAGCTGACCCGCGGGCCCCCTTCCGCCCCTGGCCCGCCTCCCAGTCACACACTCCCCACATAGCCAACCACCTGGCCCCACTCTCTCACACGCGACGCACACACCCCGCACTCCCTCCTGCCGCAGTGCCGCCTCGTGCCCCGCATCGGGACCCACCCGCGCGCCCGCGAGCGACCTCCCCAGCCTCTCCTTCCCCGCAGAGAACCCCGCTCCGGCGCTTCCCCGCTCCTCCGCGCTCGCTAGCTCGCTCGCTCCCCCACCTCGCCATCACCGTCCGCCGCCCACGGCCGGCGTCGCCCCGTCCTCCCGCAGCCCCCCAGCACGCGCCGCTCGGAGCCCCGCCCCTGCTCGCCCGCGACCGCGGCCTCTCCAGCACGCGAGCCAGCCCGAGCGCAGCCTCTTGCCCTGCGTCGCCATCAGCGAGCCCGGCCGCCAGCGTGCCCTTCCTTCATCGTCGTTCGCGTCCCCAGCAAGACCAAGCCTGACCGCGAGTCCCCGTCACGCCAACTCGCCCGCTCGACTCCATCAGCGTCCTGCACGTGACGGTGTGTCCATGTCGCCTTCTCTCTCGCACGCCGAGACGGGACGACAAGATCGACACCGCCCGGATGCACCCGATGGACCACTAGCGTTGAACCCGAGCCCGACACCGGCAAACCAAGATGGTCTCGCAAGACCGTTCCTCGAACCTCGTCGATCCCGTACCCGGTACCGCGCCATGAACTCCGAAAAACCCCGGTACTGGACAAGTTCGCCATCGCCCTCGAGGACGCTTACACGAGACGACAAGACCGCCACACGGACGCCGAGTGTTTCACCCCGGACACCGAGGCCCCGGATGCGCCAAGACCCTATCCCCGGAGCCGAGAACGTTCCGTCGAACCCCGGGACCGGACCCTGGACCCTGTCGGACCCCCGAACCCCGAACCCCGGAACCCCAAGATCGTCGAGACCCCTCAATGTGTGAACCTCTCCTCAAACCCTATTTCATAATATAATCACAACTTGTCGCATCTTAAACATTCATCCTGCATGCATATCATGTGGTTGGGGGCCTTATGCCGGTTCACCTAATAATTAAATATGGGGCCCATATGCGGGCAAATCTAGCCTTATATCGGCCTCATTTAAACTTGTGTAGCGAACCGATGTTGCAATCTTGCCTTGGTAATACAACATGTAAATTGCAGGGTAGCTAAACAACATGAACCTAAATATTGTCGGGACCCCGGTTCCGCTTAATCTGACCTAATTGCACCGCATCTTGGCCATGCCATGCCTCATACATGCATCATGCCGATCTTCTGCCGTGTATTAAATATTGCACCCGATGCTTCTTCTAGTGTTTTGCTTCTTCGCGGATAAGGCCGTTGAGTTGATGTGAGCTTCGCCCCGATCTTCGGTCGAACCCTTCGGCAATGTTTTCAGGCGAGCATCTCCCCCTTTCTACCTATCTTACTTTTATAGTCTTTATTCCCTCCTGTTGATCTATTGCTATCTGTGTTGCGATGCTTTAGTTTCCGTACCTATGATATACCGTGCAGCCCTATATTGCCTTGGACACATCCTATTACCTGTTGTTTGGTAGATAGTTCGACTTGCGCGTCGTAGATGCTTGCTCAAGTGCTGATGTGTGTCGCCATATGCCACAGTTGCTGATGTATTGCCGCATGTTGATGTTGGAGATGGCTCTAGTTCTATTTATCGTCACTTTAATTTCTGTTTAACAACTAAAATTGAAATAAGCAGAGGCATCGGTGGGTGATAGAGAATATTTGGTTTCCGAACGCCCACTTGTGTCCCGTAGGACCCCGAGTACTTGATACCTGTTCCTTGATTTATCGCGCTATCCACATATGGGGAGTATGGGCCCCCCTTAGCCAGAGCTTGATTCCGTCTTATTTCTTGGGGCCACAAACTAGTTTGAGGTTTTATTTACGATCCTGTACTTATGCCATGCTACTGCTTTATTTACGTTTGTGCGAGGAGCACACTGTACTGTTTAGGTAAGCGGAGTGATTACGCGGTATCGACAAGCCCAGCCACACTTTCGGGTTCCCAGTCGCTTACAGCCATTGACGCAAACCTTGAGGCCGTCTCGGAGCTTGCTTACTCCGTTGCGGGTTCTACTCAAAGGGGTGGCCCCCTGAAATATTTCTGAATCTTGTGATTGCTCTGTCGTGAGACCTCGTTGGGTTTTGATTTGGTTTTTCCGAGGTTGATCGTGTGTGTGTTGCTATTTGTGCACCCCGGCCGGGTTAAAACTTTCTGAAAGCTGTGTCCGCGGTTATGGACGACTTGGAGCACAGTATCTCGATCATAGACAAGCATAACTAAAGTTTACTGCTATAAATTTGACTTATAATGACTAGTAATCAGCTCCACTACAACGGAATGGCTAATTAATACTGCCCACAATTGCTTGTTTGGTTGTCGCTTGCGACAATTGTATCTGACTAGTAAGTATTGCAACTACAACGAAATGGCTGATTAAAAGTACCAACAACTGCTGGGTTTTGGGTTTATCTCATGCTATCTGAACCTGATTAGTAATTGTTGCAACTATCCCGGAATGGTTAACTAAAAGTGCCCACTGCTTATTTTATCAGGATGATTATCTATACCTGACTAGTAATTACCGCAACGAAAACTGAATAAATAAAACTGCCAACTGGGTGAGTTCCTCGGTTGACTTCCTCGTTTGGTTTCGAGGGGGAAACACCAGGATGGGTTTGTTCGGTGTTAGCTTCAGGTTGGATCCGGTTAGGTCGTTCTTACCCCTCTCTGATAACCGCCAGTTGTATCGAGTCTCTATAGGTTGTTTAGTGCATGCTGCCGCTGCCGCTCAGTCCACCATACCTATGTAGGCGAGGACCGCCGAATTCTAGCCTCGCCGTGTACTGGCCTCAGTACTGACGCTCCTTCTTTGTTTTTCTGCTTTGCCCTTTGTCGGCACCCCTTTTGTTAAGCAGGTTTGAGATCGACACCGTTAGCAGGGTTACCCTTCCGGCTTGGCCTGGGCAGGGTTATGGACGCCATTGGTTATTCTTCAGGGCTCTTAGCCCCATTTGCATCTTGTCCGTAGCTGGACGCTATATCGTTTCAAGGTGATTTGGATCTTTGTATATTATATCTGTATTCTTGGCTCTTTGAGTAGCTGTTATATATACCTGTTTTGTGGGTCCCAACGAGGACTGTTGTGTTATGTTATTACTTCGTTTTCCACCCGCACGAAAGTGCCTGGTGGGCACCTTTGAATCGTTTCTATGCGGGTTTTGGTGAATTTTGCCCAAACTTGCATAGGTCCGATTCTGAGGGTGTTACAATTGTTTAACTTACGCACTTTGCTTAAAGCAGTTGTCTGTTGCTTGCAACTTAATACTGGAGGGGGTTCAGATGATAACCCAAAGGTGGACTACTAGTCATAGATGCAGTTGGATGGTGGTCTATGCATATTGTTGTATTGCCCAATCGAATCTCATAGGATATTTCTGACTAGTATTGCATTGTTATGCCTTGCTCAGTTCCTGTCAATTGCCTTGTTGTAGTTTGTTTACCCAGCATGCCATGTTTGTTTATCTAAGGAGAACACCTCTAGTGAACTATGGACCCCGGTACAATATTTACCATTGATACATCTTCCACAGTTACTGTTTACTTTCTGCAAGCCACTATTAACTTCCACAGCATACAATTAATCCTTTGTTACAGCAAACTGGTGAGATTGACAACCTCACTGTTCATTGGAGCAAAGTCTTGAGTTTGTGTTGTGAAGGTCTCCAAGTTGCTAGCAACACCTTTGAGACGTTTCCTTCCTCCTACTGGTTCGATAACCTTGGTCTCTTACTGAGGGAAAACTTGCTACTGTGCTCATCACACCTTGCTCTTGGGATCTTCCAACGAAGCGCCTACCACGCGCTATCAACAAGTTTTCTGGCGTCGTTGCCGGGGAGGCTAAGGACGTCTTCACAAGGGGAGTCCTTCACAACCTTTCTCATTACTTTGTTTTTGTTTTGCTTAGTTTCTTTTTCTTGGCTTTGTTTGCCTCTTCTTATAAAAAACTCCAAAAAAATAGTTTAGTTTGGTTTGCTTTCTCTTACAAAAAACACAAAAAAATTAGTTCCTGCTCTAGTTGTCACCTTGCTCTATCTCACCATGTTGATCCCCAAGTTCACCCTGAAAGACCTTTTAATAGGTAGTGGCTCCATAATTAGGAAATAAAATATTAAGGATAGATCCATATCAGAACTTGCTCCTAATTATGAAATTGCTGCAGCTTCTTTAGTTCATATGTTGGAGGCTAGGTTTGTTAACCTTAACCCCATGATACAAATTTTGTTTCTTAAACTAAAAGAAGAAGAGGATCCTGAAAAGAGAGAATTTATCCTAGAAACTTTACTAAAAGAGTTCAATGATGTTGCTAAGGAAGCCAATAGGGTCTTTGAATGTTTTAATACGCTAGTATCATCTGTAGATGTTATGGGTACTTTAGATAAAACCAAACCCATAGACGAAATTAAGATACCCATACCTTTTAAACTCGTAGGAATGCATGAAGCCTTAGAAAAGAATTTTAATTAGATTGTTCATGAAAACCCTTTTGATGAAAGTAGTGAACCAAGGAGAGATGAGAATGGATCCTCTAAAACTCATTTGGATGAGATACCTTTCCTAGTTGAAGAGATTGCAAGTATTGATATTAATGTTTCTTCATTTGAAAATACTTGATTCTTCCTTCTTGTGCCTAACTTAAAGGCGTTAAAGAAAAGTACTTATTGGGAGATAACCCAAAAATTTTCTCGAGTCTTGCAAGTTATTACTCTATGAATGACCCCCCTTATCTTTTTTATTTGTTTTTTGAGCCAAGAATGACCTCTAATGAGAGGGAAGTAAGATTTGGGGAGTTGCTGTCCCGAAACAGATTTTTGTGCTCCACCGTAAAAATTTGTGAGGATTCTCTGTAAGTTGGATTGAGCTGATATTTTCCAAATAAATCCCCTGGTATGTTAGATAACTTTCTTTAGTTCAACACTTTTTCATTTGAGCAACAGAAGGTCTTCGAAAAAATCGTTTTCTACCTGATGGTCTGTTTTGACAGATTTCTGCCATTATTGGCATTTGATTCTTATCGATTCCTTTTGGGGTTCTTTTTGGGAAATTGAGCTTTTGAGGGAATTGCTACAGTAGCTTGTGTTTTTAGTGAAAGTTTTCCTGTTCTAAAGCTAAATCCAAAGGTCTATTATCTTTTGAATACACTAATGTTGCTAATGAAGATTGTGTGAAGATTTGTATGAAGGAAAATTTGCAGGTGTAGAGGGAGAATGATGTAATGAGATGAAGAATGGAGAAAATCTCAAGCTTGGGGATGCCACCCCGTGTCACCCCAAGAAATATTCAAGAGGTACAAGCGTCAAAGCTTGGGTATGCCCAAGGCATCCCCTTCTTCATCAATAAAAAGCTCAGGTCTTTCTAGACAATTCATTTTTATTGTTTCATGCACCGTTGTGTTGTTCTTGGAGCGTCTTAGTTTTTGTTTAGTTTACTTAGTTTGATTGAATAAAGTAGTTTGGACCCCCGTTCTCGTTGTGTTGTTTCAAATAAGTTGATTGGTGTTGGAGAGGAGTAGAAAGTTCTTGCTTGAGTAGTACAAGAGGAGCTTGATTTGACTGTGACTTAGACTTTATCATGTCATGCTATGTATTGTTTTGACCTTATGCTTAGTGATTATTGCTGTAGCATGACTTGTTCCAAACAATTGGGATTTCTTAGTGTGCCTTGAAGGAATCATGCGTTGTTTTAGAATACAAAAGCATAGTATTGTGGTATTCTCCTTTGATGCTTTGTTTGGGTTGACTTGGCACATGATGACATCATGTTATGACTATAAAAATTCACCATAGCCTCTATGATCATTTAGTCCTTGACTTGTAGTACCACTTTATGCTTTGATTAGTAATGTTTTGTCGCTCTGCATGATTATGGCCATTATTGTTCTCTTAGTTGGTCGCTCCAAGTCTTTTGCTAGCCTCGACTTGTATGAGTAAGCTCTACTCATGCATCCAACTCCTAAGAAACCAATTTATTCCAAAGTGTCCACTATAAATTCCTATGCATGCTGTGTTACACCATTCCAAGTATATTCTTGTTTTCATCTATCTTTCAATTAAAAAGTATTTTGTTATGTGAAAACTTAGTAATTAAAGCTCTCACGAACTTGATGGAACACTTTATTTTGCATGCCCCTAATAAAATTGAACCATTGTGTCATCTATGTTGTATATGCTTGCACTTATACGTTGGTATTAGCAGAACCATGCTGTCATGGGGAACACTTTCAACATTGCACTTGTATTTTGTACACAGTTGATATCATGCTCTTTTGTCTATGGATGTCGTCGGTGTGAAATAAAAGGGGAGCTTGTAAGTCCATGGAGTTATGTATGTGCGTTAGGCCTAAGCCATGCCCAATCATGGTGGAAACTTGCAGCATCACCATAATGACATCTATGAAGCATTCTTCTTATAAAAAAAGAGATTGAGAAAAAAAGAAAAAAAAATATGAGAAAAGAGGAAAGAGAGAAAAAAGCACCATATTCCCATGGTAATAAGAAGAATGCTGAGATGCTCATTGTCTGCTTGCCTTGTTATTTTGATTATGAGATAACTCATGTATCATGTGCAAGGGGTACCCCATTGGCTGTTATCTATGATACACATGTACTTACTATGACAAGAACTTGCAAGTAACTAAACTTGACTAGCATGAGGAGCGGCCCTCGTATTCAATGAACATGGGATTGCCAACTTATAATTTGTCAAGCATATACTCCATAGTTTGTTCACTTTAACCTTAATCACTTCAAGATGCTTATGATAGGGGAAATGAGGGCTGAAAGCTAACAAGTACCATAATTTTTGGAAGCTCTTTTTGAAACTTGAAATTCCTGCTATCCTTATGAAGGGCTTTTCTTCCACCATTATATTGAGTCTCCACCTTCTATCATTAGGCACCAATTAATAGAGCATAGTTTCCATTCTTAGTTCTATGTGCATTGTGCCAAAACTTATTGATTGATTCATAATGTTGATATTACTTGTTCTTCTGCTATTTGTATCTAGTCACCCTTATGAACTATGAATGTGTCCTATGCATCTATTTGCTACTCCATGAGGGACAAGCTGAATGCCACTATGCTATGTTTTCTGTATGTGAAACAAACAAACGTTTTTCAATGCATGTTATTCATGATCTTTGTTTGTAACATTTCATGTTGCATGCATAGTTACTTTGTATTACTGTTAGAACTCCATCTTTCATGCTCATGTTTAGAGTTCTTTGATCCCAGTTTTCAATGCTTGCAAATGGTTTGGTCTTGATTTTGATGGTGCATGTCACCTCAAAAATTATTATTTTTATCACTTACATACTCGAGGACTAGCAGGAGTTAAACTTGGGGATGCTTGATACGTCGAAAACGTATCTATAATTTTTGACGTTCCATGCATGTTTAGTATCTACTTTGCTTTGCTTTGTCTACACTTTGATGTGTTTTTATATGTTTTCTGGTACTAACCTATTAACAAGATGCCACAGTCCCAGTTACCTGTTTTCTTCTGTTTTTTGGTTCCAGAAAGGCAGAAAATCAATATTCTCGGAATTAGACGGGACAAAAGCCAAAGTCAATATTTTACCGTGGGGAACACGAAGCCAGAGTACGAGACGGAGGGGAGGCACCAGGGGGCCACACCCCCTGGCAGCGCGGGCTAGGGCTAGCCGTGCCTATAGGGTGTGACCACCCTGGCCGTCCCCTGCCTCGCCTCTTCGCCTATAAAGACCCCCATGCCAAAACCCTAAGTACCCGATCAATATTCCAGGAAACAGTCTATAGCCGCTGCCACCATCGTCCCTAGATCGGGGGGATATGAAGCTCTTCCCGGCACCTTGCCGGAGGGGAGATCATCCCGAAGGCCTTCTTCTTCATCATGCCAGCATCCAGTATGAAGCGTGAGTAGTTCCACCATGGACTACGGGTCCATGTAGTAGCTAGATGGTTGTATCTCCTCCTTTGTGATACCATGTTTAGATCTTATGAGATCCGTTCATGATCAAGATCATCTATTTGTAATCATGCATGTTGTGTTTGCGGGGATCCGATGGATATTGAGATTACTATGTCAGATTGATTAATGGTTTTGTCTTATTGATTCTATCATGTCTGTGTTCTTTGTGATCTTGCATGCTCTCCGTTTTCTAGTAGCTATCTTGGCCAAGTAGATGCTAGTGACTCAAAGAGGGGGTATTTATGCTAGATAGTGGGTCCATGCCTCTATTTAATCTAAGGGAAGTGACAGAAATCTCTAAGGTTGTAGATGTGCTGTTGCCACTAGGGAGAAAACAACGGTCTCTTGTTCATGGAACAAGTGGATTGTTTATCTTACACACTTTGCTTAAAGCAGTTATCTGTTGCTTGCAACTTAATACTTGAGGGGGTTTGGATGATAACCTGAAGGTGTATTTCTAGTCATAGATGCATTTGGATGGTGGTCTATGTATCTTGTTGTATTTTCCAATCGAATCTCATACGATCATGAATGTCTAGTATTGCATTGTTATGCCTTGCTTAGTCCTGTCAATTGCCCTGCTGTAATTTGTTTACCCAGCATGACATGTTTGTTTATCTAAGGAGAACACCTCTAGTGAACTATGGACCCCGGTCTAATCTTTACCATTGATACATCTTCCACAGTTACTGTTTACTTCCTGCAAGCCACTATTACCTTCCACACCATACAATTAATCCTTTGTTACAACAAACCGGTGAGATTGACAACCTCACTGTTCGTCGGAGCAAAGTCTTGAGTTTCTGTTGTGTAGGTATCCAAGTTGCTAGCAACACCTTTGAGTCGTTTCCTTCCTCCTACTTCTTCGATAACCTCGTCTCTTACTGAGGGAAAACTTGCTGCTGTGCTCATCACACCTTGCTCTTGGGGTCTTCCAGCGAAGCGCCTACCACCTGCTATCAGTCACCTTGTTCTAGCTCACCATGTTGATCCGTAAGCTCACCCTGAAAGACCTTTCAATAGGTAGTGGCTCCATAATTGCAAAGAAAACATTGAAGAATTCTTTAATCATATTAGGAAACATGAGGATAGATCCTTAGCAGAACTTGCTCCTAATTATGAAATTGTTGCAGCTTATTTAGTTCACATGTTGGAGGCTAGGTTTGTTAACCTTAACCCCATGATGCAAATAATGTTTCTTAAACTTAAAGAAGTGGAGGATACTGAAAAGAGATATTTTATTCTAGAAACATTGCTAAAGGAGTTCAATGATGTTGCTAAAGAAGCCAAAAGGTCTTTAATCATTTTAATATGCTAGGATCATGTGTAGATGTTATGGGTATGATGGGGATATGCCTGCTGGGGTATACCCAGCAAGGCGTTTCCGACTGGACCAAGAGCTGGCGAGTGGGCCTGCAGAACGGCGAGTGGATTGAAGCCCAGCAAGGTACCGAGCGACTGGAAGCTGAAGGCCCAGGCGAGTAGATAGGCCCAGTCGGATTGGGTTAAACGACTGTTAAAGCTGTAACCGAATCGGTTGAGATATGTAAACCCTAGGGGAGGTGAGCCTATATAAACCTCCCTAAAGGGTGAGTAGAGATACGTTCCCTCATACACCCAAGCGACTCGCCGCCTAGCCGCCGAGCTCGCCCATTGTAACACCTCCATAATACAATCTAGCAGGAGTAGGTCTTTACCCTCCGGGGGGCCGAACCTGGGTAAAACCCTGTGTCTTTGCCCTCATCTCGCACCGCAGATGGCTGGCCGCCCTTGCCCCTCGTTCTACTACTCGCTGCCGATTGCAGCATCTGCCGTGACCATTCCCACGACAGTGGCGACCACCGTGGGGCCTGGCCGGTCTGGCCGGTGTTCTGCGGCGAGATCCAATCTGCCCATCAACGAGACGGTCGCCACCGGCCGCATGATAGCGATCGGCGAGATGCTCCAGATCTTGCCGAGCAGCTACGTCCGGGCGGCGCGACCCGTCACGCACAGCGTGATCCTGCCAATCGGCACGATCAGCCTCTTCGTCGGCCTCACCGACGTCATCGTCTCGGAGGACTCGGCTCGCATCCGCGAGTCGCCGCCACGCGATCGGCTCTCCGAGAGCCAGGTCCGCACGATCCACCGCCTCGCTTCCGAGTACAACTCGGCCCACAGCAATGTGGCTGGGAATTCAGCGGCCGCAGAAGATGCGGCCCTCACCGACGACGCCGACTCGGCGACCCCGGCGTCACTCGCCGGATCCATCACCGCGGCCTCGTCCGCGGGCTCCATCGCCTAGGTCTCCAACGCGGGAGACTTCGAGGACCCCTCCTTCCTCGGGATCTTCGAATTCGACTCCGGGTCAGAGAACTCCGCCGACCTCCGCGATGGAGCCAGTCGCCACGCCGCGGCCTACATGGCCACCGGCGCCGATCCGCCGGAGGATCCTTTCTCCACCCCAATCCCTCCTAACGCCACGGCAACGGAGGTCGAGGAACTCCGCCTGAAACTGGCGGAGGCGGTGCGCAAGGAGCAAGCCGAGCGCGAAAAATTTCGCCTCGAGCAGGTGACGGCGCAGGAGCTGTCGCGCTACCACCAGCAGCGGATCAGGTCACGTTTGAACCCCACCGTTCAAGGGCGTGCCCTGAACTTCGACGACGAAAACGACCCGGCCCGCATAGCCGAGCGCGCAATCTGCAAGAACGCGCCACCAGGAGGAAGCGCCCGGCCCCCGCCAGGATCAACGGCGATGGGTGCCCCACCACCACCCAACCGCACCTCTCCCAGGGACCAGCCGCGGATAGTAGTCTCCTCACGGGAGCGAGACGCAAACGGCCTCCCACTGTTCTCCACCCCGATGGACAACCTCGTGGCAGGCCGAGCAGCAGCCGACAGCATCACGGCCACTGGCGACGGCGCCCTACAGATCCAGTACGTCAGGGCCCTGCTCGCGAAGGCCGTGGAGCAGCAAAAAGCGGGCGCCGACTCGCAAGGTCGAGTATACTCGCGTTCCTCGGGAAGCAGAGTGGCCTCCAGCGGCCGCCCAACGGCGGCAAACACCCTCAATTGCCCGCCACCAGAGCCACTGCAGCTCCAACACCGACCCGCGAATGCGGCACTCTCCACCAACGACCCCAGGCCGGCGACCAACTTCGTCGCCGCTAACGGGCAACCCATCGACGCCCGCACCCACATCATCAACAACCAAAGCTGGCGCGCACGCTAGCCCGACGACTTGCGGCACACCCTAACTAATCGCCGCGACGGTGAGCCTATGGGGTCGCTCAGTCGACTCGGGCCCAAGTGCTTCGGACCAATGATCCGAGGCGAGAAGTACCCGCCAAACTTCAAGGCGCCAAAGGAGATAGAAAAGTACGACTCCTCGTACGACCCCGCCGTATGGCTCGACACATACCTCATGGCAATGGGGATCGCGGGTTACACTGACCTACTCGCCGCCCGTTACCTCCCCCTGATGATGGAGGGGACGTGCAGGCAGTGGATCAACACTCTCCCCCAGGACAGTATCGACTCCTGGGAGGAAATGCGCGACGCCTTCGTCAGGCACTTCGAGTGCTCCTACACCCGCGCCACCACTATTGAGGACTTGGAACGATGCGTCCAGGGACCCCGCGAGTCGACCCACAACTGGGTCCAACGGTGGCAAGAGCTTTGGTACAACGCGGTCGGCATCCACCCGGACACCGCGATCCATTGCTTCAAGACCTCGTGCCGCTACGAGCCTCTAGTCGCCAAGCTCAAGCGACACTCCCGCACACTCGACAACATCCCCGACCTCCTCGAGATCGCCAAACGGTATGCCGAGGAAGATCCAAACCAGGAAACTGACGACGAGTCAGGAGGGCAACGCCGCACGGGCGGCAACGACGGCGGACGCCGAACCGACCTACGCTACAGCGGCACTCGCCTCACTGGCAAGCGCCGCAGTGACGGGCGAGTCGACTTCGTCGCCAACGCCGGGCACGCGCAGCGTGAGCCCAAGAGCTACCGCCGCGACGGAGGGCAACGCCGCGATGGCGGCAATTACAAGAACAAGCCAAGGTTCGATCCCGCGGCCCTCCTTAACCAACCATGTGCATTCCATAGCAGGGAAGGGAAGCCCGCAACGCACACCACCGCCGACTGCCACACCCTCAGGGAAATCGAGAAGGCACGGCAAGCACGGGAGGACCCCGACAACGACCCGCCAAGTGGCGGAAAATTCGGCAAAGTAGCCGGCTCGCTCCACACCTTCACAGGCTTCAACACGAAGCACGAGAAGAAGGTCATCGCCCGCGCCGTCGTCGTCAATGCGGTGGCCCAAATAGACGTCCCCCAGTTCCTGAACTGGTCGGAACAGCCCATCACCTGGAGCCGGCAAGACCACTCGCCGCGCATCAAGTACCCAGGACGAGTCGCCTTGGTGGTCAAGCCCAAGGTTGGCGACTACTGGCTCCCCAAGACACTGATGGACGGCGGTAGCTCTATCAACATCCTCTACCTCGACACTTTCAGGCGGCCGCAGTCGATGATCGAGACGACCCACACCACGTTCCACGACATCGTCCCCGGTCGGAAGGCGTATCCGATCGGCAAGGTCACGCTGCCAGTCACCTTCGGCACACCGGCAAACTTCCGCACCGAGCGGACCGTCTTCGAGCTGGTGCCCTTCGACAGCCCTTACCACTGCGTCCTGGGGCGCCAGGCGTTCGCTAAATTCATGGCAGCGCCCCACTATGCGTACAACACGATGAAGCTCCCCGGGCCGTGCGGCGTCATCACCATCAACGGCGACCCCGACATGGCCGCCGAGTGCGAGGCCAAAGGAGCCGAGCTCGCCGACGCCGTCATCGCGGCAGAGACCAACCACGCCGACGAGCTCGCCAAATACGCGAGCGGGGTCAACAACGACGACCCCACAATACTCAAGAAGCCCAACTCAGAGGGCGCAAACACCTCAACCTTTGAGGCAACGACGCACACCCGCACCGTCGAGCTGGTCCCAGGCGACTCCAGCCAGACGGTGACGATCGGGACAGGCATGAGCCCAGCATAGGAAGGCGCGCTCATCGAGTTCCTCCGTGAGAACAGGGACATCTTCGCATGGAAACCCTCCGACATGCCCGGTGTCCCTAGGGAGCTCGCTGAGCACAAACTGAACGCCGACCCCACAGTGCGACCTGTCAAGCAGTCGCTACGGCCCTTCAATGAAGAACGCCGTCGAGCAATCGCCGAGGAAGTGCAGCGTCTACTCGCTGCCGGCTTCATCCGGCCAATCAAGTACTCCAAGTGGCTGGCAAACCCAGTCCTGGTCGAGAAGAAAAACGGGACCTGGAGAATGTGTATCGACTACACAAACCTGAACAGCGCCTGCCCAAAGGAGAAGTTCGTCCTCCCGCGGATCGACCAGATAATCGATTCAACCGCGGGTTCGGAGTCGCTATGTTTCCTCGACGCCTACTCTGGGTACAACCAGATCAAAATGGCTGTCGAAGACGAGGAGAAGACGGCGTTCATCACGCCATTCGGAGCCTTCTGCTACACCGCCATGACCTTCGGCCTCAAGAACGCCGGGGCGACCTACCAGCGGTGCATGCAAGAATGTCTCGCGAGCCAAATTGGCCGCAACATCCACGTCTACATCGACGACGTGGTCGTGAAGTCCGCTCGCCAAGGCGACCTACTCGCCGACCTGGCGGAAACCTTCGCCAACCTGCGAAGGTACAAGATAAAGCTCAACCCAGGCAAGTGCACCTTCGGTGTACCCACCGGACAACTACTAGGGTACGTCGTCTCCAAACGAGGGATCGAGGCGAACCCAACAAAGATCGACACGATCGCCCGGCTCGGCAAACCCGAGTGCCTGCGCGACGTCCAGAAGCTGGCCGGGCGAGTAGCGGCTCTCAGTCGCTTCATCCCCCGCCTGGGCGAAAAGGCTATGCCCCTATACCGCCTGATGCGCAAGAACCCGACCTTCCAGTGGGACAAGGAGGCGGACGACGCGCTCCGCGACCTCAAAAAGGCGCTACTCGCCGCACCACTACTCGCCGCCCCCGCCGACAAAGAACCTATGCTGGTTTACGTCGCGGCGTCCGAGCGCGTCGTCAGCGCTGTGATGGTCGTCGAACGACCAGAGGAAGGAAAGGAGCGCCCGGTTCAGCGGCCAGTGTACTACATCAGCGAGGTCCTCACCGAGTCGCGCCAGCGGTACCCACAGTACCAAAAGCTAGTATACGCGGTCTTCAGGGCTCAGCGGCGCCTGCCGCACTACTTCCAGGAGCACCCGATCATGGTCGTCTCCTCAACGCCACTGCAAGACATCATACGCAATCGCGAGGCGACCGGGCGGGTCGCCAAGTGGGCCGTCGAAATCGGCGTCCACAACATCAAATACGAGCCACGAAAGGCGATTAAGTCGCAGGCGCTGACAGACTTCATCGCCGACTGGGAGGAGGCCCAGCAGCCAGAGAAGCTGTCGTACCTCCATTACTGGAGCCTGCACTTCGACGGCTCCAAGAACGCGGACGGTGCAGGAGCAGGGATAGTGTTGACTTCACCAAAGGGCGACAAGCTCCTCTACATCCTCTGCCTCGACTTCACGCCCTGCACCAACAACATGGCTGAATACGAGGCCCTACTCCACGGCATGCGAGCCGCCAAGGAGATGAACGTCAATCGCCTCCGATGCTATGGAGATTCCGACCTCGTCGCGGGGCAAGTCGCCGACACCTGCGATGCCGTCTCCCCTACCATGGCGGCGTACCGCCAAGTGGTGGACAAGTTGGGCGGCCACTTCACCGGCTACTCTGTCGAGTGGATCGACAGGCGGAAAAACGAGGAGGCCGACGCCCTCTCTCGCATCGGGTCGGCTCGACTCGCACCACCCGCCGGCGTGTTCCTCGACACAATCTCCAAACCATCAGTCTCTCCCCCGAGGGAGATCGACATCGGAGTCCCACTCCAACCAGAGGCAGCCTTGGTCGCACTCATCACCGAGCCAGACGATTGGACCAAGCCCTACATCGCCTACCTGGAAGCCGGCACCCTGCCAGCAGACGAGACAGACGCTCAAATGATCGCTCGCCGATGCAAGTCCTACACCATCATCGACGGCGAGCTACACAAGCGCAGCGTCACCGGCGTGTTCCAACGCTGCGTCCAACCGGCTGAAGGACGCAAAATCCTCCACGACATTCACTCAGGTGACTGCGGCCACCACGCCGCCGCTCGCTCCCTGGTCGCCAAGGCTATGCGACACGGCTTCTACTGGCCCACCGCACACGCCGACGCTGTCGACATCGTCCAGCGATGCGCCGGGTGCCAGAAGTACGCCAATCAGACGCGTGTACCGAGCTCGGCGCTCAAAACAATCCCCATCACCTGGCCATTCGCCGTATGGGGCATGGACATGGTAGGCCCCTTCAAGAAAGCCCCCTCCGGCTACACCCACCTGCTAGTCGCTGTCGACAAATTCACTAAGTGGGTGGAGGCCAAGCCAGTCCGGAAATGCGACGGGAAGACCGCCACTAAATTCCTACGCGAGCTCATATATCGCTACGGGTTCCCAAACAGTATCATCACGGACAACGGCACCAACTTCGCCAAGGGAGCCATGGCCGAATTCTGCGAAGAGCACCACATCCGGCTCGGCCTCGCGTCAGTCGCCCACCCGGAATCCAACGGCCAGGCGGAACGGGCCAACCAAAGCATCCTCCATGGCCTGAAGCCGCGACTCCAAGTACCACTCGAGCGCACCGCCGGGTGCTGGGTCGAAGAGTTGCCCTCCGTCATCTGGGGAATCCGTACCTCGGTTAACAGATCGACGGGATTCACTCCCTTCTTCATGGTCTACGGCGCCGAAGCAGTCATGCCCACCGACCTCGAACACGACTCGCCGCGAGTCGTCCATTATACGGAGGCTGCAAATGAGCTGGCCCGCCAAGATGGGGTCGACCAGCTCGACGAAGCACGCGACCTCGCTCGGTCACGCACCGCCATCTACCAGCAAGGACTCCGCCGCTACCACAGCCGGCGGGTGAAAGCTCGCACCTTCCAGGAAGGCGACCTGGTGTTACGCCTCATCCAGGACAAGAAGGGCATGCACAAGCTCTCCCCTCCGTGGGAAGGCCCATTCGCTATCGGGCGCGTACTCGGCAACGACGCCTACTACCTCATCGACGTCCGCGGGGACGGCGAGCTCGACGTCAAGCGACCATGGAATATAAACCTCCTCCGGAAGTTCTACTCCTAGAACCCCACACATGTACTCTCCAGTCGCTATGAAATAAAAGAAACGGTTACCGCAAATTGCGCCTACTCTCCATGACTTGTGCCACTCGCACTCGTAATAACAGCGGTATGCTAAAATGCAGAAGTCAACCTTTGGTACAGCGATCGGCACGGCTAAGTAGTGCGGTGTAAGAGCACTGAATCACTTCAGGTCTTGCATCGTCCACCAAAAACGCCAACCCGGAGCCCCATTGGAGTCGCCTAGCTCGACTGGTTCTACGAGCCAAGACAACTGCCCTCGCTTCTCACAGCGACCTTGGTCCTCCGCATCCTCGGCATAGCGACTCGAACGGCTAAGTACCACGCTCGGGGACTGAATACCAGTTCGTCAAGAGCGGTCAGGGAAAACGCCAAGTAAGAGAGCATGCCCAGGACTCGCCAAGCGACTGACCCTACGGGCCAGGCAGGAGTGACGCGCTCACATCAATGCGCTAAGTCCTCAACCACCCTCGAGTCGCGCCTAGAACTACCAAGTACCACGCTCGGGGACTCGGCCACCCGACTTCGTTCGCGTACGGGAAAACGGTAAAGTACAGAGCACTCAAGGGAGTCGCCTTGCGACTGGCTCTCCGAGCTCGGGCGAGTCGATCAAAGCAACAAAACACATGATAACAACACACACATCATATACGAGGTAAACCCCACAAAAGGGCGGACGCGCTCGGGGACTCGTCCAAAATCAATCCAAAGCACACAAACAAATACCAAAATAGACACGACGTCCCATTCAATCGCATATTGCATTGTCTTATGTTACAAAATATGCCCGCGTGGCAGAGAGGCTGCTAACGCTTCAAGGCAAACTACCCTACTCTGCAGGCTTCGATGACGACTCGCCAGCATCCCGGCGATTACGGATGAATGCGGTGTACGGGTTTGATGGATACGTCGTCAGTTCACCCGCCATCGCCGCGCGAAAAGGCTGCTCGACCTTGAAGTCACGATGCGGCGGCTCGGGGTCGTTCGGCGCGACGACCGTTTCCTGGTAGGGAAGGAGGTCGCCCATCGCCCAGACACGCTCCGAGTACGTGGCGGCACGCTCTTGCAACTTGAGAACCTCGGACAGATCCACCGCGCCAGTTGACGATGGGTACCCACTCGTCACATCGTCGATGTCGAAGTCTTCGGGGAAGTGGGCGAGTCCAAGGCTCAGGGCCGTCGATGCTCCACGCCGAAACGCCGATCGCGTCATAAATTCAACGACCGCGGGTGCCTTCTCCAAGTACTTCCACACCTCAACGAGGTCGCTGGGAATCACCTCCGTGGGTGATATTTCTTGGAGGTAGGCGCGGATGCAGGTCGCTGACAGCGTCGCCGAGTCAACGAGCATGCTTACGCACTGCCTTGCGTCGAGCGAACTCGCCTCTTCGTCGCTATCAATGATGCGACCTGCGAAGAAAAAGACAATGATGAGTATGATGGGTACCACAAAAACCACAACCATAAGAAAGGGAGGAAGCACTCACCAAGCAGCGGGCGGGCGAGTCCCGTGATGAAGCACTGAAGCGACGTGTGGTCGTCCTGAATCCCAGCAATAAGGACTTCCGACACCTTGCGATCCTCCTCTGCGGCCGCAATGGCGGCCTTAGCTCGCCCGTCCGCCAAGCTAGCTTCTTCTCTCGCCTCCCGCAGTTCGCGCTCGAGGTCGGCGATCCGTTGTTCAGCGGCA
Organism: Avena atlantica; assembly: GCA_910589765.1. Taxonomy (NCBI): domain Eukaryota; kingdom Viridiplantae; phylum Streptophyta; class Magnoliopsida; order Poales; family Poaceae; genus Avena; species Avena atlantica. Next base: position 371,470,089 of record OU342736.1, read on the forward strand.
CCCAGAGCAGACCGCGCCGCCACTAACTCACCAGCGGGGACAAGCCCCTGGCGAGCTTGATCTGCCTTCTCAGCAACAGCCTGAAGACCTTTGTTCGCCTCCTGGACGATGGCCAGCTCCTTCTCCACGCGTTGTTTCGCGGCCAATCGGTCCGCCGACTCAAGCTGCAGACCCTGCACATCACCGAAAAAGTCAGTTAAAACGAACTCCATAAGTGCCCACCCGCTGAAATTCAGCGAATGCGCACTCGGGGACTGGCGATCAAGAAATTCCTAAGTGCCCACCCGCTGAAATTCAGCGAGTGCGCACTCGGGGACTGGCGATCAAGAAATTCTTAAGTGCCCACCCGCTGAAATTCAGCGAGTGCGCACTCAGGGACTGGCGATCAAGAAATTCCTAAGTGCCCACTCGCTGAAATTCAGCGAGTACGCACTCGGGGACTGGATACGAAAATAAAAGACGAAAAATTATAAGAATCACGCCGCTGCAAAACACCGACCTGATCCTCGGGGACTGGATGTACCTGGATGGCTGCGCCAAGCATGCCGTGGAGCTGGATCGCGTCCACGGACGCGAGTAACGCTGGCGTGTACCCACGACGCTGGTCGACTTCAGCATCGGCAGTCCCAGGAGCGTGGCTTGAGGGCGCAACCCCACTCGCCGTGGCCGCCTTGGTCACGAAGCGGGGGAAGGTAGCGATGGAGGCACCCGCTCCAAGGGAGGTCGCCTCCGCCGCGGGTTCCTTCATAGACGCGGCTGCCTCCGCCGCGGGCTCGGCCGGCGCGGCCGCCGTATCGTCAGAGATGGTGACGATGTCGTCGCCCTTGGCCTTCTTACTGCCATCCGCTGAGGCGACGACCTCGTCCGCCTTCCTCTTGCGTGAAGGATCCTCCTCGCTAGCGGCGGAGGGCACCTTGGCCACGGTCGGATGGCCCATCCTTTTCACTCCGGTCCTGCGCATTAATCGAATCAACAAAGACAATCGAAATAGTTATGGAAAATAAGAAGGGGTGAGCACACTCACTTGGCGACTGGGATGAATCGTAGCCCCGTACGAAGGCCGGCCGGTTTTTCCAATTCAGGGCCCAGTCGGCGACTGAGCCCCAGTTCTAGGACATCGTGTGCCCAAGACACGGACGGCTTCTTCGTCGTTGAGGCTGCAGCCGGCGCCTCTGGGACATCCTCGGCGGGAGCTTCCTCGTGAGTCGGAGCTGCTGCAGCTGGAGCCTCCTTGCGAGGTGAAGCCGCCGCAGGCGGAGCCTCCCTGCGCGGCGAAGCCGCCGCGGCCGGAGCCTCCCCCAGCCCGGAGACTGGGGCGAATGGCGGAGGCAATGAGGCCAGCGGCACCTCCATAGTCGCCGTGTCCAGCGCGGTTGTCGCTGGTGGCGCACCGTCACCAGTTGGGCTGGGAGCATCGGAGCTGCTCGCCGAGTGTGGCGGTGAGGCCGTCTTCGACGGCTTCGTTTTCTTCTTTAGGGGGGCCCTCGCCTCCCTCTTCTTCTCCTTCCTCTTCGACGGAGTGGCTTGACGGCGCGAGGTGGTCTCTGGGAGTTCGTCGTCATCGTCATGGCGCTCGAGGCTTCTGCTCGCTTCGATCTCGCGCTGACGTTGCCCGCGGGTCTTTCGGACCAGCGGGGCGACCTCTTTTTCGGACTCGTCCTCGTCGTCTTCGTTGCCCCTCGCGGGTGATGATTCGCCTACGTCCTGGGAGGATGGGTCCGGGCTCTCATCATCCGAAGGTGGGAGCCACCCTTCCACCACCTGGAATAGCTGCGATGGATACAAACAGGATCAGGATTACCGCGAGTGCATACACTGCGACTGCGAACAAGGTTAAGAAATTACCGTTGGAGCTGGACGCTTCGCGGTGTAGGGGGCGATCCCGGCCTGCGCATCCAGGTACACCGCCTGGGTAATCTTCTTTAGTGCTGAGAGGTAATCTTCCATCCTCCACTCATCGAGGCAGGCCTTCGTCGAGTCCCCCCGGCCGGTGTATTGGTACATGTAGTGGTCGCGATGGGCGAGTGGAACAAGCCACCGCCCAAGCCAGCAATTGTACAGATTTATCGTTTGGAGGCCCTTCTTCTTCAAACCACGGATGGTCTGGAGCATCTCGTCAACGACCATCCGCTGGTCGTCGGGAAGCTTGCCGACTTGGAGATGGCGCGGCTCCGAACGGCTAGCAGAGTACCGCGGGATCGCCGCCTCGCCCTCCGGGGTCGCCTCGGTCACGTAGAACCACGACTTTTTCCAGTCGCTCGCTGCCTTGGCGGGTAGCATCAGGTCGAAGAAGGATGCTTTGGACTTGAGCTGGAACGTCAAGCCGCCCGCGGCTAGCATTGGTCCGCCTGCCTCCTCGCGGCTGATCCGTCCATGGAACAGATCCTGCCACAAGGGAAAGTAGGGCCGGCAGCCCAAGTAGCATTCGCAGAACGCCATGAAGATGGCGAGCTGCTCGATGCTGTGGGGACCCAGATCTGAAGGCTGGATCCCATAGTAGGCGCAAAGGCGCCGGAAGAACAAGGACGTGGGAAACCCTAGCCCTCGCTCAAGATGACTGGTGAAACAAACGAACTCCCTCTCTCGCGGGTTTGGGGTCGTTTCTCCGGCTACGGGGATACGCCAACAGCCGGCTCGCAGGATCCCGGCCTCCTCGAAAGAGGCCAGCTGCGCCCTCGTGCACTTGGACCTGCCCCATGGTTCGGTGGAAAGGGCCATGGCCGAGAGGTTGGTTGGAGATCGGAGGATTTCGGGTCGATTGGATCACGGAGCAAAGGAAGGAAAATGCGCGCACTCGGAAGAAGTGGTGGGCAGTTGGCTCTACGATTGCCTGCCATTCCTCTTATATAGCAGGAGTTACCCGCCAAATCAGGAGGCCGTTACCGCGCGATGATTACGCCGAAAGTTACCGTTGGGTTACCCCAACGGCTAGTTTGACCACGCCTGACGGTCCGACTCCAGCCACTCGGCTCGCCAGGTCAATCACCATGACCGCGTCCCGCCGACTCGACTCGCCCAAGCCGCGACTTGGTTCACCGGATTTCCTCCCTTATGCAGGAGCCCGCCGACGATTCGACTGGATGCCTACTCTGAAGCCGTATACTCCGACTGCCAGCAGCCACTTACGCCCAATCGACGACGGCCTCGGGGACTACTGATGGGGATATGCCTGCTGGGGTATACCCAGCAAGGCGTTTCCGACTGGACCAAGAGCTGGCGAGTGGGCCTGCAGAACGGCGAGTGGATTGAAGCCCAGCAAGTTACCGAGCGACTGGAAGCTGAAGGCCCAGGCGAGTAGATAGGCCCAGTCGGATTGGGTTAAACGACTGTTAAAGCTGTAACCGAATCGGTTGAGATATGTAAACCCTAGGGGAGGTGAGCCTATATAAACCTTCCTAAAGGGTGAGTAGAGATACGTTCCCTCATACACCCAAGCGACTCGCCGCCTAGCCGCCGAGCTCGCCCATTGTAACACCTCCATAATACAATCTAGCAGGAGTAGGTCTTTACCCTCCGGGGGGCCGAACCTGGGTAAAACCCTGTGTCTTTGCCCTTATCTCGCACCGCAGATGGCTGGCCGCCCTTGCCCCTCGTTCTACTACTCGCTGCCGATTGCAGCATCTGCCGTGACCATTCCCACGACAGGGTACATTATAAAATTTGGATAAAACCAAACCCAATGGAGAGAAAATTGAAATACTCATACCTTTTAAACTTGTAGGAATGCATGAAGCTTTAGAAAAGAATTTTGATTGGATTGTTCCTGAAAACCCGTTTGATGAAAGTAGTGAAGCCAAGAGTGCTGAGAGAGGATCCTCTACTACTAATTTGGATGATATACCTTTCCTATGTGAATAAATTTCGAGTATTGATCTTAGTGCCTCTTCATTTGTAAATACTTGATTCTTTCTTCTCGTGCCTAACTTAAAGGCGTTAAAGAAAAGTACTTCTTGGGCGATAACACAATAGTTTTATTGAGTCTTGGAAGTTATTACTTCTATAATAAACTCTCCTTATCCTTTTTATTTGATTTTTGTGCCAAGAATAACCTCTAATGAGAGAAAAGTAAGATTTGGGGAAGTTGTTGTCCCGAAACAGATTTTTGTGCTTCACTGTAAAAAATTCGTGAAAAATATCTGTATGTAGGATTGAGCTGTAATTTTCTGAGTAAATCCCCTAGGTTGTTATATAACGTTCGTTAGTTCAACACTTTTAGATTTGAGCAACAGAAGGTCTTCAAAAATATCGGTTTTTACCTGCTGGTCTGTTTTGACAGATTTCTGCTTTTATTTGTATTTGCCTCTTTATCGATTTATTTTTGGGTTCTCTTTGGTAAATTGAGCTTTTTGAAGGAATTGCTATAGTATCTTATGTTTTTAATGAAAAGTGTTGCTGTTTTGAAACTAAACCCAAAGGTTTATTACTTTTGAATGCACTAATGTTGCTAATAAAGATTGTGTGAAGTTTTGTAGGAAGGAAATTTTTAAGTGTAGGGGAAGAATGATGTAATGAGATGAAGAATGGACAAAATATCAAGATTGGGGATGCCACCCCGTGTCACCCAAAGAAATATTTAAGAGGTACAAGCGTCAAAGCTTGGGGATGCCCAAGGCATCCCCTTCTTCATCAATAAAAATCTTAAGTCTCTTGCCAGACACTTCGTTTTTATTATTTCATGCACTGTTGTGTTGTTCTTGGAGCGTCTTAGTTTTCTTTTTTGGTTTTCGTTTTCTTAGTTTGCTTCAATAAAGTAGTTGGACCCCCGCTTTCGTTGTAATGTTTCAAATAAGTTGATTGGTGTTGGAAAGGAGTAGGAAGTTCCATGCTTATAGTGGTATAAAAGGGAGGGTGTTTTGACTGTGGCTTAGACTTTATCATGCCATGCTAGATGTTGTTTTGACCTTATGCTTATTCATTATTGCTATAGCATGACTTGTTCCAAACAATTGAGATTGCTTAATGTTACTTGCAAGAATCATGCGTTGTTTTAGCATACAAAAGCATAATATTTTGGTATTCTCCTTTGATGCTTTGTTTGGGTTGACTTGGCACATGCTTACACCATGTTATGACTATGAACCTTAGCCTCTATGATCATTTAGTTTTTTACTTGTAATACCACTTTATGCTTTGATTGATAATGTTTTGTCGCTCTCCATGATTATGGTCATTATTGCTCTCTTAGTTGGTCGCTCCCAGTCTTTTGCTAGCCTCCACTTGTATTGAGTAAGCTCAGTCATGCATCCAACTCCCAAGAAACCAAGTTATTCCAAAGTGTCCACTATAAATTCCTATGCATGGTGTGTTACACCATTCCAAGTATATTTTTGTTTTATCTATCTTCCAAATTAAATTGGTTATGTGAAAGTTAGTGATTAAAGCTCTCACAAACTTGATGGCACACTTTATTTTTATTCCCCCTAATAAACTTGAACCATTGTGTCATCTATGTTGTATATGCTTACACTTATAAGTTGGGAATTAGCAGAACCGTTCTGTCACGGGGAATGCTTTCAACACCTGTACATATTACCCAGTTGATATCATGCTCTTTTGTTTATGGATGTCGGCGGTGTGAAATAAAAGGGGATCTTGTAAGTTCATAGAGTTATGTATGTGTGTTAGAGAAACGCTTGAGTCGCTAGCCTAACCATGCCTAATCATGGTGGAAAATTGCAGCATAAACATAGTGAGCAATCTGTGAAGCATCCTTAATAAAAACCTATGGAAATAGCAAATAAAAAGATCGCTAAGATGCTTATTGTCTGTTGCCTTGTCATTTTGATATGGGATAGCTCCTGTATCATGGGGAAATGGGTACCCTGTTGGCGGTTCTCTATGATACACATATACTTAAATGACAAGAACTTACCAATATCTAAAGTTGAGTAGCATGTGGAACGGCCCTCGTACTCAAGGGACATGAGATTGCCAACTTATACTTTGTCAAGCATATACTCCATCTTTGTTCACTTTAACCTTAATCACTTCAAGATGTTTATGATAGGGGCAATGAGAGCTGAAAGTTAACAAGTACCATAATTTTTGGAAGCTCTTTATGAAACTTTAAATCCCTGCTTCCCTTTATGAGGGGCCTTTCTTCCACTTTTATATTGAGTCTCCACCTTCTATCTTTATGCACCAATTAGGAGAGCATAGTTTACATTCTTAGTTTTATGTGCATTGTCCCAAAACTTATTGATTGATTCATAATGTTGATATTGCTTGTTCTTAAACTATTTGTATCTAGTCACCCTTATGAAATTTGAAGGTGTCCTATGCATTTATGTTTTGCTACTCCATGAGGGACAAGCTGAATGCCACTATGCTATGTTTTATATATGTGAAACAAACAAATGTCTTTCAATGCATTGTTATTCATGATCTTTGTTTGTATCCTCTCATGTTGCAGCATAGTTACTATGTCTTATTGTTAGAACTTCATCTTTCATGCTTATGTTTAGAGTACTTTGATCCCAGCTTTCAATGCTTGCAAATGGTTTGATCAAGATTGTGATGGTGCATGTCACCTAAAAAAATATTCTTTTTATCACTTACCTACTCAAGGACGAGCAGGAGTTAAGCTTGGGGATGCTTGATACGTCGTAAACGTATCTATTATTTTTGATGTTCCATGCTTCTTTAGTATCAACTTTGCTATGCTTTGTCTACACTTTGAGGTATTTTTATACATTTTCTGGGACTAACCTATTAAGAAGATGCCGCAGTGCCAGTTGCCTGTTTTCTGCTATTTTTGGTTTCAGAAAATCTAGTAAGAAAATATTCTCGAAATTGGATGGGACAAAAGCCAAAGTCAATATTTCACCGAGGAGAACACAAATACCAAAGGGCGACCGGAGGGGCGCCATAAGGTGAGCGCACCCTCCCAGGCGTGGACTCACCCTAGGCCACGCCTGGGCAGGGTGTGGGCCCCCTGGCCGCCCTCCTGCCTCGCCTCTTCGCCTATATAAGCCTCTCGAAGCCAAAAACCTAAGTACCCGATCAGATCTCCACGAAATAGTCTGTAGCCGCCGCCACCATCGTCCCTAGATCGGGGGGATCTGAAGCTCTTCCCGGCACCGTGCCGGAGGGTAGAGATCATTCCGGAGTCCTTCTTCATCACCATGCCAGCCTCCGGTATGATGCGTGAGTAGTTCACACTTGGACTATGGGTCCATACAGTAGCTAGATGGTTGTTTATCCTCCTTTGTGCTATCATGTTTAGATCTTGTGAGCTCCGTTCATGGTCAAGATCATCTATTTGTAATCATACATGTTGTGTTTGCGGGGATCCTATGGATATTGAGATACTATGTTAGATTGATTATTGATTCTATCATGCCTTATGATTATTGATTCTATCATGTCTGTGTTGTTTAAGATCTTGCATGCTCTTCGTTTCTAGTAGCTATCTTGGCCAAGTAGATGCTAGTGACTCCAAGAGGGAGTATTTATGCTCGATAGTGGGTTCATGCTTCTATTGAATCTAGGGAAGTGACAGAAATCTCTAAGGTTGTAGATGTGTTGTTGCCACTAGGGAGAAAACAATAATCTCTTGTTTATGGAACAATTGTATTGTTTACTTTACACACATTGCTTAATGCAGTTATCCGTTGCTTGCAACTTAATACTGGAGGGGGTTCAGATGATAACCTGAAGGTGGATTACTAGTCATATATGTAGTTGGATGGCGGTCTATGTATATTGTTGTAATGCCCAATAAAATCTCATAGGAATCATGAATGTCTAGTATTCGCATTGTTATGCCTTGCTGAGTTCCTGTCAATTGCCTCGCTATAGTTTGTTCACCTAGCATATTTTGTTATCTTTCTTAAGGAGAACACCTATAGTGAACTGTGGATCCGGTCCAATCTTTACCATTGTTACACCATCTACTGTTACCGTTTACTTTCTACAAGCAACCATTACCTTCCATACTTTACGTTTAATCCTTTGTTTTCAGCAAACCAGTGAGATTGACAACCTCATTATAAGTTGGGGCAAAGTCTTGAGTTTGTGTTGTACAGGATTTCAGGTTGCTAGCAACACTTTGAAAGTTGTTTCCTTTCTCCTACTGGTTCGATAACCTTGATTTCATAACTGAGGGAAAACTTACTGTTGTGCTCATCACACCTTTCTCTTGGGGTTTTCCAACGAAGCTCTACAGTGATCTGAGCTCATCATATAACACTATTTACTTGTTCTTAGCCACCTCTTATCCTCCATATCTTATTGAGAGAATTCCTTATTTGACACTACTTACCAATATGATTTCTTATTTGACACTATAATTTTTTTACTTCCTTATTTGACCATTTGTATAAATATTTTGTCTTATATGACACTATAGTGTATTTTAAAAACTAACGTGGTTAGACGAAAACCTACAAAGACACTTTTGCCTCTGGTGCATAATGTGAAAAATTAGAAAGGTCCTGCAAAATTACCTTCATCTTGGTCTCTCCTAAACCATGGGCGCAGTACACACCGACCAAGTAGAAAATCCCGTCCGTCCAAACATGCAGAGCTTGAAAAAAATACTATATGCTAGTGTATTTTGGTGTGCTATGTGGACTTTACTTAATTTTAGTCATTCTCGTACTCAGATATACATACGTACAAGGGGATTAGGGAGAGACGAGTCCACGCACACCGGTAATCAAAAAAGTCCACGCACGCTACAGAAGTTGTTCAGAGCATAGCTAACGGAAGCCTAACTGAACCGGACGACAGTGTCATATAAGGCAAAAAAAATTACACAAATAGTTAAATAAGGAATTAAAAAAAATGATGTCAAATAAGGAACTATATTAGGAAGTAGTGTCAAAAAGGAATTCACTCTATAAAATATGGCATATGGCTTGAGTTTCCCCTCACTTTCTAACACTTTATTATTGCACTTCTAATTGACCAGTGCTCACCCCTTCTCAAAACTCTTGCTAAACCTATATAGAATGTCTGAAATTGACAACTTTCTCCACTGGTGATATTATTTGAAACTTTTCTTGTTGAGATCTTGAGCAGGATGAATTCTTCTCTATAGCGCAGAGATAATTTTAAAAATAAGCACAAGCTCACTTGCTTGGAATGAGTGACATCATGAAAGTACATGTAACATCTTTGATTCCGGAAGACGATCAATGCATGTGTGGTCCCTACCAAATAGTAGGCGACCTTAAGAGATATCCAGAAGATAAGTACTAATACTTGGTAAGGTTTCTTTTAAGTTCAAATTTCAAGTAAAAACCCCAGCTCACAATTTTTAAAAAACACTACATAAGCTTGTCATGATTTAGCTAGTCGCCAATTCAAGGTCACATTGTGTGCAAGACCAAACTGCCTATCTAAGAGTTTAGTAATGATTGGTGCTGAGATGATCATATATCCTTTGTTACCTATTTTATTTACAACACACACATGTGTGTAGAAAATATTCTTAACCTATATTTTATTTTAATAAGATTAAAAAATGCACCTGGGGTATACCAACTTGTTAAGAACGGGCACATTGGTCACGAAGTGCATTTTGCCTTGTTCGGATCAGTAACTTGCCACTCGTGTGCACCTTAGTCACTATGTGACAGCACGGTAGACAGAGCAATTAAGTGATCACATGAGGAGTACGCGAGGGAGTGTTAATTTTGTGAAAACCACCTAGAACTTGTTTTGTCGGATTAGTTTGGAAAACTGCATCGTGAGGATAGGAACGACAACATCCAGTTAAGATTGAGCCAATAAGAGAAATAGAATATTCGGCTAACATTCAGTCAACAAAATATGCAATATTCAGTTAATATTTGTGGCATCCCGCAATTACCACTACTAGAAAATCGCGGTGTTTTTGTGTTGCGCATCATCATGACCGCATGCTCATGTCATCATGCCACATTGCATTTGAGCATCGTCATCATCCTGCATGGTTTTTGTCTAAACTACTTTCGAAACGCCTAGTTTTGTTTTCTAAATATTCCCGTCTTTATTCCAAATTAAAACCCGGGTCTCCGGATTATTTTGTTTCGTCTATCAACGGATTTCAAATGCCCCGTTTTAAATAATAAAACTTTTATTTTATTTTTAGGAGGCAGCCTGCCAGGCCCGAAAGCCCGGCCGGCCACCTCCAAGCCCTAAACTAAAACCTAGTCTAATCTTTTCCAACCCCAACCTAATCTACCCAGCCCCCTCCACCTCACCCCCTCCAATCCCTTGTCGACACCTCACCTCTCCCTTTCCCCCATCCAATCCCAGCCCGCCACCTCAGCCGGCCGCCACCCCCTGGCTCTACACACACATCACACACGCCTACCCACCCATCGCGACCCACCCCGCGAACCAGACCCTGGCCCCACCTCGTGACCCCCTGCAGACCCGACCCCACCTCCTCTAGCGATCCCCCACCCCGTCTCCTTCCTCTCTCCGTCAACCACCTCTCCCCGGTAGCGACCCCACCTCCCGCTCGTCGCGCGGCGCCCCTGGATTCCCCCCCCCCCGTCGTCGTCTGCTTCCGCGAGCGCGCCCCCGCCTGCTGGAGCTCGCCTTCTACACCTCCGCCCGTCCTCCCTCGGCCCCGCCTCGCTCCCGCCCCGCTCCTCCCCCCCGTCCTGTCTCCTTCCTCTCGCCATCCACCACCTCCCCCCCGATGCGCTCTCCTCCCTCGCCACCGCCGCTCCGCTTCTCTCTGCCGTCAAGCGCCGCCTCGTCTCGCCTCCCTCCTAGCGCCCTCCGCCGCCCTACCTCGCGGGTCCGGCCTCCCCCACCGCGTCGTCCCCGAGCTCGTCCGGCACCTCCGCACCCGCGCGAACCTCGTCGCCGTCCTGGCGCCTCGCGTCGACCTCGTCGGTGGCCACCTCTGCAGCGTGCTGCCCGGCCTCCAGCCGCTCCTCCCCGCCGCCAGGGCATCTCCTCCTCGCCGGCCCAGGCGCTCCCACCGCCCATCCCCCTCTCCCGAGCGCCGTCGCCGCCTCGCCTCTGGCCCCCATGCCGCGAGGCCCTCCCCGGGCCTGACCCTCTCCGTCGCGCCCTCGACCTCCTCCCGCTTCCCCGACGGATCCCACCTCCTCCCTCCGGCGATTCTCCGGCCGCCCGCGCTCGCCTCCGTTTCCCTCCTCGCCGTCGGCCGCCCTCCTCTGGCCCGCGAGGTTTCCGCCGTCGTTGACCCTCCTTCGCCACCGTCCTCGACCGCGTCCGGCCGCCCGCCCGACGCCGCCCTGCGGACCCCGCCGCCTCCGTGTTGGCCCCCATCGCCACCCTGTCTCTGCTCGTCGGCCTCCCGCCGCCGCCCTCTGATTCTCGTGCCACCACGGGCCCCCTCACCTCCCCTGCAACCTTGGCGCCACCGCCCGAACGCCTGTGCCCCGCTTCCCCGTTGTTCGCCTCCTCCCCGAGCACCTCCCTGGTGTTGTCCACCTCGCCGTCAGGACCTCCAGGCGTCATCGCTCGCAGGCTCGCCTCCGTCCGCTACCTCCCTAGACGCGCCCTCTCTCTCACTGCAACCCCATCATCGCCTCCGCAGCCAAGGGCCCGTCCCGTGAGATCCTGCGTCATCTTCCTCCGACATGCGTCCTCCCTGTCGCTTCCCCTGTGTCCCCTGTCGCTCGTGCGCACATGCACGCTTAGCTTCGTGTTTTTGTTTGTGGTGTTTTCCAATTAAGCATGATGCTCACCACATGTTTGACGGAAATCCCGCAAGATCTCGACAAGATCGTCCAAAGGCCCAAGTACCACGAAAACCGATGCCAAGAGCAACTGAACATGGAGAACCTGGACAAAGCGACAAGATCTTCATCGATGACAAGACCGCCGTGATCTGCCAAGTTCGTCTACCGCCGGTGCCACTCGAGACCGACATCAACCACCGGGATCCAGAATCTGGGGACAGCGATGCTCGACCCAAGGTCCCCTTCCATGGAGTGCCAAGATCGCCGACATGGATCCGATGGTCGAACCCTGAAGCCTCGTGTCCGAAGACCGATCTCGGCGAGACCGAACCCGAACCCCGACGAACCCCAAACCGCCAAGATCGCCGATATCCCAACGTGTGACCCTAAGCCCATATTTTTATAAATGATATTACTTGTTGCATATAAAATTGCCATGCTTGCATACATATTGTCATGTGGTTTGGGGGCCTTATGCCGATTCACCATATAATTAAATATGGAGGCCATATGCGGGCGAATCTAGTCTAATATTGCCTCCATTTAAATTTGTGCATCGAACCGGTGATATATTGTGCCATGTTAAGACAACATTTAAATTGCGGGGTATCTAAACAACTAGAACCATATATTTAATTGTCGGGACCCCCGGTTCCGCTTAATCTTGCCTAATTGCACCGCACCTTTGCCATGTCATACATCATACATGCACCATGCCCGATCTTCTGCCGTAGTATTAAATAGTGCATCTGGTGTTTCTTCTAGTGCTTTGCTTCTACACGGATTAGGCCGATTGAGTTGATGCGAGTGACGCCCGTTCTTCGGATGAACCTTCGGCAATGTTTTTCAGGCGAGCATTCTCCCCCTTTCTACCTATTTTACATTTATAGTCTTTATTTCCTCCTGTTGATCTATTGCTATCTGTGTTGCGATGCTATAGATTCCGTACCCCGTTATACTTCCCTGCAGCCCTTATATTGCCATGGACACATCCTATTACCTGTTGTTTGGTAGATAGTCGGCCTTGTGAGTCGTAGTTGCTTGCATAGGTGATGTGTCGCGTCGTCGATGTACCACAGTTGTTGGAGTGTTGCCGCATGTTTAATGTTGGAGATGATCATGGCTTTAATTATCGTTTACTTCAATTATCGTTTAATAACTAAAATTGAAGTAGGTAAATGCAGAGGCACAGGTGGGAAATAGATGTTATTTTGGTTGTTAACCGTCCACTTGTGTCCCGTAGGACCCCGAGTTCTTGACACCTGTTCCGAGATCGAGCGCGCTAACCACAGGTGGGGTGTATGGGCACCCCCATCGATTAGTACCTGATTCCAAGTACTGTACTGGGGGCCACAATTAGTTTGGGGCTTTATTACTATTCTGTACTTATGCCATGCTTTACTACTTAATTTAAATTGTGCGAGGTACTGCACCTGTACTGTTTAGGATCGTGACACGTTTTCGCTGTATCGACAAGCCCAGTCATCTTTTCGGGTTCCCAGTCGTTTACAGCCGTCCACACAAACCCTGAGTCCGTATCGGAGACCGGCCGACTTCGTTGCGGGTAGCTTAGTGGGGTGGTCCCCATGTACTTACTTTGGGTCTGGGAAACGTCATGACTTAGGCCCCGCCGACATACCGATGGGTGTATGTTAACTGATCTGGAAAAAAGGGTCGAAGTGCGTGTGGATACTTTGGTGCACCCCTGCAGGGTTAAATCTTTTCGAAAAGCCGTGTCCGCGGTTATGGACGACTTGGAGCACAGTTCTCGATCATAGACAACTATAACTAAAGTTTACTGTTATAAATTGACTTGTATCCGATATGACTAGTAATCAGCTTCACTGCAACGGAATGGCTAAATAAAAGTACCAACAACTGCTGGGTTTTGGGATATCTTATGCTAATTGTACCTGACTAGTAAGTTGCAACTACAACGGAATGGTTAACTAAAACTGCCCACTGCTTATTATATCAGGATGACTATCTATACCTGACTAGCAATTGCTGCAACGATAACTGAATAAATAAAACTGCCAACAGTGTGAGTTCCTCGGTTGACTTCCTCGTTTGGTCTCGAGGGGGAAATACCAGGATGGGTATGTTTGGTGGTAGTATCAGGTTGGTTCCGAATAGGTCTTTCTTATCCCTTTCTGATAGCCGACAGTTATATCGAGTCTCTATAGGGTGTTTAGTGCATGCTGCGCTGCCGCTTCAGTCCACCATACCTATGTAGGCGAGGACCGCCGAATTCTAGCCTCGCCGTGTACTGGCCTCGGTACTGACCGCTCTCTCCTTTTCCTTTGCCCTTTGTCGGCACCCCTTTTGTTCAAGCAGGTTTTGAGATCGACGTCGTTAGCAGGGTGACCCTTCCGGCTTGGCCTGGGCAGGGTTATGGACGCCATTGGTTATTCTTCAGGGCTCTTAGCTCAATTTGCATCTTGTCCGTACTCGGACGCTATATCGTTTTAAAGGTGATTTGGATCTTTGTATTGTACATCTGTATTCTTGACTCTTTGAGTCGTTGTTGTATATATGTTTTGCGGGTTCCATCGAGGACTATTGTGTAATGATATTACTTCGTTTTCCAACGGCACAAAAGTGCCTGGTGGGCACATTTGAATCGTTTCTATGCGGGTTTGGCGGGAAGCGCTAAAACTTGCATATGGCCGATTCTGAGGGTGTTACAATATTAAGTCAAAGTAATGAGAATATTGACAAAAAGGAACAGCAGCATTCAGTTAACATTCTGAATTTTAATGCATATTGATAGTATTTCATAAGATAGATGACATTCGGAATGTAGCTTTTTTTTTTGAAAATAAGCATATATTAATATCATAAGATATCAATTACACCCAGCGTCTGGAAAACCGTATTGCCCTAGCGGCCATACAGATACACATAGCCAAAAAAGAAAAAAGAATTACAAAAAAAGTCCCGCTAGAGTGACCCATTCATTAAAACAACAGTACTACCACCACCAAGACAGCATCAGAAGTCCAACTTCTCCAAAAACGACGCCTCTAAGAAGGAAACAATGCACAAACACCGTTATCGTCCGATCAAAGATCTTAGTTTTTTACCTTAAAGAAAGTCCACACTCTCAAAACAATGTCTTCAACAAGGTCATTGTCAGGCACAACCAATTAAGGCCGAATCCTGGGTTTTCACCCTGAAATCTAGAACCGTGAACCTATACTGCGCAGACGCCCCCACTTGCATGCCACTGCTCCAAGTCACAAATCACCAAGTCAATTCCTCATCACCACCCAGACTCAAACCAGCATTGTCAGTCCACAGATCTTGGCCTCCGTGACATTCTTCGTCAGCACCATGGAACGAGAACATGGGTGTGCACGACCGAATCTCATCAGATCCAGACTCTCTCGGCATGATCGCACTTATGGAGTACATCGGCGAAGCCTTCCGGAACACGACATAGAAACAAGAGCAATGTAGAGAAACATCGGACGAATCTTCGTCTTGACTTGAGAGGGATCAAGGACCGCCACCTTTATTGAAACCAAGTCAGTAGCCCCACGCCACCCACGGAAACTAGCAGGATCCGTCGCACGACGACGAGACCACCCGGCCGACCACTCTAACGGAGAAGCACTAGTAGAAAACGGGTCTATAGTCCCGGTTTGTAAGGGCCTTTAGTCCCGTTTTTTCAACCGGAACTACGGAATCGGGACTAAAGGTCCACCCCTTTAGTCCCGGTTGGGCTACAAACGAGGACTAAAAGCCTTGCCGGGGCCGTGGTCGAGCGCGAGACATTTAGTTCCGGTTTGTAATACAAACCGGGACTAGAGAATTTTTTTATATTTTTTAAACTTTTCAATTATTTGACTCGTTAATATATATCTCTCTCACTTGAAACATTTTTAACACTAACTATACTTAATCTTAGGTTAAATCGCAGACTTCTCGGTCGGTCACCCATACTAACACTACTTGACCCTCAACACGCTTAATTTCTCTGTTCCATCAGAATGTACTTGCGCGAAGCCCATTAATACCTTGTTGTCAACACTATCATATCAATCATATTAGCTCGTATCAATATGTTACGCGTCTTTATGTTTCGAAACTACAAATAACTATTTAAGTAAACAACAATAAATAGCTAATAACAATTTTTTAATCCAATTAAAGTTAAAAAATTACTAAAATAATATTTTATTCATTTTTTGCCATTTATTCATTTAATATGGCATAAATAATATTTTTAAATCTGTAAATCGAAATTCAACAAATAATATGTCCATTATTATCAGAAAAATGTGAGGAATCCAAATATGGCATAATTTTTTTTTCTAAAAATATTAATTTTTTAAATAACTTCCTATTCGAATTTTAAAAATCTAAAAGAATACCAAACGGCCTAAGGTTGTCGAAATCGAACTCAAATTTTTTTCTGCACATTTTGATAGGTCGTACTTTTTCCGACATTGTACGTAAAAGTTATAGCCACTTAAAGTTTTCATGACAGTTTTTAGCAAAATATATCAAAATTAATGTATGTTATTTTTCGTAACAACTAAATCACTTAATATAACTACAATTTTAAAGATTTTATTTTTATAATTTTTTATAATTTTGTGGCATGATTTTGAAACTAGAAAAGGCGATCTCGGAGGGGGGGGGGGACAAAAATATCCAGCCGCGGCAGGATTTTTCCCGTTTTCCTACCGTGGCAGAACCCGCCAATTTTTTTAGTCCCGGTTGATGTCTTAAATCGGGACTAAAGGGTCTATCTTTAGTCCTGGTTGGAGGGTTGTTGCCCGCGCCTGTACCCGTTCCACCCCTTTAGTCCTCGGTCGTATCATGAACCGGAACTAAAGGTCCGAAACGACCTGGGACTAAAAGTTGTGGATATCCTAGCTGTTAGAACCGGGACTAATATGAGCATTAGTCCCGGTTCCTAACACATCCGGGATTAATGCTTCGAAAGGCTCTGATCGAAAGCTCTATTTTCTACTAGTGAAGAAGATTCGGAATGTAGCTAACAAGAGGAGAATTCCCAACAGATACCGCATTCGGTTACATGCAGTCAATATATGTACTACATATAGCAAATTTTGACAGTATTCTCAAGTTCCAAAAGCAATGCCATGTTCCACTAGTCAGAGTACACTTTAGGTGCTCCATGTATGCCATTCATCTCATCGTTGCAATCCTCTTGCGGATGTGACGTAGGTCCTTCTTCTCCTAATAGTAGCCACAGTGCTCCCCTTTTTTTCGTGTGCCCTCTTCCTCTTGTGGTACATGCTCAACAACATTTTTTCCCTCTTTCTGTTCTTCCTCTAGCCATGGATCCTCTTGCTATGTCTCTTGCAACTGTCCATGCACTCAGTGAAGTGCTTGCCCTGCCGTTACCTGGAATTGCAGCTTTGTGCTCGCTCGCTCACACACAAAGAATCTTCAGCCAATGGTTCAATAACTCGAGTTTTCCTTGTCTAAACATGTGTGCAAGTGAGTAATAATGAGTTATCGATTCACAGTGATATGTGCTATGAAAAGAAAACAAACAACTAAATAATTTACCATGTTTGATGTCATGTTCAGCTCCTTCTTGACAATTTTGGAAAATATTTTAAGTGAGACATTTTCATTGTCCCTAAATTCTTCAACAAACTTTTTTGCCAAGTGTCCATATGTTAATTCCTTCACATCGACGGCAGTAGGCAGCGGGGGAATCGGTGCCGGAGAAGCCATTCTTATCATCGACGCAGTGTACGCCTCTGCTTTCGCCACGATCGGAACCTCGATTCTGATATCGCTCTGGCTTGGAATGTGTACCAACGGTAGGAGTAGGGGGCAAACAAATGACAAAGAGAATAGATCCAGGTGTTTTTAAAAATAAGTGTGCCTGTTTAACTGTAGCGAAACAGAGAAGTGTGCCATATCAGCAAGTTCTGTCAGACTCTCAGCCGCGCCGTCACGGAGCCCGTGTGGCAAGTTAGTGATCCGCGAATAGGCAAAATGCGACTTGGTGACCAATGTGTCCGTTCTTGGCAAGTTGGTGTTTCACGACTGTGTTTTTTATCACTTGATAAAATAATCGATAAAAGAAGAAGGAAAGGATTGGATCATAGCGGGAGCGAAAAACCTGGCGGAACTTGTGGGTTAACCGGTGTTTTTTTTAGGTAAGAACATTTCATTAAATATGAGTAGCAAGCCGCCTCATTAAAAACATTTCAATCCCCTCAGATACCTGGTAAGGAAAAGAGTGTGTAAGAAACTTGCTGCTCCTAAAATTACATAATGTTCATACAATCACGGTCAATCAAAGCCGAGGCGCAGCTTGGTGATGATCGCCATATAAGACCATTAGCTCATGTCTTACCTAACTGTGCTAAGGAGTGAGCGACAACTGACATGGTTATACCTTACGGGTACACGACCTTAGCATACCTAGTCCAGCCCAGGGAAGGCCCACGAGAACATGTGCCAGCCCATGAAGACTTTTTGGTGGCCAGAGTTCATGACGCCTTCGGATCCTTGAAAAACGAGACTAGAGTAGATAGACAATTTAAAGGGGTAAATCCTAAAACCTGTAACCGACTCGATTTGTGCATGGGACCTGCCTATCACTATATAAAGGCCAGGAGGGCACGACGTGGAGGCTCTCTTACAATCTCTCGCACACCACCGCATACACACCTCCTCGCCAGATTGCATCTGCGCATCCCTATACTTTCGGTTCCGTCGTAATCAAGAGCAGACAAGCAGGAGTAGGGTTTTCCCTCCGGGGGCCTGAATCTGGGTAAACCTCGTGTCCCCGTGTTGCTTGTTTGCTAACCGTTCCGCGATCTCCAGCACCCCCATCTTCTCCAAAACCCAAGCTCATAACAATGGGCATTGACGAGATTAAACCTCGTCAATTGGCGCCGTCTGTGGGAATTGGGGGCGCTGATTGTGCGATCGTGATGGTTCCAACCAAAGCGATCTACAACTCCACGGCGACGGAGAGTCATCTCCTCTTCGGCGCCTTCGACTTCACCGCCCACTCGTCAGCCACCCTGAAGGACTTCGAGCCCGTTGGCGACAGACTCGAGATCCTGTTCGGGAGCTTCTGCTTCCAGGTTGGGCAGACTGGCACTCTTCGCCTCCCAAAGCGGGTACCCCTGCCATTGACCAGGCCTGCTTCGTGGGCTCCACACCCCGTGCTACGCACATCACCATCGACAGATGAGTCCTATGACAGCAACACCTGCAACTCAGATCTGTGCGATCCACCATCGGATGAAGGGACCTACGGTTCCGGATCCAAAAGCTGCGGCAGCAGCAATCCGATCTACGAGCGCTACTAGTGCGCCGCAGTCATCCAGAGTGACGTGGATCAGGAGCACAACCCGCCACCCAACCCGCAGGGTAGAAACGGCGGGAACAGAAGAAGCCAGTCCCCCCCACCCAACGGGAACGACACTGATCGGGTCATCCACCTCAGCAAGGAAGGATGGGCTCAAACACGCGAAGCCGTAGCAGGCAACAAGATCCTGCTCGCAGATGCCTCACGGGACCTGCTGATGGCATACCACATACTCCTAATCTAGGAGCACAAGAAGCAAGTGAAGATGCAAGAGGTGCTTGACAAGCGCAAGCAAGCAGCCTCGGAGTCCAGTGCGCGGCGAGCTGCGCTCTCCGCCATGGGAATCGGCTCCAGCTTGCACGGAAACCATGACAACAAGCACCGTTCTCGCACGGAGAACATGGATCCCAAGGCACGTCGCGAGGTGACTCGAGCCCTCAACGCGTCCTTCATGGAGATGGATGCCGACGGCAATGTCATCCCGAAGACGCCACAAGCTGCGATCATGACAGCCACCGCGTACCTCGCGTCCCATCCACCTCCGGAGGGGGACCCGAAAAGGTCCATGCACAAGTCCGCGCTTACCGGACTCGGACTCGTTGGAGCCGCGCTCCACGGAGAAGCTCCTGCGGAGTCAAAGAAGAAGGCCGCGGTCAGGTTTAACCGCAGCCCCACACCCTCATCCGAGGACGAAGAGCACGACCTTCCTCGAAGGCACAAGAGCTCGCGCCGTCGCAGCCGCGACTACGACGCTCTAAGCGAGCTAACCCAGCGCAAGATCGACAAAGTGCGTGTTAAGCGCGTATGCTCATCGGAATCCGAAGAGGATGACGACGAAGCAGAACTCTGCGAAGCCCGATGCTTCAGCAGATCCGTTCGGCGGACGCGGATGCCACGGAACTTCAAGCTTCCTTCAGACACTCCGAAGTTCGACGGTACATAGGACCCCAAGGCGTGGCTCAGCGACCACCTGTCGTCCGTCAAGCTACACGGCGGGAACAAGGAAACCGCCATGCAATGCCTTCAGCTGTAGCTGACAGGCGCAGCCCGGATCTGGCTCGGCAGCCTATCCTCGGGATCCATCCGAAGCTGGGAGGAGTTGGCGTACAGTTTCGTCCGAAACTTCAAGGGCACCAGCAAGAAGCATGCCTCGATCGAGGAGCTGCGGGCCTGCACCCAACGAACGGGCAAATCCATTCGCTCGTACACACTGCGCTGGTCCAACACCAAGAACTCCGCGGCGCACATCTATGAGGAGATAGCTGTCGACGCCTTCAAGGATGGCGTCAAACGCCATGACTTCAAAGAAGAGCTTGGGCGCGTCAAGCCCAAGACACTCGACCACCTCATGAACATCGCCAACAGGTGGGCTGACGGCAAGGACTCCGTCCACCGAGCGCACTCGGAGGAGGAAGACGACTACGGCCGGCGACGTGAATGTCGTAGCAAGAGAAGATCGCGCGTCTACGACGATCGCGATGGACCCAACATGGTCGCGGCTGGCTACATCGACCGCCGCAGCGACGGCAACCGCAGCAACGACGGATACCGTGGAAGCAACTTCCATGACGGAGGACGCCCAACGCGGTCATGGCAACGCCGTGGCCGTGATGATGGACCCTCAGCATACGACAAACTGTCGGGTCCATGCACCATCCACTTCTACATCGACAAGCAGGATGGTAAAAAGAAGGCAAGCCACATGCTCAAAGACTGCCGCGAGTTCCAGAAACTCAGCGAGAGCATGGCTCATATGAGGTAGCAAGCCCCGAACCCTGGATACGGGAACGCACCCGCACTAGGCGAGATCGCACATGGAGCTCCTCCACCACCACCCGCGGGACCTCCAAACCACCCAATCGCACCCGCGCAGAATAACGGTGGGCACGGGTACCCCGCGCCGAAAGGCTCACTGATGATCCAAAAAGGACGCCCAACGAACAGGGTGCAGAAGAAAATCACCCGTCAGATCAACCTGGCTGTGACCGCTCCACCCGCCATCCCTGAGTACCTTAGCGGGTCGGATTACTGCATCACGTTCAGCCGTTCGGATCACCCTTGCCAAGTCCCTCGCCCAGGTCATGCTGCCCTGGTGCTTGAGGTGTAGATCGGAGGGTTCGACATGAGCCGCATCTTCATGGACGGCGGTAGCGGCATCAATCTGATGTTCGCCAGTACCTTAGCAGCAATGCGGATCCCGCTGTGCAGCCTGGAACAATCCGACACAACGTTCCATGGCATCGTCCCAGGGAAGGGCATATTCCCCATGGGAAAGATATGGCTCGACGTCATCTTCGGCAAGCCCGACAACTTTCGATGCGAGCGACTCGAGTTCGAAGTGGTGGACTGTCCATCACAATACCACGCCATCCTCGGGCGTGTAGCATTCGCATGATTCCTGGCAGTACCGCACTATGCGTACCTGCTACTCAAGATGCCAGGACCCAGGGCGTCATCACGGTCCACGGGAGTTTCACCCGATCGGACCACTGCGACGGGGACTTCAACAGAATCTTCCAGTCATTCGGCATGCAGGAGGAGATCGTAAGGCTCTGCGAGGTGACGGACAACGGGGCACCCCCAGTCGCACGACAGAACGCACCAGATATGTCCTTCGACTCCACCGTCAACACAAAGAAGGTGCAGGTCCATCCGACGGATGCCACCAAGACGGCGCTGATCGCCAACGACCTCAGCTCCGCATAGGAAAGCGCGCTCGTCAAATTCCTCCGTGAGCGCTGGGAAATCTTCGCCCGGTGTCCTGCGGATATGCCAGGAGTTTCCAGGGAATTCGCCGAGCATGCACTCAACGTATTTACAGACGCCAAGCCCGTCAAACAGTCCATCCGACGACTGTCCGAACCACGGGCCAAAGCAATTGGAGTCGAAGTCAACAAACTACTCGACGCAAACTTCATCAGGAAGATGAAGGAGAGCGAGTGGCTCGCCAACGCCGTGATGGTCCCTAAAAAGGACACGGACATCCTGCGGATGTGCGTGGACTTCACTTCGCTGAACAAGCACTGCCCAAATGATCACTTCCATCTCCCTCGGATCGATCAGATCATCAATTCGACTGCAGGATGCGAGAATCTCTCTTTCCTCGACGCCTACTCAGGCTACAACCAGATTCGGCTGAAGGTCGAAGATCAGGAGAAAACGGCGTTCGTCACGCCGTTTGGAGTGTTTTGCTACAACACAATGCCCTTCGGGCTGAAGAACGCATGCGCCACGTACCAACGATGCATGCAGGCATGCCTGAAGGACCAGATCGGCCGCAACATCCAAGTCTATGTCGATAACATAGTTATCAAAACAAGGGAGGCCAAGACGCTCATCGACGATCTCCGCGAGACGTTCGATAACCTCGATCGATACAAGATCAAGTTAAACCCAAAAAATGCGCCTTCGGCGTCCCATCTGGTTAGCTGCTAGGTTACTTCATCTCCCAGCGAGGGATCGAGGCGAACCCGAAGAAAATCCGGGCCATAATGGCCATGGAGAAGCCGAAGAATCTCAAGGGCGTCCAGCAGCTTGCCGGACGAATCGCGGCATTGAGCAGGTTCATCAGCCGCATGGGCGAAAAAGCCCTGCCGTTCTATCAGCTAATGCGCAAGGCAGACAAATTCGAGTGGACGCCCGAGGCAGACGACGCATTCGAAAATCTAAAACGGCTGCTCTCTACCTCGCCCGTCTTGGTCACGCCAAAGGAGCGCGAGCCTTTGCTGCTATACATAGCAGCCACACACCAGGTGGTAAGCACCGTGCTGGTGGTTGAGCGACCCGAAGAAGGCAAGACCCATGGGGTCCAACGCCCAATATACTACCTCAGCGAAGTACTAACACTGACAAAACAGAGGCACCCTCACTACCAGAAACTCGCCTATGGCGTGTTCATGACGGATCGTCGGCTGAGCCACTACTTCCAGGAACATCAGGTGATGGTCGTCAATGAGGCACCCCTGAACAGCATCCTGAACAACCTGGAGGCCACAGGACGCGTGGCCCTGTGGGGCATCGAGCTGTCACCTCTAGACATCGTCTACGAGAAGCGCCACGCGATCAAGTACCAGGTCCTTCCAGATTAACTCGCCCACTGGATGGAGCTACAGCTGCCAGACACTCCGGACATGACACAATCATGGACGATGCACTTCGACGGCTCCAAGCGCGAAGCCGGAGAAGGAGCCGAGGTCATACTGTCCTCCCCGTAGGGCGACAAGATGAAGTACGTCCTCCAGATGAAATTTAGGGCTTCCAACAACGAGGACGAATACGAAGCCCTCATCCACGATATGAGGATGGCCAAGATCTACGGTGCAACGCGCCTGGTCATCTACGGAGACTCAAACCTTGTCGTTCAGCAGACGATGAACGAGTGCGACACACACATCGCCAACATGATCGCGTACCGCGCGCACTACAACTTTTTCGAAGGAGACTTCGACGACTGCGAGCTTTGGCATGTTGGGAGAGAAAGCAACAAAGAGGCCGACAGACTCGCCAACATCGGCTCCACCTGCGCACGGGTGTCACCAGGTGTGTTCCTCGAACAGATCTGCATGCCATCCATCAAGCGGAAATTCCCAAAGGGATCACCCGAAGAGGTAGAGCACTCGGGGGCTGCGCTACCCGAAGGACAGGAAGGACCCGAAAAGCTCGACACAGAAGTCACAGCGGTCAACCTAATGCAGGTCATGGCAGTCGAAGAAACTTGGACACGACCATACCTCAGGTACCTGACAGACGGCGAACTGCCTGATAGCCCGACAGATGCCCGGCGCATATCTCGTTGGTCCAAGGCCTTCACCATCATCAATGGCGAGTTGTACAAACGCAACATTTCGGGTGTACTCCAAAGGTGCGTCACCATCGGCGACGGCAAAACCATCCTCCAAGACATCCACGAGGGCATCTGCGGCCATCATGCGGGCAGCCGCGCCCTTGTTGCCAAAGCTCTACGTGCCAGATTTTACTGGCCAACGGCCATGAACGACGCCAAGGACATCGTCCGGCGATGCAATGGGTGCCAGAGGTTCGTCGACAAACCACATGCACCTGGATCGGAGCTTAGGCCCATACCTCTGGCCTGGCCTTTCGCCCAATAGGGGCTCGATATGATTGGCAAACTGCCAAGGTCCTCAAAAGGAGGTCACGTCTACCTCCTGGTCGCAGTCGACAAATTCACCAAGTGGATTGAGGCCATGCCCGTCACTAACCAAAAGGGCAAAACTGCCGTCAAGTTCTTCGAATCCATTGTCTACAGGTTCGGCGTGCCGCACAACATCATCACCGATAATGGGTCGAACTTCATCTCCAAAGAATTCCAGGACTTCTGCAAAGGCCTCGGAATCAACATCACATACGCCTTCGTGGCGCACCCGGAAACGAACGGGCAGGTCGAAAAGGCCAACGGCCTCGTCGGCACTGGCATCAAGAAGCGCCTAATGAGCCCACTTGAGCGACTAGCGGGAGCCTGGACAAAGGAGCTACCCTCGGTCCTGTGGAGCCTGCGCACAACGCCAAACGGCTCAACCGGCTACACGCCTTTCTTCATGGTGCATGGAGCCGAAGCCATGCTATTAGGAGAGGTACGCCACAAAGCCCCACGGGTCGTCGCTTATAGCGAAGCCGAATCGACGGCCGCACTCGAAGACGCCGTCGACACACTCGATGAGGCGCATGATATAGCAGCAGCTCGATCAACGGTGTACCAAAAGAGCCTTCGCAACTACCACAGCCGACGGCTGCACCCAAGGTCCTTCGTCGAAGGAGACCTAGTCCTGCGACTCAAGCAGGAGCGACCAAAGAAATTCGAGTCACTGTGGGAAGGACCCTACATCATCACTGAAGTCATCCCAGGTGGCGCCTATCGCCTCAAGCACGTGGAGTCTGGAGTCGCATACTCCAACCCATGAAACGTCGCACAACTACGACGCTTCTACCCCTAGCTACCTCCCTCTTTTACTTTCAATAAGGCTATTCAGCCAAGGCTACTCAGCCGAACAATGTACCTCCTCCTTATGATTATGAATAAAGCTATGTGTCTCGCCCCAAAATCTTCACCTATTGTCTGCGTTTTACTACATGTTACAACACACTCGGGGGCTCCCCCCACCTCACGACTTCGTCGACTGAGGATAACGCGTGTACACCTGAGTAGCTGACCAGGTCAGGCTAATGAAAATGACACGTATACAAAAAAAGCACCACGTGCTAAACAACAATAAACCTTTACAATAAAGGGAAAAACACGCCCAGTCGAATATATACAAATTTTACATCTATCTTTTTTACAGGTCCTACCTATTTTGAAGAATAACCTGCGCACGCTGCTCAAACAGATCTACAATTTGTTCGGCATGCTGCCTCACAGCCGTATAATGTGGATGCATATCCCACTCGCCACCATCCGGCCGAAGAGGCGGCCCAGCCGCTACAGCAGACAGATCTACATCGGGACGATGTAACCGCACAAGGGAAAACACGGCCTTCACCCCAGCGACAAGCTGATGCCGCACGAGTTCCCTGACATGATGCACATTTCGAAACTTCGTCAGCAGGCCCCAGAGGGTCGATGTCGCTTCATCTAGCGGAAACATCACGTGCAGAACCGACGCCAACGAAGCCTTTGCCTGACGAAGCACCCGCGACACCTGGTGAACATGATCCTGCACAGTCGCAAGGACCATGGCACGATCACGGTCCATCCAGAAGAACCCTCCGGCCTCCATGTCCTGCTGGGTCAAGCAGTTAATCCAAACAGCAACACGCTTTTTTTCCTCCTTCGGAGCAAGGTTAGCACCTGCAATACTTGCAAAAGTAAGATGCAAGGCCAACAGGCGCATCCAAAACAATGAGCAGCAGCTCGTAAAACTCACATTGAAGGTGTTCGGCCAGACGACGCAACTCCCCCATCAAATATTCCTCTCGGGCAGCGCCTCGCTCTGCCTTCGATTTCCAAACATCGGCGTGGCCACGCACTCCGAGCAATTCCTTCTCAAGACTACGGATGCGGTCTCGAAGAAACACAAGCTGCGACGCACCATCCAAGGATGGCCGTAGCTGTGGTGCAGACGAAGTGTCAACGGGATCATCACCCGAAGGCTCCTAGAGTAAAAGAAGACAAGGATATGAACAAGCAGACGAACAGAACTCGGAATTTCATTATGTACAGCAAAAAGCCACTACGTGGCGCAAGGACTGTTCATAGATATAATTACAAGAGCTAGAAACAAAAGCTATCCTACAACTATAAGACCTAAGAAGCTGCATCCTGAGTAGCCTTGGAGCCGGAATGCCTGCCCATGGCCTCTCCCTGCTGCCTCAACGCGTACTCATCCAGCAAGTCAATCAACTTCGGCCCATAACGTTTACAGCGGGCAGCATAGAGGGCGAAGGCTACCTCGGATCCGTCAGCAGCCGTTGGCATCTGGGAGGTGACCTGATGAAGATCTAGCTCCGCTCCAGACGCTAGGGCCATGGCCAGCCCGACGGATGCACCAATGCCTTTCTGCTTGCGCTTGTACGCCGCATGCGCTTCGGCTGATAGCGCATCCTCCAAGGCATCGACATCCTCGAGGGTGACGCCCTTGGGGACGAGCTCCTTGTAGAAGCGCCCGAGAGCCTCCTTGGACTTGGCAAGCGAGACGACCACAGTACTGCAGCGGTCTTCGATCGCCGCAGTGGAATCATCCAGAGCACTTCTGTGCTCCAAAGCACCACGGTCAAACTCGAAGCCTGCGGCATCTAAAGAAACAAAAGAAGCAACGTGAATACAAATCACAGCAAGAAAAGACAAGGAAGCTAAGAAAGGGAAAGACGACATCACTCACCCGAAATAGCCTTGGCAGCCGCCATCAGCTTGTCGGCTACCTCCTTCTCGCACGAGGCCGTAGCAGTGGTGAGTTGCTCCTCGCGGTCCGTAGCCTCCTGCTGCAGGCGCTCCTTGGCCGCGGCTGCGTCGGCCATCTCCTGCTCGAGGCGCTCCTTCACACCAACGGTGTCCTCGGCCTTCTTCTCCGCTCTCCCAAGGCTCTCTTTGAGAGCATCAAGCTCGCGGAGGGTGGTATTGTTGTCCTCTGCAAACAGCAGAACACTTAGTAGATCGAAGAAAAAGAAAATAGAAGAAGACACAAAAAGATCAACTCGTGAACGTACCTTGAAGCTGTTTAAAACTGGCCTCCAACGCCAGGTGCTGCTGCACCAGCTGGTTGGCGCCTTGCACAAAAGGCTGCAAAAGGCACTACTCGTCAAATAAAAGGCTCGGGGGCTACGCCCAAAAAACGAGCAAAACAAGTTACACATACGAAAAACGCTCGGGGGCTCCCCCCGAGACTCGAAGAAAAAATGAACAACAAATCATCCTATAGATGCTCGGGGGCTCCCCCCGAGGCACGAAGAAACAATGATCAGCAGATCATCCGAAAAGGCTCGGGGGCTCCCCCTGAGGCAGAAAACAAAATCACTTACATGGATAGACGGCGACTCCGAAGGTTCGCCTGCAGTTTTCTGAGGGACAACCACCCGAGCCTCCTGCGGAGAAGACCTCGGAGTAGCGCCCTCAAAGGTGGCCACCGTCTGAGGAGGAGGAGAAGCAATCTTTGACTCCCCCACCATCTCCCGAGCGCCATCGCTGGAGGAGCTGTCGGAAGAGTGGCTGCAAAAGAAAACATCAGACCAGAACAATCAAGCGAAATCAAAGGAAAGCAAAAGGCAACTGGACAAACTTACGAGTCGAGATCGCTCAAGTCGAAGACAGGCGGGGTCCTCCTGCCCTTCTTTTCTTTCTTCTTCTCTTCTTTCTTCTCTTCCTTCTTCCGCTTCGCCCGCGGCTGTGGCGCTACAGCCCGCACGAGAATGGCCGGAAGAGGAGAGGAAGAGCCCCCATGACCCCCACTGTGGCTCTCAAGGAACAACGGGTTCCTAGGTGTCGGCGGAGTCGAAGCATCCGACGATTCGCTGGAACTCCGTGTCCGCTTCCGAGTCTACTCCTCGCTGGACTCAACGGTCTCCTCAGCCGGCGACCGCGCCGAAGGAAGCTTAGACATGGAGTCCACCACCTTATTGTCTGGTGCATCCGGAAACAGTTCGGGGAGTGGCGGTGACATGCCCGGCACCTTGAACTCCTGCCCAAAAGAAGCAAATTTGTAAGCACACAGGCAAATACAAGGAAAACGCAATCGAAATAAGCGCTACGCGCATGTCCCAGATCTACACCTGTGGAACCGGACGAGAAGAAGTGAATGGAGGAGTCAGCGACTTCCCCGGAATATCCTCTCCAGCCTTGAACTTCAGCAGCGGACGAAGAATCCCGTCGAGATCCCCCTTGGAAAACTCCTCAGCCGAAACCCTAGTCGGATCGCGACGACCAGAATAAAGGAACATCGGATGCGCCCTAGCCTGAAGCGGCTGCACCCGACGTTTAAGGAAGGTGCGGATGATATCCACACCATTCACCTCTTTATTCGGAATCAACTGGAGATCCTCCACCCGATGATAGAGTCCCTCTATCTCCGCCACCTCGCCATCCAAGATATGGTTCTTCCAGGACCTCTTCGGCTCGATTTTCTGGGAGGGGTCGAAAGGATCAAGACCAAATTCATGTCCAGCCACCATGGAGTCGCGGATGTAAAACCATCGCCTCCGCCAGTACTGGACATATTCGGACATAGAAAAGGAGAAGAAAAGAAGATTGGATCGAAGGGAAATGATGTAGCCCCCAATGGGATAAACACCATCGGAGCCAGACTGCCTCCTCACGGAATAGAGTTTTCGGAAGAGGCCAAAGTGCGGCTCGATACCGAGCCAGCACTCGCAGAAAGTGATGAAACAGGCGACATGAAGAAGAGAGTTGGGCGAAAGATGATGAAGTTGGATAACATAAAGGAAAAGCAATCCACGAAGAAAATTGTGGATTGGAAAGGAAAGGCCCCGAAGGACAAAGGCGATGAACATAACCCGAAACCCAGCGGGAGGACAGGGAATTACCTCATCGCCGGGAAGTTTGACGGCCTCCCTGCCCTGCGGGATCAGGCCCCGCTCACGGAGCTTGCGGGTCACCGTCACGCGTCTCCGATCGCCGCCAGCCACCGTCGGTGACGCGGGTGGCGGTGGAACCTTTTTTGCCGCCGGCGGCCGCACTGGTGCCAACTGCAGCGGAGGACTTCTTGGATTTCCCCATTGCAGTACGGCGACAACAACGACGAGCACGCAGAATCAACGATGGAAAAGTACGAGGAAATTCCAGCACATAGTGAGAAAAGCTCAAAGAAGATGGGAGTAGTGGAACAGGAATGGCTGCGGTGAAAACAAATTCACCTTTTCCCAATGATTATAAGGACGAGGACGATGCACGACGACCGTCCATCGGGAAGACCTAGAGCCAACATCAAGATCTGGCTGCACACGTGTCAGCACAGCAGCGAACCGTCGCTCACACGCCGTAATTATCTCCACGCCGTGCGTGACCAGTCAACTCAAAGTCAGAAGGTAGGACCCATGTTCGTCCAGTCAAATCATATCTGGCGCCGTAGACGCTTGAGGTCACTAATCGTCAGCACTGACGTCATCAAAAGCTATACTAGCAGCGGTTACAATTCTTTGGCTACACAGCTAAGAATACTCACTTGAATCTACGATTCAATTAACTACTCGGGGGCTACTCCTATCAGGAGCGCTGACCATGCACCCGAAAAATAATCAAAATTCTATACCATGAAAATATTCTTCGAGTCCTACGTCGAGTCTGCGACTCCAGTACGGACTCAGGAGCTACTCCCATAGGGAGGATGGATTCAAGCATCCGAAAATTTTTGTGTCCTACGGACTTGAAGCCAAACAACAGCTGAATCCCATAGGGAGCGCTGGTCGCGCACCCTATGAATTCTTCGACTGCGATCCTTCGGATCAGCATGCAAAAACTTTTTGGCAACTCTGCCCCAATTAAACGTTAAGCGACTAACATCCTCCTTGGCCACCCGAAACACCTCTGCGGTGATAAAAATTTGGATGCTGTGTCTGCGACACAAAGATAAGACCTACAGATATCATCTGATGGCCTGGCAACGCACACGACTGCGCTCTGCTAGTGAGAATCCGTGCCAGCAGGCGCGATGAAAAATCCTGACGAACGCGTTGGGTACATCATTTAAATTTACTAGAATTCCACTCCTGTAAGCCCTCCGCGGCCTGGGTCGAATTATGCCAGCATACGTTCCGGATTCGAGTCGAGGGACTCGAATCTGAAGAAGATCGTGTTGTTTTGTTCTAAGACAGTTAACTGACCCTGATCCGTCGGAAGAGTCAGGCACACGCATCAACAATCCCTACACATTCAAATCATTCTCTAGCAAACAGAGATAGCCGCACCCGAAAGAAATGAGGAGTCCTCAGCCGAATCTACGATTCGACTGAACACTCGTGGGCTACTGGCATGGTTATACCCTACAGGTATACGACCTTAGCATACCTAATCCAGCCCAGGGAAGACCCACGAGAACATGTGCCAGCCCATGAAGACTTTCGGGTGACCAGGGCCCATGACGCCTTCGGATCCTTGGAAAGCAAGACTAGGGTAGATAGAAAATTCAAAAGGGTAAACCCTAAAACCTGTAACCGACTCGATTTGTGTCTCGGACCTGCCTATCTCTATATAAAGGTCGGGAGAGCACGACGAGGAGGCTCTCTTACAATCTCTCGCAAACCACCGCATACACACCTCCACGCCAGATTGCATCTGCGCACCCCTGTACTTTCGGTTCCGCTGTAATCAAGAGCAGACAAGCAGGAGTAGGGTTTTTTCCCTCCCGGGGCCTAAACCTGGGTAAACCTCGTGTCCCCGTGTTGCTTGTGTAACACCCTCAGAATCGGACCTATGCAAGTTTGAGCAAAATTCGCCAAACCCGCATAGAAACGATTCAAAGGTGCCCACCAGGCACTTTCTTGCGGGTGGAAAACGAAGTAATAACATTACACAACAGTCCTCGATGGGACCCACAGAACATATTTATATAACAACGACTCAAAGAGTCAAGAATACAGATATAATATACAAAGATCCAAATCACCTTGAAAACGATAGAGCGTCCAGCTACGGACAAGATGCAAATGGGGCTAAGAGCCCTGAAGAATAACCAATGGCGTCCATAACCCTGCCCAGGCCAAGCCAGAAGGGTAACCCTGCTAACGACGTCGATCTCAAAACCTGCTTAACAAAAGGGGTGCCGACAAAGGGCAAAGGAAAAAGAAGGAGCGTCAGTACTGAGGCCAGTACACGGCGAGGCTAGAATTCGGCGGTCCTCGCCTACATAGGTATGGTGGACTGAAACGGCAGCGGCAGCATGCACTAAACACCCTATAGAGACTCGATACAACTGGCGGCAATCAGAGAGGGGTGAGAAAGACCTATTCGGAACCAACCTGATGCTATCATCAAACAAACCCATCCTGGCGTTTCCCCCTCGAGACCAACGAGGAAGTCAACCGAGGAACTCACACAGTTGGCAGTTTTACTTATTCAGTTATAGTTGCGGCACTTTACTAGTCAGGTTTAGATAATCGTCCTGATAAAGTAAGCAGTGGGCACTTTTAATTAACCAATCCGTTGTAGTTGAGACACTTTCTAATCAGATACATTTAGCATGAGATAACCCAAAACCCAGCAGTTGTTGGTACTTTTATTCAGCCATTCCGTTGTAGTTGCAATACTTACTAGTCAGATACAACTGTCGCAAGCGACACTCCAAACAAGCAATTGTGGGCAGTATTAATTAGTCATTCCATTATAGTGAAGCTGATTACTAGTCATTATAAAGTCAAATTTATAACAGTAAACTTTAGTTATGCTTGTCTATGGTCGAGATACTGTGCTCCAAGTCGTCCATAACCGCGGACACGGCTTTCAGAAAGTTTTAACCCGGCCGGGGTGCACAAATAGCAACACACACACGATGAACCTCGGAAAAACCAAATCAAAACCCAACGAGGTCTTGACGACAGAGCAATCACAAGATTCAGAAAAATTTCAGGGGGCCACCCCTTAAGTAGAACCCGCAACGAAGTAAGCTAGCTCCGAGACGGACTCAAGGTTTGGGTGGACGGCTGTGAGCGACTGGGAACCCGAAAGTGTGGCTGGGCTTGTCGACACCGCGTAAACGTGTCCCGATCCTAAACAGTACAGTGTGCTATCTGTCGCACAATTTAATTAAAGCAGTAAAGCATGGCATAAGTACAGGATCGTAAATAAAACCTCAAACTAGTTTGTGGCCCCAAGAAATAAGACGGAATCAAGCTCTGGCTAAGGGGGGGGCCATAATTCCCCATATGTGGATAGCGCGATAAATCAAGGAACAGGTATCAAGTACTCGGGGTCCTACGGGACACAAGTGGGCGTTCGGAAACCAAATATTTTCTATCACCCACCGATGCCTCTGCTTATTCCAATTTTAGTTGTTAAACAAGAATTAAAGTGAACAATAAGTAAAACTATGCTCATCTCCAACATCAACATGCGGAAATACATCAACAACTGTGGTACATGGCGACACGCAACAGCACTTGAGCAAGCGACTACGACGCGCAAGTCCAACTATCTACCAAACAACAGGCAATAGGAGGTGGCCATGGCAATATAGGGCTGCAAGGGATATCACGGGTACGGAAACTAGAGCAACGCAACACAGGTAGCAATAGATCAACAGGAGGGAATAAATACTATAAAAGTAAGATAGGTAGAAAGGGGGAGATGCTCGCCTGAAAACATTGTCGAAGGTTCAACCGAAGTTCGGGGCGAAGCTCACATCAACTCAACGGCCTTATCCGCGAAGAAGCAAAACACTAGAAGAAACACCGGATGCACTATTTAATACAACGGCAGAAGACCGGCATGATGCATGACATGGCAATGGTGCAATGCAATTAGGTCATATTAAGCGGAACCGGGGTCCCGACAATTAATTAATAGGTTCATGTTGTTTAGATCCCCCGCAATTTAAATGTTGTTTAACAAGGCAGGATATATCACCGGTTCGCTACACAAGTTTAAATGAGGCCAATGTGAGACTAGACTTGCCCGCATATGGGCCCCATATTTAATTATAGGGTGAATCGGCATAAGGCCCCCAAACCACATGATATGCATGTGAGATGAAAGATTTGATGTGCAACAATTGTATTATATTATGAAATTAGGGTTTCGGGAAGGGGTTCACACATTGAGGGGTCTCGACGGACTTGGGGATCCGGGGGTTCAGGGTTCGACAGGGTCCAGGGTTCGACGGTTTCGGTCTCGGCGGGATCGTTCTCGGGTATCGGGGTAGGCCTTGGCCTTCCGGGAGGAAGCACTTGTCGCACCGGGGTCTCGTTGTCTGGGATGAAGATCTTGGCGTTCTCGGCGATCTTGGCATTCCAGGCATCTTCGGTCCTCGGATCCGAGAGGAGAACTTGGCGATTCCGAGGTTCTTCGGGTCATGTCGATGGCCTTGTGGTTCGGTTCTTGGAGTCCGGGGAACGCTCTTCAGGTTCCATGAGGTAGTCCTTGCTGATCCTCTTGGCATCCCTCGGTTCAACTGCGCGCGTCGGTCTTCGAGATCGAAGTGCTTGGCGCCCATGACGAAAATACCGAGAGACGATGTCGATGATCGAAGAGCTTGGGGTCTAACCAAACGTGCAGGGTCACCCGAGACGTGTGCGCAGAACCAAACGGACGCCCGCGAGTACTACCTCACACGCACATCAGGCAGGCAGCAGCCACGGTGACGCAAGGCTTCGCTCCGGGAGACGTGGTCGAGCGGGGCGCTGAGGTGGCCGGCGGGCACGGCGGATCGGCGACCGGCGGTGGACGCGGTCCAGGACGCGCAGGGGCGTCGATGGAGTCGGCCACGGCGAGCTTGGGCCGGAGGGGAGGTACTTGTCGGCACGGGGCGGAGCTCGCAGGGCGGGCTGAGGAGGAGCGACGGAGCCGGCGCGGCTTGACTGGGACCGGGCCGACGCAGGCGAGTGGGTCCTGCTGGAGGCGGGGAGGACGGCCAGGTGGAGGGGGTCGACGGCGATGGAGTCCTGCTGGAGGCGGCGGAGGGGACGCGGCTGGCGGCGGTGGTCGGCGCGAGGACGGCGGAGGGTGAGCCGGGGCGAGCGCGGGTGCGGGCTCCGGCCAGAGGGCGGCGGCGGGCGCTGCCGGAGCTCGCGGAGAGGGGGTCCCGGCGAGGTTGCTTGGGCGTGGGAGCGGGGCGGCCGCCGGGAACGGCGGAGGTGAGGGCGCGGTCGGGCGGTGAGGGGCCGGCGGGCGCGCGAGCTCTGCCTCGGGGCGAGGCGGGCGAGCGGAGGGCGGTGGATGCGGCGGTAGGCGGAGGGCAGAGGGCGGCCGACGAGGCCGGCTCGGCCGGGGCGCACGCAGGGCGCCGGAGGCGGGCGGTGATGGTGGGTGGGGCGGCGCGCGGGGCGTCGGTGAGGGAGGAAGAAGAGGTTGGGGAAGGAGCCGGGTCCGCGGGGTGGTTGGGGCCAGAGAGGTGGGCCGGGGCTGGTGGGTCCGGGGGAGAGGGTCCAGGCGGGGCCCGCTCGGGTGGGGCCACGCGGCAGAGGCGTGTGGGGGGGCGTGTGCTGGGCGCGTGCCGGCGCGTGCAGGCGCGTGCTAGACGCGTGCTGGGGGGGTGGCCGGCTGGGCCAGGGGTGGTATGCGGGTTGGGTCCCGGTTGGCAGAGAGAGAGGGGTTGAGAGGGTCAGGGTGAGAAAAGGAGAGGGAGAAAGGGGCTGGATGGATGAGGTGGCAGGTGGGTAGGTTTTGGGTGAGAGGGGGAGGTGGCACGGTTTGGTTGGTGGGTAGATTAGGATTGGGTGATTTTAGGATTTAGGGTGGGATTGGTTGGACCGTTTTAATTTCTGGGGCGGTCGTTCGGGTCAATCGGCCCGTTCGACTGCCCCGCCCAAAATAATTTAATATTCTTAATTGATTGCGACGAACTTTGTAAATAGTTTTTGACAAACAAAATATCCGGCAGCATCCGGGGTTTCTGGCGTTTGAATAAAGACGAGGCGTTTGGAAAACAAATCGGGCTTTGCGAAAATAGTTTTAAGCAACAATGCATGATGATGACGATGCAATGCACAAATTCAACGCGATTTTCTAGTAGTGGTTTTGCCGGATGCCACAATTCGACACCACTAACAATGGATCTCGCCCTCGAGATCCGCCTCATGGTACCGGAAGGAAGGGTCGGCGATCTGCGTCTTCTCGCTTCGTGTAGATCCTCGCGACACCACTAACGAGGGTGCCTTCTTCATCTTGAAATTGGCGACACCACCAACAAAGGGTCGTTGTCTCTGATCGTCGAGAGAACACTCCGGAGAAACAAAGGACGAAGATAGAGGTATCAAACGATAAGGCCACCTCTAACTTCCATTAGAAGAGGGAAAAATTACATTGATCCTCCAGTTCGATGTACAGAGCGAACAGTAAGAGTCGGTTAGGGTGATCAGTCCATCCCGTACCCACACTATCAACTCTATACATGAGTAGGAGAATCAGGCAACTCAACTCTCGAGATTTTAGAATGAAGATCTTCACAAGTGGTATCCGGAACAAAGGGATGATGCCAGCAGAAATCGTATGAAAGACACAATGATTAGGTTCCGCGATGGTTCCATTGGCATGAACAACACATGCTCAAGGTATACTCCAACTTCACCAATGCTCGTCCTTCTCATATGTTTTTCAACGACACTGATATCCAGCAAGGAACACACATAGATAAAGAGCTCCAGAACAAGAGATTGGAGGAAGGGTACAACAGACAAGTTGCAGATTGATGATCGTAGCACCTCCGTTAAAAAGGGAGAAAGCGAAACCCTGAAGGTACGACGGAATCCCAACCACGAGAAATCCTGGACTCGAAGAGAGAGAAGAGAGCGGATTCAAAACACGTAGAGGTAAGAGAGGAATAGCAAAGGGGTAAGGAATAAAATCAGACCTAATCAGAACTATCCAACCGATTTTGCAAAAATAGTTTTGACACTCTACTTCGGCCGTTAGCTAGGTTATCCTACAGGCTGGACTTGTGGGGTATCGCAACTGCTGAGCTCTGATACCACTCTGTAACACCCTCAGAATCGGACCTATGCAAGTTTGAGCAAAATTCGCCAAACCCGCATAGAAACGATTCAAAGGTGCCCACCAGGCACTTTCGTGCGGGTGGAAAACGAAGTAATAACATTACACAACAGTCCTCGATGGGACCCACAGAACATATTTATATAACAGCGACTCAAAGAGTCAAGAATACAGATATAATATACAAAGATCCAAATCACCTTGAAAACGATAGAGCGTCCAGCTACGGACAAGATGCAAATGGGGCTAAGAGCCCTGAAGAATAACCAATGGCGTCCATAACCCTGCCCAGGCCAAGCCAGAAGGGTAACCCTGCTAACGACGTCGATCTCAAAACCTGCTTAACAAAAGGGGTGCCGACAAAGGGCAAAGGAAAAAGAAGGAGCGTCAGTACTGAGGCCAGTACACGGCGAGGCTAGAATTCGGCGGTCCTCGCCTACATAGGTATGGTGGACTGAAGCGGCAGCGGCAGCATGCACTAAACACCCTATAGAGACTCGATACAACTGGCGGCAATCAGAGAGGGGTGAGAAAGACCTATTCGGAACCAACCTGATGCTATCATCAAACAAACCCATCCTGGCGTTTCCCCCTCGAGACCAACAAGGAAGTCAACCGAGGAACTCACACAGTTGGCAGTTTTACTTATTCAGTTATAGTTGCGGCACTTTACTAGTCAGGTTTAGATAATCGTCCTGATAAAGTAAGCAGTGGGCACTTTTAATTAACCAATCCGTTGTAGTTGCGACACTTTCTAATCAGATACATTTAGCATGAGATAACCCAAAACCCAGCAGTTGTTGGTACTTTTATTCAGCCATTCCGTTGTAGTTGCAATACTTACTAGTCAGATACAACTGTCGCAAGCGACACTCCAAACAAGCAATTGTGGGCAGTATTAATTAGTCATTCCATTATAGTGAAGCTGATTACTAGTCATTATAAAGTCAAATTTATAACAGTAAACTTTAGTTATGCTTGTCTATGGTCGAGATACTGTGCTCCAAGTCGTCCATAACCGCGGACACGGCTTTCAGAAAGTTTTAACCCGGCCGGGGTGCACAAATAGCAACACACACACGATCAACCTCGGAAAAACCAAATCAAAACCCAACGAGGTCTTGACGACAGAGCAATCACAAGATTCAGAAATATTTCAGGGGGCCACCCCTTAAGTAGAACCCGCAACGAAGTAAGCTAGCTCCGAGACGGACTCAAGGTTTGGGTGGACGGCTGTGAGCGACTGGGAACCCGAAAGTGTGGCTGGGCTTGTCGACACCGCGTAAACGTGTCCCGATCCTAAACAGTACAGTGTGCTATCTGTCGCACAATTTAATTAAAGCAGTAAAGCATGGCATAAGTACAGGATCGTAAATAAAACCTCAAACTAGTTTGTGGCCCCAAGAAATAAGACGGAATCAAGCTCTGGCTAAGGGGGGCCCATAATTCCCCATATGTGGATAGCGCGATAAATCAAGGAACAGGTATCAAGTACTCGGGGTCCTACGGGACACAAGTGGGCGTTCGGAAACCAAATATTTTCTATCACCCACCGATGCCTCTGCTTATTCCAATTTTAGTTGTTAAACAGGAATTAAAGTGAACAATAAGTAAAACTATGCTCATCTCCAACATCAACATGCGGAAATACATCAACAACTGTGGTACATGGCGACACGCAACAGCACTTGAGCAAGCGACTACGACGCGCAAGTCCAACTATCTACCAAACAACAGGCAATAGGAGGTGGCCATGGCAATATAGGGCTGCAAGGGATATCACGGGTACGGAAACTAGAGCAACGCAACACAGGTAGCAATAGATCAACATGAGGGAATAAATACTATAAAAGTAAGATAGGTAGAAAGGGGGAGATGCTCGCCTGAAAACATTGTCGAAGGTTCAACCGAAGTTCGGGGCGAAGCTCACATCAACTCAACGGCCTTATCCGCGAAGAAGCAAAACACTAGAAGAAACACCGGATGCACTATTTAATACAACGGCAGAAGACCGGCATGATGCATGACATGGCAATGGTGCAATGCAATTAGGTCATATTAAGCGGAACCGGGGTCCCGACAATTAATTAATAGGTTCATGTTGTTTAGATCCCCCGCAATTTAAATGTTGTTTAACAAGGCAGGATATATCACCGGTTCGCTACACAAGTTTAAATGAGGCCAATGTGAGACTAGACTTGCCCGCATATGGGCCCCATATTTAATTATAGGGTGAATCGGCATAAGGCCCCCAAACCACATGATATGCATGCGAGATGAAAGATTTGATGTGCAACAATTGTATTATATTATGAAATTAGGGTTTCGGGAAGGGGTTCACACCTTGAGGGGTCTCGACGGACTTGGGGATCCGGGGGTTCGGGGTTCGACAGGGTCCAGGGTTCGACGGTTTCGGTCTCGGCGGGATCGTTCTCGGGTATCGGGGTAGGCCTTGGCCTTCCGGGAGGAAGCACTTGTCGCACCGGGGTCTCGGTGTCCGGGGTGAAGATCTTGGCGTTCTCGGCGATCTTGGCATTCCAGGCATCTTCGGTCCTCGGATCCGAGAGGAGAACTTGGCGATTCCGAGGTTCTTCGGGTCATGTCGACAGCCTTGTGGTTCGGTTCTTGGAGTCCGGGGAACGCTCTTCAGGTTCCATGAGGTAGTCCTTGCTGATCCTCTTGGCATCCCTCGGTTCAACTGCGCGCGTCGGTCTTCGAGATCGAAGTGCTTGGCGCCCATGACGAAAATACCGAGAGACGATGTCGATGATCGAAGAGCTTGGGGTCTAACCAAACGTGCAGGGTCACCCGAGACGTGTGCGCAGAACCAAACGGACGCCCGCGAGTACTACCTCACACGCACATCAGGCAGGCAGCAGTCACGGTGACGCAAGGCTTCGCTCCGGGAGACGTGGTCGAGCGGGGCGCTGAGGTGGCCGGCGGGCACGGCGGATCGGCGACCGGCGGTGGACGCGGTCCAGGACGCGCAGGGGCGTCGATGGAGTCGGCCACGGCGAGCTTGGGCCGGAGGGGAGGTACTTGTCGGTGCGGGGCGGAGCTCGCAGGGCGGGCTGAGGAGGAGCGACGGAGCCGGCGCGGCTTGACTGGGACCGGGCCGACGCAGGCGAGGGGGTCCTGCTGGAGGCGGGGAGGACGGCCAGGTGGAGGGGGTCGACGGCGATGGAGTCCTGCTGGAGGCGGCGGAGGGGACGCGGCTGGCGGCGGTGGTCGGCGCGAGGACGGCGGAGGGTGAGCCGGGGCGAGCGCGGGTGCGGGCTCCGGCCAGAGGGCGGCGGCGGGCGCTGCCGGAGCTCGCGGAGAGGGGGTCCCGGCGAGGTTGCTTGGGCGTGGGAGCGGGGCGGCCGCCGGGAACGACGGAGGTGAGGGCGCGGTCGGGCGGTGAGGGGCCGGCGGGCGCGCGAGCTCTGCCTCGGGGGGAGGCGGGCGAGCGGAGGGCGGTGGATGCGGCGGTAGGCGGAGGGCAGAGGGCGGCCGACGAGGCCGGCTCGGCCGGGGCGCACGCAGGGCGCCGGAGGCGGGCGGTGATGGTGGTGGGGCGGCGCGCGGGGCGTCGGTGAGGGAGGAAGAAGAGGTTGGGGAAGGAGCCGGGTCCGCGGGGTGGTTGGGGCCAGAGAGGTGGGCCGGGGCTGGTGGGTCCGGGGGAGAGGGTCCAGGCGGGGCCCGCTCGGGTGGGGCCACGCGGCAGAGGCGTGTGGGGGGGCGTGTGCTGGGCGCGTGCCGGCGCGTGCAGGCGCGTGCTGGGCGCGTGCTAGGCGCGTGCAGGCGCGTGCTGGGGGGGGGGGGGTGGCCGGCTGGGCCAGGGGTGGTATGCGGGTTGGGTCCCGGTTGGCAGAGAGAGAGGGGTAGAGAGGGTCAGGGTGAGAAAAGGAGAGGGAGAAAGGGGCTGGATGGATGAGGTGGCAGGTGGGTAGGTTTTGGGTGAGAGGGGGAGGTGGCACGGTTTGGTTGGTGGGTAGATTAGGATTGGGTGATTTTAGGATTTAGGGTGGGATTGGTTGGACCATTTTAATTTCTGGGGCGGTCGTTCGGGTCAATCGGCCCGTTCGACTGCCCCGCCCAAAATAATTTAATATTCTTAATTGATTGCGACGAACTTTGTAAATAGTTTTTGACAAACAAAATATCCGGCAGCATCCGGGGTTTCTGGCGTTTGAATAAAGACGAGGCGTTTGGAAAACAAATCGGGTTTTGCGAAAATAGTTTTAAGCAACAATGCATGATGATGACGATGCAATGCACAAATTCAACGCGATTTTCTAGTAGTGGTTTTGCGGGATGCCACAGCTTGTTTGCTAACCGTTCCGCGATCTTCAGCACCCCCATCTTCTCCAAAACCAAAACTCATAACAATGGGCATTGACGAGATTAAACCTCGTCAACAACATTACTCAACCGCCCCACTTTAACCACAATAAAAACCCTCAAACACCCGCAGGAGCTCCTTTGCTTGTAAATAAAGACACCAATAGTCTGAATGGTCATTCCTTTTGTCGTTGATCGTCTGAACTGCACGTAGGCAATCAGTCTCAAGAATAGCTGGTCCTGAGAAGTGTTGTGTAAGATGTTTTAGTCCCTGCAAACACGCTAACACCTCAGCTTCAAACGGTCATTCCCGGTGGTTTTTTTTTATGGTCACCGGGGGAGGGAAAAACCCTCCACCTGAATTTTTTATATATAAATGTGAGGGCCAAAAGCCCCTATAGCAGTGTACACAAGATGGACAAGAGAGGGGAGGGGATACAGATACTAGCCGAAAACAGGAGCTAGCCTACACCGAGGCTGTGGAGCCAAGCATCGGCATCCTGGGCGCGATTAGGAGGGAGCCGTTTCCGCCACAACCTGGCATCGTCCCAGCACTGAATCAGCAGCAGGGGATGCTCTGCTGTTGCCGCCTGAACGCCACCACGTTCCGATGTTTCAAAGGTTTTTTGTTGTGATGTAACTCCTTTTTCTTTTTGATGGCTTAGGCTGTCACCCCTTGTTTTTGCTTCTTCTATATCAATATATAGGCAAAGCTTTTGCCTTATTTAAAAAAAAAGATAAATATAATGCATACATGTTGTAGTACTAGTAGATAGTAGAATCCCGAGCCGCAGGTTGTCACGGGTCAGCGGAAACTGAGACACGAGAAGCGGCAGTGGTGGCAGCAGGTTGTCCACGATCAGCGAAAATAATGCATACTCGATCAGCTGTGGGACGCAATCGGTCGTTCTACACAACACGTCATCTTCTCGTGAAGGAAAAAAACTTGTGCTTGTTCTTGTTGCAT
Organism: Avena atlantica; assembly: GCA_910589765.1. NCBI lineage: Eukaryota > Viridiplantae > Streptophyta > Magnoliopsida > Poales > Poaceae > Avena > Avena atlantica. The sequence continues at coordinate 371,511,455 of OU342736.1, forward strand.
AAGTCATCATCTATATATACTCGTAGTTTATCTATATATACATTTAATTTTCTTTCTTGGAGACTGCTCCGAGATCTCTTATCTGAACAACCTGATCCGATTCAATTCAACGGAGAGAAACTAACTCGTGCTCGCCAGATCCTAATCCTAACTATCCGCTAAACACGTACGGCCCCATAGGCGATAGCGATTAGATGATGCTAGCTAATCCTAATCTAACCGCGGTTGATATCCACATCCCCTTACCTATATAAGCGAGGCGCCTCCGACGTCTCTCCTCATCTCGCACCCTCCTGCTCCCGGCGATTCTTTGAAAATCTACCGAGACCGTAGCTGCAGCTGCTTTCCTTGCTCGAGATGGCTGTTGACCTCACCCCGAGGCAGCCTACTAAGGCGTACGGAGGCGACGGCGGTGCCTACTATGAGTGGAGCCCAGCCGAGCTGCCCATGCTCGGCGTCGCCTCCATCGGCGCCGCCAAGCTCTCCCTCGCCGCCGGCGGGATGTCTCTCCCCAGCTACTCCGACTCCGCCAAGGTCGCCTACGTCCTCCAAGGTACCGTCATACAGCCGATCCGCTTCTGCTCTCTATGTTGATCGCGCATTGGTCGTTTGGTTGTTCAGTTATGAGTGTGATCGGTCGCAAGCGTTCATGCATGATGCCGATCAGTTATTAAGTTGTTGTTTAGTAGTTTCGTCAGGTTAGGTGTCTGGATCAGATCCCGCTCATCATGAATTCAACAATAATTAGTAGTCAAATTATTTGTAACAACATTTTGTTGTACTCCCTCCGATTCAAATTAAGTTTCAAAGATATAGTACAAACTTTGCATGGTACTAAAATAGTACTAAATCACAAACACTAAAAAGTGTCTTATGTCTTTTTTTAACTTACAGTCAAGTTCTAGTAGTATATTGATTGTTCAGGTTATTGATTTGATTAATAATACGTGCGTGGCCGTTATGTTTTATCAAATAAAAACACACTTTGTGTGTCAGCCTTTGTTTAATCAAATTCTTCAATGCATGTTTGCTCCTCCGATCTATAGCTAGTGTAATATTTGCTCTGTTTTGAGATTTCGTTATGTAAATGATTGCACCGAAGTGCTGATTTTTCTTTGAAGAATTGTTTTCTAATATAACACGATGCTTTGCTTGTTTTGATGATCAGGCAAGGGAACCTGTGGCATTGTCCTGCCCGAGGCCACCAAGGAGAAGGTGGTTGCCGTGAAGGAGGGCGACGCTCTGGCGCTCCCCTTCGGTGTTCTCACGTGGTGGCACAACACCCCTGAGTCGGCTACCGAGCTCGTCATCCTCTTCCTTGGCGACACGTCCAAGGGTCACAAGCCTGGTCAGTTCACCAACTTTCAGCTCACGGGCTCTAGCGGCATCTTCACCGGATTTTCCACGGAGTTTGTCGGCCGCGCCTGGGACCTCAAGGAGGCGGACGCCGCCAAGCTTGTCTCCACCCAGCCGGCCTCCGGCATCGTCAAGCTCACCGCTGGACAGAATCTCCCGGAGCCGGTCCCTGAGGACCGCAAGGACATGGCACTCAACTGCTTGGAGGCCAAGCTGGACGTGGACATCCCCAACGGTGGCCGTGTGGTGGTTCTCAACACCGTGAACCTGCCGCTCGTGAAGGAGGTCGGGCTTGGTGCTGATCTTGTAAGGATTGACGCCCACTCCATGTGCTCCCCTGGGTTCTCCTGTGACTCGGCGTACCAGGTGACGTACATCGTCCGTGGCAGCGGTCGTGTGCAGGTGGTCGGCCCCGATGGTAAGCGTGTGCTGGAGACCCGCATTGAGGGTGGCAGCCTCTTCATCGTGCCACGCTTCCATGTCGTTTCCAAGATCGCCGACGCGTCTGGCATGGAGTGGTTCTCCATCATCACCACTCCTAAGTAAGAAAGGCTATATTATTTGTTGCAATTGCATTCTATTGTCGATTTCCATGGTAATTGATGCTTACCACAATGTGTGTGTTTTGTGTTTGTGCAGCCCGATCTTTAGCCACTTGGCGGGGAAGACCTCAGTGTGGAAGGCCATCTCTCCGGAGGTGCTGGAGGCGGCGTTCAACACGACTCCGGAGATGGAGAAGCTGTTCCGGTCCAAGAGGCTCGACTCGGAGATCTTCTTCGCCCCGAACTAGATGCCTGTCCAGAAATAAATAATATTAGTTGTGATTTTGATCGATCACCTTCGCGAATCTATCTTAGTTTTCCCTTGTTAGGCCGTCGTTTCTTAAACAGTGTGTGTTTCCTGTGTGAAATTTCTAGCTGGTTTGAAATTGATGAGTGCAATCGATCTATCGTTTGATGATGTTTCATGTGTTTTCTAGTATTTCGTAAGTCTGCAATTGAAGCGCTTGGGGTGGAAATTAGTAGAGATTTATGTTCTCAAGTACATGAAAATACTAGCTGGGCATGCAATTGAAGCGCTTGGGTGGAATTTAGTAGAGATCTATGTTCTCGAGTACTCCATGAAAATACTGGAGATTTATGTTCATCTCTGGCTAATGGTAGGTGCTCCTACTGGAGTACGACTGTACGAGTAATTACTCCCAACTAGTACTACTCGTGTATATCCAGACCTGGAGGCAAGTAAACGGGAACAGAGGGAGTACTACTGGAGGAACATATCGAAGCAAAGTAAGTGACAAATTACTTGCCTTAGTATGTTCCTCTCTATTCCAGACCATTAAATTGACTCGAATGATTCATCTACCAAGAAAGCTCATTCACATGTTCTCACCAACATGATCGAGGCTTTTCTCACTTTGAACATCTTATATATAGCAGTTATAACCAAACCGTGCTTACTACATGTAGTGGGCATAGTTGGCATCATCCCACTGTCATCTTACTACAAGCATTATCGGTCTGAACTTGGTCGTTGTTTCGTCAAAATCTTGAGTAGACTGAATCTTTTTCTGTAGATGTGGATATGATTATGAGACATAGGCACACACTCGCTTGCTAGGGATGAGCGACATCAGGAAAGTACGTGGAACCTATTCGCTTCTTCGTGGAGCAACGTAGCCAGGGACTCCGCCAGGCGCTCCAGGGTAGTGGTGGTTGTAGCCCCTGGGAGCAGCAGTGAGGAAGTTTGGTGGCCTTGCCGCGTAGCTTGAAGGTCTTGGTGGAGCCGGGAGCGACGGTGGGGTGTTAGGAACCCAGACACGACGCTTAGAAGGAGTTGACATAGCTGAAGAGCTTGCTGCATCGCGGTTGTGTTTCTTTGACTCCTCAAACACTTGCTTCTTCATGCAGAGCTGTATGCTGAAGTTCCAGAAAAGACGCTGGCCTTGCATGTGTGATTGCATATTTAATCGATGCATTGAGCCCTTGTCGGAACCTCTTTTGCTTCTTCTTGTCATCAGAGATCTCATCGCCACCATAACGAGAAAGGTTCATGAAGTTCCTGATGTAGGTATTGACATTATCATTGCCCTGCTTGAGGTTGAGAAACACTTCCTTCATCCTCTCCATGACAATTTCTGACAGGTACTGCTCTTTGAAGGCTCCAGTGAACTGTCCCCAAGTAGGCTGAAAACCAATGCAGTTTGCTTTCAGGTAATTCTCCCACCAGAGAGATGCATCTCCCTTCAGAAGGTGAGTGGCACACTTTACCCATTCTTGCTCAGGAACATCAGCAGTCACCAGTAGCCTTGACATCTCACGCAACCAATCATCAGCATCAAGTGGTTGATCAGACACATCAAATTGGCGTGGGTTGAACTTCAGGAAGCTTTTGATGTCTCCTCGCTTGGGAGGTGGAGGTAGCGGAACAAACATCCTCCTGACACTTTCTTCAAAACGCTGCTGGTTCTGCTGCATTGCTGCCAAGGCATTAGCGATGCTCGACAACGCGGCCCCCAGTTCAGGTTGTATGTCCTCCTCAGAACGGCGTGGTGGTGCCATCCTGTGATTGATATAAAACACAAGTCAGTACTATAATGGAGAATAATAATAATCCAAAATAGTACCAAGATGGAATTAACCAAGATTAAAGGATACAATTTACTAAGATGATATTAAAATATCAACAAAGTTCAAAGCACCTAGAAGATATTAAGCATATCGCACACGACTGAAAAGGAGTGTGGTACACAGATATATCAAAGAAAAATTTTCCGCAAATTTCGGCATTAAAATACCAATAGATGCGCAAAAACACTTAATGAATCAAGATTAGTGACTCTACCAATTCAATATACAAGAGCGAATGATAAAAGTAGTGGTATGGTCGCGACTCCATCCCGCACTCAAATCATTACTCCGCACATGAATAAGTAAAACACATATCTCAACACCTTCTTCTCACGATGAACCTAAAGATTAGTAACTACGGAAACGAACACCCCAAACAAGATAACGTCGGATAACAAAGAGTAAGACAGACCGCGGCGGTATACAACGAATCAGATAGATCGCGTCGGTTTGCAAAAGCCTGTCGGTATGGAATGCACCAACAGTTGATAACCAAAAGGCCGATTGTGATAACAACTTGGATGCAACAGATAGACAAGGAATTACACACACACACACACACACACACACACACACACACACACACACACACACACACACAACCTATGGTACTACGGAAACCCAGAACACGTGAATCCTAGTTTGAACTTTTAAGAAGAGGATTGAAAACGTTACACTTTCTTACCAGAAAAGGGTGGGTGGGTGGGTAAGAAGAAAAGTGGAAGCAGTCCTACTCTCGCGTTTTGTTTTTCCCTGGTATACATAGCTACCAAAAATATTTGCTAGACTGACAACGACCATTTGGCTGAGACCCTGAAGGGCGGGATGGCTCTGATACCAATTGTAACTACCTCGGTGAATTACGCTCCTAGTTACAAGCCTGGATGAGCGGAAATGGTTAAAATAGTACGGTGGGGCCCAAATGCCACTCACAGGTAGACCTTTCGACCGTCCTAACCATTTCCACACATCGGGACAAGAACGGGCGGCGTAATCGGCAGGCGAAGGGATCAACTACATACACAAATGAGTATGTATGCAAGCCACCATACAACAGTCCTCAGAGCCATTCCATCTAAAAGAAATAGAAATATTGCAACGCCATACGGCAAGATCCAAATGTCCTAGATAGATATAATAGTTTAGGATATCTCCTCATACATCAAACATCAGAGTATCAGGCGGAAGCGACAAACAAGATCCGAATACGGATAAGAAGCAAATCGGCATAAGATGCCCCATAATAAACACATCCCGCCCACAGATATCACGGATCCCCATTCCCGGAATCTCTACACCGAATGATCGTTGCCCACATCGTCCGCCTCCTCCACCCAGTATCCATCTTGTGAGGGTACCTGTTCATCTGAATCAAATAATTTATCGTGTGAGACCCTAGGGGTACTCAGCAAGTCTTTATGCCTCTGAAGGGGACACAACCTGGGTGACGCAATTACAGCAAAAGATAATACCTAACAATGCTATAGATACTCGCTAACCATCCGCCTAACCAAAGATAGACGGATGTCCGTAAATTAATAACAACAGTTATAACGGTAATATTAACAGATCCATCCTCCTCCTCGCTTACCAACGAGGAAGCGGACGAACAACCCCCCCCCCATCCGTTGGCAGTTTTATTATCCATTCCATGAGTGTTGCACTATTTACTAGTCAGTTACTTAGTCAAATTAAAAGCGGTACTTTAGTTATACTTGTCTATGATCGAGAAACTGTGCTCCAAGTCGTCCATAACCGCGGACACGGCTTTCAGAAAGTTTTACCCTGCAGGGGTGCACAAATAGCAACACACACTCGATCAACCTCGGAAAAACCAAATCAAAACCCAACGAGGCATTCACGACAAAGCGATCACAGGATTCAGAATTATTTCAGGGGGCCACCCCATTAAGCTACCCGCAACGAAACTGGCCGGCTCCGAGACGGACTCAAGGTTTGTGTGGACGGCTGTAAACGACTGGGAACCCGAAAGTGTGACTAGGCTTGTCGATACAGCGAAAACGTGTCACGATCCTAAACAGTACAGGTGCTCCTCGTACAATCGTAAATAAAGCAGTAAAGCATGACATAAGTACAGGATAGTAATAAAGCCCCAAACTAATTGTGGCCCCAAGAAATAAGAATGAATCAAGCTCTGGCTCAGGGGGGTCCCATAAGCCTCCCGGATGTGGATAGCGCGAATATTCAAGGAACAGGAATCAAGTACACGGGGTCCTACGGGACACAAGTGAGCATGAAAAACCAAATAGCATATATTGCTCACCGGTGCCACTTTCATTAGTTATCCCATTACTACTCAGGTTAAGTTGTATAGGTACCTCGTTATCCATCAGACACTCACATACCCTACACATGCTGTTCTACGACCCGCATGGCTCAAACAACTCCTGTAGTAATGGCTCATGGGATGGAGGAACAAGCTTCGGTGGGGTTTAAAAGTAAAGGCTATGCAGTACTTGGGATTCAGTTTAATGCGATCGCGACTCAATGATGCAAGAATAAGATAGAGGCAATAGGTACTATATGTATGCAAGCATGTGGTAGTGCTTGCCTGGCAGATCAGTTGAAGCGAGAGAAGGATCTGGGTAGTGCTCCTAGGTTTCTTGAAAATCCCCTGCTCAGCGTCTATTCGACGAAGAACCAAACAAACAAGGGCCAACATAAATAAAGTGCACAAGCATATGAATAAAATACGACAAGCAAATATTCATGCCATGATGAATGATGCACAATTTGCATGGCAATAATGTAGCATGGCATGGGTGAGGAGTGGAATACAAGAAATAAGCATTTTATTGAGTTTTGATCACATTTTATACTTCAATAAGTTGTTGTATACTTTATATTTATATGATGCATGCTGCATAACAGAACATGGAATGCATAAACAGAAAGGTCTCGTCGAGCTAATCATTCTAGACATATTATTTGTTAAATTTGGAGTTATAAAACAAAAGTTATTAATTAATTAAGGGAAAGGGCATTTTGTTGTAATTTTAATCAACCTGAAAATTAAAGTGTCCAAAATATATTTGAAGGGCATATTTGAATTCCTCGCATTTTTATGATTTCAAAACATATATTATTTGTCAAATTTGGGATTACCAATTAAAAGTTATTAATTTTTCTGGATTTAAAATCATATTGAACATATTCTTAAATTATTTTTATTAACAGAAAAAGTTCACGGACTTTTTACACCGAGGCCTAGATGACCCTAGCCGCTGACGTGTGGGCCAGCGCTGAGTCAGCGGCAGCTGACGCAGCGGCCGCGTGAAACTTTTCTCACAACGGGGCAATGTACCCATAGGCACCGACGTGTGGGCCAGCGGCTGCGGGTCCACCTAACGCGCAGGCCAACGGGGTGGCGACAGCTGGCCGGGGAGGGACCTGTGCAAAAGGCCAGATCGGATCTGACAAAAATGAAGTTTTCAGAGGTAAAACAGCCAGCTTGTCCGGTCTTCCGGCGACGATGACGAGCAAACCGTCGGGAATTTTGCGACGCTGCAAAAATGAAAGTTGTAGAGCCAATGTTGGACTGCAACTTTGGTGTTTGGAGCTTCGTCAACGGAGGCCTACAATGGACAAGGCAAGGAGAAGAACAGAGGGGGATCTAGCAGGGTAAAACTATCGAAAAGTTTTCAGAAAACGGCTGAGATCGGGCTGGGTTGCGACGACGATTGCGACCGAACGGTGGTGAATTTCGCCATGCCGTAAAAAGGAAAACTGAAGAGGGTGGTGCGGGCTACATCTTCCATTTAGCAAACTCGCATGGAGGCGGACCACAGCGACCGGAATCTGCGAAAGAACAGAGGGGTGCACTAGGGTTCCGCTGTTGCTGTCGGTCGCGCGCGCGGCGAGTGCTGCCTGCGTGCACGCAGCGTGCATCGTGCGAGCGGCGGCTGCGTGCGGTGCCGGCGGTAAAGAGGGGGAGGTGGAGCTCACCGAGACGGTGCTGGTGATGGTGGTCGACGGCGAGAACGACGAGGAAAGAGAGCAGTGCGGCGACGTCGAAAGCGGGCGGCGAGGTGTTGGTGCTCCCTGGTGCTGAGCCTTCACGTTCTGGAGATCGAGCAGGTTCTAGGACTCCTGGAGGATGGCCCGAACACGGCGACGGCGGCGGTGAGGTTGGCTTGCAGAGGAAGAAGGGGATGGGAGAGAGATGTCGATCCAGATGGGGTGGGTGGTGCTGCGCTCAGCTTTATCAGAAGGGGGAGGGAAAGAACACGCGAGGCGCGTGAGTCTGGCGATCACGTGCTCGCGAGGGAAGAAGAGAAACAGGACTTGGCCGTGGGCGTGGGCTCTCCGGCTCGCTGTCCTCTGCCTGGGTCGAGTCAAACCAAAGGAGTAGATGGGTCGGTGCAGTTTAGCTAGCTACTAGCTTGGGTTTGGATCGGTTGTGTACGATGGATTGGTAAAAAGAAACACCAGGTGGTGCACTCGGGTTGGGTGTTAGCTAGGGAGAGCAGACATTCTAGTGTGTGTAAGTGGGCGTATGTGTGTATATGTACGGATGATTAGGCTTTTGAAAAAGAAGAAGGGGATTGGAATTTTATATAGTCTAAACTAGACTAGATGGGACTAGTTTAGACAAAACTTTAGACGGATTTAGTGTCAAAGATTTAGGCAGAGATCAAGAGACAAAATAAATAAATATTAGAGATGGGGGATTTATTTAGATAGCTAGATTAGCTAGGAAAACTTGGTAGATGGAGTGTAGATATAGGATTTGATCAAAATTTGAACAAGCAAACAAGTGCAAAAGAATAAAAATAAAAGAAAGGTCACTAGTGGCATTGATATCACATGTGATTAGAGACTAATATTGCATGCAGTATGACATGATGTGGAGATAGGGTATGTGTATTTCCTCATTTATTTATTTTATTAGTTTGAAAACAAACTACTCAAAACTCTCCCAAAACCAAAGCAAAAATCAAAAAGGTATAAAAAAGAGAGGAAGCTTGCATGGCCCATGCACAAGTAATAAATGCCACTAATTCTAGTTGTGATAACAACTATCTTTAATCATGGTCATATATTCTTGCATGCATGTCAAAGTATTTGATTAAAATCATTCAAAGAAGAATCTTTCTTGACATATGGAAATAATTAGCATATGCACATGTATGAGGATAAATGACCATGGTAGTGTGTATTTACCCACTAGAGCACTTGTAGCCAAATATAGCTCCATACATGAGCATATAGTAAATAAAATCCATATAGAAACTTAGATGCAACATTTCTACTCACATGTCATGCAAAAGTGGCCATAATCAATATTGTGAGAACAACATGTATCATGTATGGAAGCATGTAGAAATAAGTGGATCCACCCCAACACATATGAGCTAGATTTAAATGCCAAAGAGAAATGTAAAAGCTCATGTATAATTAGGATGGTGGAATTATAAGGTGGTGACAAGGTTAAGGTGGTGGAGTTGAAAGAGATATGCCCCCAACTCAATTTGGGCATTAAACAATATATCAATAACCAAATACAATATCAAGAGGCAAATACAATTAATGATGCATATGAGAGAAGATCCAAATTGAAAATGGGTTTTATATGATGCTCAAATGCAAGGTGGCATGATGACATGAGCATGATATAATTATAATGCAACAATTATATATATGAAGTGGCCATTATATTACTAGACCAAGTAGCATTACAATTGTTAGACAATTGGGATGCTACAGGACCAATACATTTGTGGTTCCTACAATAGCCATGGGTGCATGACCAATTCCAATTTTTTGAGGCTGTATTTTCACCTGCTTTTCCTTCAACGTTGGTGCTTGCTGAACTTGGAAGTGATGGTGAACATGTGGCTCCTCCCGAACTGGAGTTTGCTGCCCCTGAACTTTCCACTGAAGCTGAGGAAGAGATGATCAGTTTACTGCTCACCTTGGAGGACAGGGCCTCTATGGATGCTCTTGCTTTTCTTCCAGGGCCTGTAAACGACTTGACTCTGAATCCTTCCACATTGCCGACTGAGTCTGTCCTTACTGGTATGTCTGAAGCTACTGGCTCTTCTGCGCCGGTTCGTGTTCGTGGACGCCACCGCAAAGTGGCTACTCCAAAGGCTGACTTGTACTCGCAATAACAATGATGGATACTTATATTAAACTGCCCAACCAGCCTACCCGTCGTAGAGCATCATCTGTTCCAAGAGCGGCGCCTCGGGCAATTCTACAGCTATTGGCGATGCAACGTATGGGAGTGGAGCGGTGTCTTAATGTCTTATTGATCGATCCTTAAGAACTCTCTGATGAGCGTCTGCTCCAGAAGCGCCTAGCCTAGCTGGTGGTTTCCTGAATTTTTAGTTTCGATGAATCATTTTATTCGATCCCAGTCTCTTAATTGTGCTTGATGTTATATGTTGATCCAAATTCTACAAAGTATAGGCCAACTTCTGACTAGTGGAGCGAGGCCCGTTGCCGGAGGATTGAGCCGAGTGTATCCAATAGGGACGCCTGGGGGGTGCGGGGGCGATAGCCCCCCCCCCCCCCCCCCCCCCCCCCCCCGCGGTACGGTACGGTACGGATCGTTGAAGACCTAGGTTTCCACTGATATATAAACCCCTTGTAAGCCGCCGGTTGGGATGAGTTGTATCTGTGAAATCCTCGCATTTGTAAACACAGCCCCCATATAGTGAAGTTTCACTGGCTGGCGCCCGTGGTTTTTTCCTCTCTTTGTTGGAGAGGTTTTTCCACGTTAAATCTGTGTCCCCTTGCTGTGTTTTTCGTTGGTTCTTCGTTATCTTCTTGTCGCAATTGTAACACTTGATGTGTATTAAATTGGAATATTTGCTGTATATATTCCTCTGAAAAATGGTCTTTAGTTTACAACAAGATTGAAGAAAGGTTGGCTTTCATCGTCTGCCTCCAAGAAACGGAAAAAAGGAGGTTTTTTTACATGAATTTTATCAAGAGTTTTGCTCCCAGACGTTTTGATAAATATGCTTTTGTTCCTTCTGATGGGGCTCGGTGGGGTCTTAATTTTATGTGTCAGCAATCTATTCACAGGACATGTGCTTTTACAAGAAAATTTTGGGATAGTGATTCGCTTCCAATCCATATTATGATCTGATAATTTTACTTTGGTTAATATTGACTATCCTTGTGACGGAATTGATACAGAAAATTTTATCATGTGGTTATCTCATTTTGACATTCCAAATAACTCCTACTGCTTACTAGTAGGGGATTTCAACTTCTATCGATGTCCAGACAATCGAAAGAAACCTAGGACAAATGTTGCAGATATGGCCATGTTTAATGAGGTGATTAGATACTTAGGGCTTGTTGAGCTACACATCAAATGTTCAGGTGGTCGAATATTGAAAGCTCCAAATAATTATAATTTTTACCAAGGATCATCCACTTGTTTTCACTTGGTTTCGTTGGTTTTCACCTTTCAACTAACACTAATATCGCAAAAATGTGAAACCTTGTTTGGAATGATCCAAGAGCACAATGAGCTGATAACACGAAATCAAGCACTATGAGATGATTACACCTAATCAAGCACTATGTGACATTTAGGTAACAGACACTTTTGGAATGATCCAAGAGCACTATGAGCTGATTACACCAAATCAAGCAAATCTCCAATTGAACACATTTTGGTTCGAGGCCTTCAGGAGGCTTAACGACCACCAGTACGGGCTCACCTAGCCTGTAACATCCGATCGTCGGTGCCTCCGTTGTATTAATACAACCACTTTCCATGAAGGAAACAAAGACAAAAGACAGACACAATAGCCACAAACCACACTAGAACAAAGGAAGATAATATCTAAAAGAGAAGAATACTTTCATCCATTCTCCCTAAGATCTCCAACCTCTAGATCATCCATTCCTCCACAATTCCCCCTTGTACACACACACGCGAGCGCGCGCGCACACACACACACACAGATTCACACTTATAAGATTAGGGTTTTAGCCTCTATTCATACTTTACCTTGTATTTGAATTGATCTTCAACCTTATTGTGGTTTTCTATGGTAATATCGAGATTGAATTCTATTTACATCATGATTGTATCATTGTGTTATTGTCCTCTCATGTGCTAGTAAATCCCCATAGACATGGAAGATGTAGGGAATTGGTGAGATATGATGTTCCTATTATATCTTCCATCCATTTGTGATTATCGTTGTGTTTATTCTATGTGAGAATGATTATCTATGTGTGCCGATTAGTCGGCTATTAATCAGTGCAACCTACACAAATTAGCACATAAAACATTTTTATATAAGAAAGAAAAAGTATATGGACTTTACATGCTCGGCCCTACTTTTATAGATCCCAAAAGCTCATTAAAAATGTACACTTCTCCTCACTGACCTAATCTTCAAGGTCACGAGCGACTCAGGATCCAGTAGCTGGAACCATGTGGCCTCCTTCTTCTTATCCTCCTTTGACCTCTAAAGTTGCTCTTATCCCACCACCTACCTAGGGTATGATTCCTAACCACCTACCATGTTAAAGGCAGCCTTGAGCTCCCGGACGAGCTCCTCAACGCGCTCAAGCTCTTATATCTGAGGTATGGTTGGCAATAGCGAGGAACTGGTCAACAACGATAAGGAACTGGTTGGTGAGGGCGGAATCAAGCTCCTGGAGGCAGAAATCGAGCGGGAGCTTCACAAAACCTACTTAATTGGGGAAGGCTAGAGGCTGGATGAGCGATATGCGTTGAAAAGTTTGCAATTTTTTTGGCCAACTATAGTGGTTAATCAAGAATATACCTAGTAATCAGACTGTTGAAGCTATTAGTCAAGTTAAATGATTAACACAGATGATTAGTGGTAATCGACACGGCTAAGTCATGAGTAGCGATAATTGGCCTATTAATCACTGATTCAGTCGATTTTTTGAACAATGGTGACGAATGATTATTGTCTAATTTAAGGAGCCAGAGAACATGATCCCAATATCTCATAGATATGAACTTGTTTGCTAGTGAATATGTGAACCCGAGTTTCACGACCGATATCAAAGAGGAGCTGGTATAACTCGAGGATAAACGAGAAACCATTAGGTTTAAAATAAAATCTTGATCTCGTATCACGAGCTTAATTGATGTGTTGACCATGACTTTGGTAGCAGGAAGAAGGATCATTGGAATTAGACGAATCTACCAAAAGGAGTTTTGATTATCACATGGTTAATCGCCTATTTGCATACTAATAAGGAGTGTAATCACTTGTATAATTTATTCTATTTGACACATTCACTATCATCATAAATCGTATCTCTTTGCGTCTAGTCTTTCATCTACAGGACACTCCAAACAACTTTCGTATTATATACTTTTATGGTTTTTTACTTTAAATATTGTTCAATACTAAAATCTCATTCATTCACACTCACCCATTTTCATCTTAATTTTTCCATTCAATTCACTCAAGACTAGTGACACCTTTAGTGCGATGGAAACGCCACATATAACTAAGCTTCTTGTTGGGATTGATATAAAAAATGGAAATAATACTTTCACGAAAACATGCTATGACGAACCTGTGCTCTTGAGGCCATCTAGCTATTATCTGGCGCTGTTGTCGGGGAGCTAAGAACTAATTTTTTGTTTCTTGACTATTGTAAGTTTTGAAACTATAGATGATCTCTATTGAAAACAGAGGATCTACACGTTCATGAAGAAACTATTTACCAAATTATGTTGAGCATGTACCGGAACCTATACTTCTGGAATTCCATGAAAATCTTGCTAATTCAGTGTTGTAGACGTGAATAGTCTGAACTATTTGATGGAAGTTTTATCTCTTTCACAAAAGGTGGAGAAGCCTTAGAAAATACTGAGAGAATGTGGTTCTCCTTCTAAACATGTTACAAGGAAACCCATACTTTATCCTGATCTAGATGGCATGGAATAACAACTTGATCCTAAACTCATTCATATGATACAGGATATTGCCTTTTCAGGAAAAGAAGATGAAGATATCACAATTTAACAAATGTATATGATGTTTGAGACACTCTTGGACCAGTAGGACTACCTGAAGAGTTCGTCCTTCTCAAATTATTTCGTTGGTCCTTAAAAGATAAAGCATTTAATTGGTTACAATCCCTATCTAATGATTTTATAACTAGTTGGATGGATTGTATTAAAGAATTTAAGCAAAAAATTACTTCATTCAACAAGATGTTGCAGATCAAGCGTCATATAACCAATTTCTTCCAAACGATTGGAGAAAGTTTTGCACAAGCTTGGAAAAGATTCTCTAGTTTACTTATGAGGCTTCCCAATCATGGATTTCGTGAAATTCTATTGTGCAAACTTTTATAATGGACTTACTGATGAATCCAAACAAATGATTGACTCAACTGCAAGGTGATCTTTGAGTGCATTAGCGGTGGAGGAATGTACGAACTTTTTTGCGTTAAGAGCTTTTAATGATGAACAATACAATTCAGATGAAGAGATCGAACCCAAGAAAGGTATGCTCTTTATAACACCAGAACTCATGCCTGAAGTTAAAAAGAGAATGGAGGAAAATGTATAGCAGCTGGACTTATTAAAGGAAATGAATTTGACATACTCCAAACCCTTATAGATGAGGATGAGTTTAGCAAAGCTATGCAACAATGCAAACATCAACAGATTCAGTTTTGTCATAATTTTAATAAACACCTTATGCTTCATAAGAAATATATTCATGAATTAAAAGAAGTTTTTGATGATCTAGGTCATGGAACTACACACCTAGATAAACATGTTAGAATAGTTAAAATTCAATGTGATGAAGTAGCAGAGACTCAAGCTCTTATTTTGAGTCAAGAAATTTTGATAAAGCTATTCCTACTAACATTGTTACTAGACAAGGTACAAAAACACCGGAACCTTTAGGGCCACCTTGATATCAAGAAGAGCAAGCTCGAAAAGCAAAGGACACTCAAGAGATGTTCCAAGAAGAAGAAGACCTTGTCGATCCTCAATATAATATTGACTTTGAAGCTAAAAAAATAAAAGAAGGATTCAGAGGAAAATTAAAAAAGACAACATAAAGGACCAAGATAAACCAGATGACTCTGATGCTAAAACAGTTGATCCAAGAGAAAAAAACTGAGCTAAGTCGTGAACAAGAAGAAGACGTGATTGTGTTCCAATACTAATTATGGTTGGCTAGAGCAATCTCTCTCTTTCAAACCATAGTTTAACACACATTTAAATTTCTCTCTATGTAACACCCTCAGAATCGGACCTTTGCAAGTTTGAGCCAAAATTCGCCAAACCCGCATAGAAACGATTCAAAGGTGCCCACCAGGCACTTTCGTGCGGGTGGAAAACGAAGTAATAACATTACACAACAGTCCTCGATGGGACCCACAGAACAGATATATATAACAGCGACTCGAAGAGTCAAGAATACAGATATATTATACAAAGATCCAAATCACCTTGAAAATGATAGAGCGTCCGACTACGGACAAGATGCAAATGGGGCTAAGAGCCCTGAAGAATAACCAATGACGTCCATAACCCTGCCCAGGCCAAGCCGGAAGGGTAACCCTGCTAACGGCGTCGATCTCAAACCTGCTTAACAAAAGGGGTGCCGACAAAGGGCAAAGCAGAAAAACAAAGAAGGAGCGTCAGTACTGAGGCCAGTACACGGCGAGGCTAGAATTCGGCGGTCCTCGCCTACATAGGTATGGTGGACTGAGCGGCAGCGGCAGCATGCACTAAACAACCTATAGAGACTCGATACAACTGGCGATTATCAGAGAGGGGTAAGAATGACCTATCCGGAGCCAACCTGAAGCTAACACCAAACAAACCCATCCTGGTGTTTCCCCCTCGAGACCAAACGAGGAAGTCAACCGAGGAACTCACACAGTTGGCAGTTTTACTTATTCAGTTATAGTTGCGGCACTTTACTAGTCAGGTTTAGATAGTCGTCCTGATAAAGTAAGCAGTGGGCACTTTTATTTAATCATTTCGTTGTAGTTGCAACAATTACTAATCAGATTCAGATAGCATGAGATAAACCCAAAACCCAGCAGTTGTTGGTACTTTTATTCAGCCATTCCGTTGTAGTTGCAAGATTTACTAGTCAGGTACAATTGTCGCAAGCGACAACCAACAAGCAATTGTGGGCAGTATTAATTAGCCATTCCATTATAGTGAAGCTGATTACTAGTCATTATAAGTCAAATTTATAACAATAAACTTTAGTTATGCTTGTCTATGATCGAGATACTGTGCTCCAAGTCGTCCATATCCGCGGACACGGCTTTCAG
This sequence comes from Avena atlantica, assembly GCA_910589765.1. Lineage (NCBI taxonomy): Eukaryota > Viridiplantae > Streptophyta > Magnoliopsida > Poales > Poaceae > Avena > Avena atlantica. The sequence goes on from OU342736.1 coordinate 371,527,735, forward strand.
AAAGTTTTACCCGGCCGGGGTGCACCAATAGCAACACACGCTCGATCAACCTCGGAAAAACCAAATCAAAACCCAACGAGGCTTTCACGACTGAACAATCACAGGATTCAGAAATATTTCAGGGGGCCACCCCTTGGAGTACACCCGCAACGAAGTAAGCTAGCTCCGAGACGGACCCCAAAGTTTGTGGGGCCGGCGGTAAACGACAGCAGATCCCCAAACGGGGACTGTCGATACCACGTAAACGGGTCACCATTCCTAAACAGTACAGTGTGCTCATCGCACAATCGTAAATAAAGCAGTAAAACATGGCATAAGTACAGGATCGTAAATAAAACCTCAAACTAGTTTGTGGCCCCAAGAAATAAGACTGAATCAAGCTCTGGCTCAGGGGGGTCCCATATACCTCCCGGATGTGGATAGCGCGATAAATCAAGGAACATGTATCAAGTACTCGGGGTCTTACGGGACACAAGTGGGCGTTCGGAAACCAAATATTTTCTATCACCCACCGATGCCTCTGCTTATTTCAATTTTAGTTGTTAAACAGAAATTAAAGTGAACAATAAGTAAAGCCGAGATCATCTCCAACATCAAACAGGTGGCAATACTCCAACAACCGTGGCAAGTGACGACACGCGACAGCACTTGAGCAAACGGCTACGACGCGCAAGTCCAACTATCTACCAAACAATGGTAATAGGATGTGTCCAAGGCAATATAGGGCTGCACGGTATATCACAGGTACGGAAACTAAAGCATCGCAACACAGATAGCAATAGGTCAACAGGAGGGAGTAAATACTATAAAAGTAAGATAGGTAGAAAGGGGGAGATGCTCGCCTGAAAACATTGTCGAAGGGTTCATCCGAAGATCGGGGCGAAGCTCACATCAACTCAACGGCCTTATCCGCGAAGAACCAAAACACTAGAAGAAACACCGGATGCACTATTTAATACAACGACAGAAGATCGGCATGATGCATGTATGATGCATGGCATGGCAAGGATGCGGTGCAATTAGATCATATTAAGCGGAACCGGGGTCCCGATAATTAATTAGGTGGTTCAAGTTATTTAGAAACCCCGCAATTTAAATGTTGTTTGAACATGGGAAAAAGTTACCGGTTCGCTACACAAATTTAGATGAGGCCAATATAAGGCTAGATTTGCCCGCATATGGGCCCCATATTTAATTATTAGGTGAATCGGCATAGGGCCCCCAAACCACACAAATATGCATGCGAGATGAATGATTGTTAACATGCGACAAGTTATATTATGTTATAAAATAGGGTTTCGGGAAGGGGTTCACACATGGAGGGGTCTCGACGATCTTGGGGTTCCGGGGTTCGGGGTCGGTCTCAGGGTTTCGGGTACGGTCTCGGGATCCAGGGTTCGACGGAAGCGTTCTCGGTCACGGGGCAGATCTTGTCGCATCGGGGTCTCGGTGTCCGGGGCAGAACTTGTGTCAGCGTCGGGGCGCATCGGATTCTTCCGGTCGGGGCGTTCTTGTCGCGTTCGCGGCCTTCGGGTCATGTCGACGGTCATGGCGTTCGGGGTGAAGCACTTGTCGTATCCGCATCGGCGTTCTTGGCGTTCGGGAAAAAGAGCTTGGCGTTCTGCGTCGGTGTCCTCGGGTTTGCTTCAATCGGGTCCATGACGGAGTACTTGTCGCACATATGGCCTTCGGTTCCAGCTCCGGGTTCGGTCTTCGGGGGTTCCGACCATCGGACAATGCTCCGTGTAGAAGATCGCTTCGAGGGTGTCGAGTCCAAGGGCCTTGTGCAACTCGTCGGGGGCGTCCTTGGGGTGGATCTTGGCGTGTCGAGGGTTCGGTCCTCGATTCCGTGAGGGAGACCTTGATGTACCGAGGTTGCGAGTCCTTGACGTCAACAGTCTCGCGGACGAGCTCGAGGGCCGGGTACCGCGGCGGCTCGGAACGCGGGGTCCACAGGCGGTGCGGGGCAGGGGTTGGGGAAGGCTCGGCCCGGGGCGGCGGCGGACCTGGCGTCAGCGGCCCGCGCGGGCGGAGGCCGCAGGCGGCGGGGCGGAGTGGGTCCGGCGGCTGCGGGTCGGTGGAGCGGCCGGAGGTGGTCTGGCGAGGCGGGGCCGGCAGCGAGCCTGGCAGGGCGACGGCGCGGAGGTCCGGGGGTCGCGCGGGGAGGCGCTGCTGGCCGGAGGACGCGCGCGCGGAGGCACGTGCTGGTGGTGGCGGTCGCGCCGGCGGCGAGGCGCGGCCCGCGGCGAGCTCGGGGAAGGAGGACGTGGGGGAGAGCGGCGGTGAGGGCGGCGCTCCGGGGTCGCGGAGGTGGAGGCCGTCGCGGCCGGCGCAGGTGAGGCGCGGCGGCGCGGTCCGGAGGCGAGGGCGGCGGAGCAGCGCGGCGGGGTCGCCGGCGGCGAGGGGAACCGGAGGAGGGGAGGAGGAAGGTTGGGCGGACGCTGCGGGAGATGAGGGAGGGGCGGGGTCGTGCGCGGCCACGGGGAGAGGGAGAGCGGGGCAGGGGAGGGTCCCGCGGGCGGTGAGTGGGAGGCAGGTCCCGCGTGGGGCCGGGATGGTTGGGGGTTTGACCGTGTGTGAGGGAGGGAGTGGCCGGCTGTGGTTGGGCCAGCGGGGTGGGAGGGCCCCAGCGGTCAGGGGCTGAGCGGGGGGGGGGGGAAGCGTGTGTGGGTGTGCTGGGGTGGCGCGCGCGCGAGGTGTGGTGTGTGTGCTGGCAGGGTGGGGTGGGTTTAGATTAGGAGAGAGAGAGGGAGAGAGGAGGGGTGAGGAGTGACGTGGCGTGGTCTGGTTGGGTGAGGGATAGGGAGAGGGTGAGGTGGAGAGATCTGATTGGAGGGAGTGAGGTGGAGGCTGGGTTGGGTAGATTAGGTTGGGTGAGTTTAGGATTTAGAGGGCAGGTCTGTTTGGACCGATTAAATTTCTGGGGCGGTCGTTCGGGTCATTTGGCCCGTTCGACTGCCCCCACTAAAAATAATTAAATCTTTTATTTGTTTAAAACGGGCCGTGTGGAAACCGATAGCGGCCAAAACAAAATATTCCGGGGATCCGGTTTTGGTGTTTGAATGAAGGTGAGGCGTCTTGGAAAACAAAACGGGCGTTGCGAAAATAGTTTGATGCAAACAATGCATGATGATGACGATGCAATGCACAAATTCAACGCGATTTTCTAGTAGTGTTTTTGCGGGATGCCACAATTCGACACCACTAACAATGGATCTCGCCCTCGAGATCCGTCTCATGGTACCGGAAGGAAGGGTCGGCGATCTGCGTCTTCTCGCTTCGCGTAGATCCTCGCGACACCACTAACAAGAGGTCGTTGTCCGTGATCGCCGAGAGAACACTCCGGAATCAAAAAGGGCGAAGGTAGAGGTATCCACAAACAAAGCCACCTCTAACTTCCGGTGGAAAGGGGGAACCGATGCATTCTCGTCCACTTCACTGTACAAGAGCGAATAGAAAGGGTAGTCGGCATGGGGGCCAATCCATCACGCACCCAAACTATTACTTTGCACAATCAGGAGAAAAGAGTGCAACCATTCTCGGAATCAGACTGAGGATCTCGACAAGCGAGGTTCGGAAACAAAGGAGTGATGCAGACTCTGCATCGGATCTGGCGTAGAGGATGTCGTCGCGTCGGAAAACACCGGAAGGCACAAACAAAGAGCAAAGAATGGTACCGCAGTGGACGGATTCCTCAGGCAGCTTGAACACCGGATGGTAGAACATCGTTATCAAAGGAGGAAGCGAAACCCTGAAGGTACGACGGAATCCCAGCCACGAGAAATCCTGGACTCGAAGAGCGAGAAGAGAGCGGATTCAAAACACGCAGAGGTGAGAGGAGATTAGCAGAGGGGTAAGGAATAAAAGCAGACCTATCCAGAACTATCCAACCGATTTTTCAAAATAGTTTTGACACTCTACTTCGGCCGTTAGCTAGGTTATCCTACAGGCTGGACTTGTGGGGTGTCGAAACTGCTGAGCTCTGATACCACTCTGTAACACCCTCAGAATCGGACCTTTGCAATTTTGAGCCAAAATTCGCCAAACCCGCATAGAAACGATTCAAAGGTGCCCACCAGGCACTTTCGTGCGGGTGGAAAACGAAGTAATAACATTACACAACAGTCCTCGATGGGACCCACAGAACAGATATATATAACAGCGACTCGAAGAGTCAAGAATACAGATATATTATACAAAGATCCAAATCACCTTGAAAATGATAGAGCGTCCGACTACGGACAAGATGCAAATGGGGCTAAGAGCCCTGAAGAATAACCAATGACGTCCATAACCCTGCCCAGGCCAAGCCGGAAGGGTAACCCTGCTAACGGCGTCGATCTCAAACCTGCTTAACAAAAGGGGTGCCGACAAAGGGCAAAGCAGAAAAACAAAGAAGGAGCGTCAGTACTGAGGCCAGTACACGGCGAGGCTAGAATTCGGCGGTCCTCGCCTACATAGGTATGGTGGACTGAGCGGCAGCGGCAGCATGCACTAAACAACCTATAGAGACTCGATACAACTGGCGATTATCAGAGAGGGGTAAGAATGACCTATCCGGAGCCAACCTGAAGCTAACACCAAACAAACCCATCCTGGTGTTTCCCCCTCGAGACCAAACGAGGAAGTCAACCGAGGAACTCACACAGTTGGCAGTTTTACTTATTCAGTTATAGTTGCGGCACTTTACTAGTCAGGTTTAGATAGTCGTCCTGATAAAGTAAGCAGTGGGCACTTTTATTTAATCATTTCGTTGTAGTTGCAACAATTACTAATCAGATTCAGATAGCATGAGATAAACCCAAAACCCAGCAGTTGTTGGTACTTTTATTCAGCCATTCCGTTGTAGTTGCAAGATTTACTAGTCAGGTACAATTGTCGCAAGCGACAACCAACAAGCAATTGTGGGCAGTATTAATTAGCCATTCCATTATAGTGAAGCTGATTACTAGTCATTATAAGTCAAATTTATAACAATAAACTTTAGTTATGCTTGTCTATGATCGAGATACTGTGCTCCAAGTCGTCCATATCCGCGGACACGGCTTTCAGAAAGTTTTACCCGGCCGGGGTGCACCAATAGCAACACACGCTCGATCAACCTCGGAAAAACCAAATCAAAACCCAACGAGGCTTTCACGACTGAACAATCACAGGATTCAGAAATATTTCAGGGGGCCACCCCTTGGAGTACACCCGCAACGAAGTAAGCTAGCTCCGAGACGGACCCCAAAGTTTGTGGGGCCGGCGGTAAACGACAGCAGATCCCCAAACGGGGACTGTCGATACCACGTAAACGGGTCACCATTCCTAAACAGTACAGTGTGCTCATCGCACAATCGTAAATAAAGCAGTAAAACATGGCATAAGTACAGGATCGTAAATAAAACCTCAAACTAGTTTGTGGCCCCAAGAAATAAGACTGAATCAAGCTCTGGCTCAGGGGGGTCCCATATACCTCCCGGATGTGGATAGCGCGATAAATCAAGGAACATGTATCAAGTACTCGGGGTCTTACGGGACACAAGTGGGCGTTCGGAAACCAAATATTTTCTATCACCCACCGATGCCTCTGCTTATTTCAATTTTAGTTGTTAAACAGAAATTAAAGTGAACAATAAGTAAAGCCGAGATCATCTCCAACATCAAACAGGTGGCAATACTCCAACAACCGTGGCAAGTGACGACACGCGACAGCACTTGAGCAAACGGCTACGACGCGCAAGTCCAACTATCTACCAAACAATGGTAATAGGATGTGTCCAAGGCAATATAGGGCTGCACGGTATATCACAGGTACGGAAACTAAAGCATCGCAACACAGATAGCAATAGGTCAACAGGAGGGAGTAAATACTATAAAAGTAAGATAGGTAGAAAGGGGGAGATGCTCGCCTGAAAACATTGTCGAAGGGTTCATCCGAAGATCGGGGCGAAGCTCACATCAACTCAACGGCCTTATCCGCGAAGAACCAAAACACTAGAAGAAACACCGGATGCACTATTTAATACAACGACAGAAGATCGGCATGATGCATGTATGATGCATGGCATGGCAAGGATGCGGTGCAATTAGATCATATTAAGCGGAACCGGGGTCCCGATAATTAATTAGGTGGTTCAAGTTATTTAGAAACCCCGCAATTTAAATGTTGTTTGAACATGGGAAAAAGTTACCGGTTCGCTACACAAATTTAGATGAGGCCAATATAAGGCTAGATTTGCCCGCATATGGGCCCCATATTTAATTATTAGGTGAATCGGCATAGGGCCCCCAAACCACACAAATATGCATGCGAGATGAATGATTGTTAACATGCGACAAGTTATATTATGTTATAAAATAGGGTTTCGGGAAGGGGTTCACACATGGAGGGGTCTCGACGATCTTGGGGTTCCGGGGTTCGGGGTCGGTCTCAGGGTTTCGGGTCCGGTCTCGGGATCCAGGGTTCGACGGAAGCGTTCTCGGTCACGGGGCAGATCTTGTCGCATCGGGGTCTCGGTTTCCGGGGCAGAACTTGTGTCAGCGTCGGGGCGCATCGGATTCTTCCGGTCGGGGCGTTCTTGTCGCGTTCGCGGCCTTCGGGTCATGTCGACGGTCATGGCGTTCGGGGTGAAGCACTTGTCGTATCCGCATCGGCGTTCTTGGCGTTCGGGAAAAAGAGCTTGGCGTTCTGCGTCGGTGTCCTCGGGTTTGCTTCAATCGGGTCCATGACGGAGTACTTGTCGCACATATGGCCTTCGGTTCCAGCTCCGGGTTCGGTCTTCGGGGGTTCCGACCATCGGACAATGCTCCGTGTAGAAGATCGCTTCGAGGGTGTCGAGTCCAAGGGCCTTGTGCAACTCGTCGGGGGCGTCCTTGGGGTGGATCTTGGCGTGTCGAGGGTTCGGTCCTCGATTCCGTGAGGGAGACCTTGATGTACCGAGGTTGCGAGTCCTTGACGTCAACAGTCTCGCGGACGAGCTCGAGGGCCGGGTACCGCGGCGGCTCGGAACGCGGGGTCCACAGGCGGTGCGGGGCAGGGGTTGGGGAAGGCTCGGCCCGGGGCGGCGGCGGACCTGGCGTCAGCGGCCCGCGCGGGCGGAGGCCGCAGGCGGCGGGGCGGAGTGGGTCCGGCGGCTGCGGGTCGGTGGAGCGGCCGGAGGTGGTCTGGCGAGGCGGGGCCGGCAGCGAGCCTGGCAGGGCGACGGCGCGGAGGTCCGGGGGTCGCGCGGGGAGGCGCTGCTGGCGGGAGGACGCGCGCGCGGAGGCACGTGCTGGCGGTGGCGGTCGCGCCGGCGGCGAGGCGCGGCCCGCGGCGAGCTCGGGGAAGGAGGACGCGGGGGAGAGCGGCGGTGAGGGCGGCGCTCCGGGGTCGCGGAGGTGGAGGCCGTCGCGGCCGGCGCAGGTGAGGCGCGGCGGCGCGGTCCGGAGGCGAGGGCGGCGGAGCAGCGCGGCGGGGTCGCCGGCGGCGAGGGGAACCGGAGGAGGGGAGGAGGAAGGTTGGGCGGACGCTGCGGGAGATGAGGGAGGGGCGGGGTTGTGCGCGGCCACGGGGAGAGGGAGAGCGGGTCAGGGGAGGGTCCCGCGGGCGGTGAGTGGGAGGCAGGTCCCGCGTGGGGCCGGGATGGTTGGGGGGTTTGACCGTGTGTGAGGGAGGGAGTGGCCGGCTGTGGTTGGGCCAGCGGGGTGGGAGGGCCCCAGCGGTCAGGGGCTGAGCGGGGGGGGGGGGGAAGCGTGTGTGGGTGTGCTGGGGTGGCGCGCGCGCGCGAGGTGTGGTGTGTGTGCTGGCAGGGTGGGGTGGGTTTAGATTAGGAGAGAGAGAGGGAGAGAGGAGGGGTGAGGAGTGACGTGGCGTGGTCTGGTTGGGTGAGGGATAGGGAGAGGGTGAGGTGGAGAGATCTGATTGGAGGGAGTGAGGTGGAGGCTGGGTTGGGTAGATTAGGTTGGGTGAGTTTAGGATTTAGAGGGCAGGTCTGTTTGGACCGATTAAATTTCTGGGGCGGTCGTTCGGGTCATTTGGCCCGTTCGACTGCCCCCACTAAAAATAATTAAATCTTTTATTTGTTTGAAACGGGCCGTGTGGAAACCGATAGCGGCCAAAACAAAATATTCCGGGGACCCGGTTTTGGTGTTTGAATGAAGGTGAGGCGTCTTGGAAAACAAAACGGGCGTTGCGAAAATAGTTTGATGCAAACAATGCATGATGATGACGATGCAATGCACAAATTCAACGCGATTTTCTAGTAGTGGTTTTGCGGGATGCCACACTCTACCATGCAAAGTAAGTGACAACTTAGACTTACTTGCCTCAATGTGTTCCTCTCTATATATCCAACCGCTTAAATTGACATAAATAATTCACCTACCAAGAAATCTCATTCACATGTTCTCACCAACATGATCGAGGCTTTTCTCACTATGAACATCTAATATATAGCAGTTATAATCCGACTGTGTTTATATCTCTTCTCGGAACTCTTGTTATAACTTAATGTAGTGGGCATAGTTGGCATCATTAGTTACAAGTATTATCGGTCTGAACTTAGCCGTTGTTTGGTTGAGATCTTGAGTAGACTGAATCTTGCTCTATATATGTGGATATGATTATGAGACATAGGCACACACTCGCTTGATGGGAATGAGCGGCATCAGGAAAATACGTGGAACCTATTCAGTTCTTCACTGGATCAATACATTTGTGGTTCCTACAAGGGACACAGGTTCATGGCCAGTTCCAATTTTTCGAGGCTGTATTTACACCTGCTTTTCCTTCAACGTTGGTGCTTGCTGAACTTGAAGCTTATGGTGAACATCCCGAGCTGGAGTTTGCTGCCCCTGAACAATCCCCTGAAACTGAGGACGAGATGATCAGTTTAGTGATCTTGGTTTTGTGTCAAAGCCTTCCCCATTAGCCTCTGACTTTTCTGACACGGTGATGGTGCCGACTGAGTCTGTCTTGACTGATATGTCTGAAATGAGTGGAGCAGTGTCTTGTTGATCCTGAAGAACTCTCTCCGATGAGCCTCTGCTCCAGAAGCGCCAAGCCTAGCTGGCGGTTTCCTTAATTTTTTAGCTTCGATGAATCATCTTATTCAATCTCGTTCGTACTTGGTGTGTGTTAAATTAGAATATCCGCAGTATAAATTCCTCTAAAAATGGCCATTAGTTTACAACAAGATTGAAGAAAGCTTGGCTTCCATCGTCTGCCTCCAAGAAACAAAAAAAGAGGTTTTAAACATGAATTTTATCAGGGGTTTTGCTCCAAAATGTTTTGATAAATACGCTTATGTTCCTTCTGATGGGGTCTCGGGTGGGGTCTTAGTTCACGGGTCAGCAATCTATTCACAGGACATGTGATTTTACAAGAAAATTTCCGGCTAGTGATTCACTTCCAATCCACATCTGATAATTTTACTTTGGTTAAAACTTACAAGCCCTTCTCACAGAATTGATAGAGAAATTTTTATCGAGTGGTTATTTCATCTTGACATTCCTTGTAGGGGATTTCCACTTCAATCGATATTTAGAAAATCGAAACAAACCTGGGGCAAATGTTGCAGATATGGCCAAGGAGGTGATTAGTTTTTTTTAAATGAGTGATATATATATTACTTAAAAAGCTTAAGTGTTACACCTAGTCTTTGAATAATCAGAATGCACACGGCCGACACAAGTCTAGAAAACAGAAAATAACTATAAGCGAATTACAAGGAGCCCATGAACATCTAGATGCCTACGATTATGGCAGCCCAATGCGAAGATCACGTTGTCACCCATGTGAAGAGGTTTTGTAGCAGAAAACAAAAAAATCCTAGCAACATGAACGGCATAGCCAAGATCTATATATACAGATATAAAGTAACGAGCGGATTCGGTGTTCATACCCTTGAAGACCAAAAGAGGTTAACGTTTCACGAGAAACGTTGACGATATAGTGGAACGGCGTAGCCGACCTCAAGGTCGAGTAGGCGTCCAAGATCCAAGCGACGCGCACCACAACTGGCAATGCCTTCGAGGATTTACACGCATGTAGAGACATCTCTCGGGTTTAGGTCTAGCTAAGTAGCGGAAGAAGATTAATCCGGACCAGAGACGATTCAGCAACACAACAGCATATGTATGATAGAGAAACCCCTATCTCGTATGCTTGTTCCAACTTGGGAACCACACGTGAGGAAGAGGGAGGGAGAAATAGGCAAAAGCCAATTGATGAGATGGTTTAGGAAGGATGCCCTCCCCTCTTTATATAAGGGAAAAGGGAGCACCACCACCACCAAAGTCCGAGGGTGGGACTAAACATGGAGCAGGAGTTGGCCGGCGGCCGGGAGTGCTCCACCCGCGTGCACCTAGGCCTCTTTAGCCGGTCAGCAATGGGGTGGGCCCCCACCCCGCGTGCTCTTGGCCTCCCTTGGTCGGCAGCCCTTCATGGGCCCCTTCCCCTCCGGGAAGACCCATGTAGGTGGGCTGCCTTTTAATTGATTAAATAAATATATTTAATCATTAATTCAATTAATTAATATCAATACATGTTATTTAATTCCTATCACTCGAAAACACCTTTTGGAACCCTACGATCATCATTGGATATCCCTAGAACCATTCTGGTACAACCCCGGAACTATTCATGAGTTACCCTCTTTTCTCCAACGATCTTGAATGAATCCCTAAATGTCATCTACCCTTAAGCTTGACACCCTACGGTTCAGGAATGCGTAAGCATGATCGAGACATCTCTCCGATCAATGACCAACATCGGTGTCTAGAAACTCATGATGGCCCGCATGCATTCCACGAATAACTTGAACGCTTGAACCTTAGCGAGTCTCATGCCCTTTTTTCACATGATACCTGGTTTGTCCAAGACCTGATCTTCGGTGTCTCTAAACCTAGTTCGATCTTTTTACCGACAAACACATTTACTCGTTCCCGTGATATTACATCCCCGTGACCTAGTCACATGTTTTCAAATTTGTAGATGTAATCTTACCGAGTGGGTCAAAGGTATCTATCTGTCACGCGGATGGAAAAATCCCGATCTCGGTACATATGCTTCAACATACCCCTTTGAAATAGCCAATATACACCTTTATGATCACCCTGTTACGGAGTGACGGTTGATGCAATCAAAGAAGCTAATGTCAACAACTATGTTTATACCAACTCATTGAGACTC